>BSBK01003736.1:2500-372500 GCA_027943335.1 Chamaecyparis obtusa | reverse complement strand
GGAAACTCAAAAGTTTTTTTTTCCGCTTGTGGGTCAGCTGTTTTGGGTTTTGAAATGGTAAACTCTTAAATTATATTTAATATGGGCCCATTTCTAGGGGTTTTCACTTAATGGGAATTTATTTCTCATATGTCAGCCTCTCTAGGAGTTTGTGCCCTAACTTGTCTAAAAGGAAGGCTTCCTCTCTCATTTTCATCCATCTATCATCTCTCTGTTGGCAATCAAGCACTCCATCAATCAAGTGTGAGATCTTCCATCTCTTGTTCAATAATTCAAGTCATCATCATCCTTCAAGCAAGAATTCAAGTATTCAAGTTCTCCATTAAAGATTAAGGATTCAAGCTTTCAAGTCTTTGGGAGGAATTTGGTTCAAGCATTCAAGATTCATCATTCAAACCCTAGATCTATCCACCATGGTGGTGTGATCTTCCTTCAAGATCCTTTGTTCATCTTCAAGATCTATTCATTCTCCCTTCAAGGTGGATTCCAAGCATACAATCATGGAGGTTTTGATTTACATTTTTTAGTGTTGAGTCCAAGATTTCATATTAACATACTTGCTTACATTTCAAATACAATTGCATATCTATTGAGTATCATAGCTTCATTATTAGATCTATTTCTACTACTTGCTAGCATTATCTATTTCAATTCTATTTAAAGGTTGATTCAAAACTAGGGTTTGACCAAGGAAAACCCCTCATCCAAAAAACAAAAAACCTCTTTTTCTTGTAGGTATAGGTGCGGGATAATGAATTGCAATTCAGATCTAAGTACCCTTTTTGGCAAACTTCCAGGATCTACAAACAAAATTTTTGTCGTAGCAGTGCAGGTCAAGGTCAACTTTTTGGGGTAAGATTGTACCCCGGGGTAAGATCTCACCCCGATCTAGGGTCAAGGATGACCTTTCTTAGAAAAACAAAAGGTTTCTAGGTTTTCTCTGTATTTGTATTTCCAAGCCAGATCCAATTGTAGAATTGCCCAAAACTGAACACAAACACCAGAAAATAGTGATTTCCAAATATTCTCCTCATCAAGATAAGTATTTATGTTTTATTAAGTGTATATGTCCACAACATTTTCCACACACAAATCAAATCAATCATAATCAAAACCATAGATATAAAAATATACCCCTCAAGTATATTTTTAAATCTTACATTTTAGTGAACACGCGATAGACAACTCTTTATTTTTGGTGTTAGATGATTTTCTTTCTTTCCTTAAGATTAGATTTATTTTATGCTCTTGCATTTTAAATTCAAAAATACAAAAAAATCCATATATTCAACAAAATTCAAAAAATATGTCTTGCATTGCATTTGTTATGAAGATCCTTGAGATGCTTTGGTGTGTGATTATTTTCTTTATTATCCTTCTCATAGTATCTTTTTACCATACCTATGATGTTTATGAGAGTATCATCCACTTCATTATGTAGGCTACTCTTCATTTTTCACTTGCCTCTGCTATTGTGAGATTGACCGATACTAGTCTTCCTACTTTCAAGGCTTACGTTAAATATTTATGTAGAGGACTTATTACTCTTTTGGATTGTGTGAAGAATTTGGTAGATGATACACCATCTCCTAAGCTTCCTAATCCTAATCCTATACTTCCTAATATAGTTCCTATACTTCCTAATATAGTTCCTAATCTTCCTAATCCTAATCCGATTCTCAACATTCCTAATATGCCTAATTCTCCATCCGCTATCCCTAGTTCTTCTCATACTTATGATAAGGTTCAAACTATGGTTCATGACGCAGATGTGAAAGCATTCTTGGATTTACCTTCCCCTTCTTGTCTGGTCTAAAATGATATTAAAGGGAAGAGAAAACAAACTTCTTCTAAACCTATTATTCCACCTTATACAACCTTTGTTAGAATAACTGACAGAGAGGTGAATCAGTTCTCCACAGTCCCAATTCAAAATGTATAACCAAAAACCATTTACTTAAACTTTTGCAGCTCATTAACATAAAATACTATACTATCTATGCTTTTACTGATTACCAGTCAATAACTTATAATGATTACCAATCAAATCCAATATGCAACATGTAAAGTATGATGATAAAATAATCACCACAATTAACACATAACACAAGAGATTTAATATGGAAACTCTGTAAAGGGAAAAACCACCTGGGACCGGCAACCCAAAATTGTTCACTCTTCTAAAGTGAGGTCGGTGAAGACCCATCCCTGTTAAAGGTTACAAAACACACTGTAAGGTGTGACCTTGTTAGAGGATTTTAGACCAATAGTTATCGTCCAACCAGCATTCACTATGGGGTTGACAGGGTAACAAATGTACATTCTATTAATGACATTAGAAGACTTTCAAGTCCACTCGGTTAAGAGATTTATCTATTTACAATGGTTAAAATGTAACAACAGGTGATCCAATTACAATACAACTTCTATTGCAGATGTTCAGATCTATATTATGTTCATTCAAATCCTTTGATCAATATATCAATTCTGTATCAACAATAATCAATGACTTACTGTCTCTCGGTAATAGCTTTCTGATGCTTGGTAAACTCTTCAGTTCGGTTCTTCTTAACTCATTTGATCAGGCATGCATGAAGCTTGTTCACGTGATAATTCTGTAGTCTCCTTGTTTCAACATAAGTTTCATAATGAAACCCTAGTCTCTTAAATAGACAAGTAAACCATTTTCTTCTCCTCCATTAAATTTTTCCGCTTATTCTCCTTCACCCATTTTTTCTCTTAAACCTTCCTCGAATGATGTGTCAGTAATACATTTTATTTCAATCCTTTAGATCTTCTTCAAATTATTTTATCCATTGATCTTCGTAACAAACTTTTTCTTTTCACCTCGTGATCATACACTTTACAGCTCATCAATGCTTATCGGCTAAACTAATCATTTAGTTCCTTTCTCCCTGTTCGGTTAACAAAGGAATGCATCAGTGAACACAAGCTTGGTTTATACTATGCTCAGTATACACTACACTACTTGGTGTATACTGTGATGCTTCATCAACCGACCACACTGCCTTGTGTCTTTCAGCTCTTTTCCTCATCATAGATGAATGCAACATAATCAAGTCAATAACATAAGGTCATAGACTCATCAATAAGTTACCCAATGTATTGCTTATCCTCATATGTCATATACATATTTCTCATGTAGATATTTCTCTTCTTCATCTCTTTTTCTCATTTCTACAGTTGTTTCAGTATTGTAACTTACAAGATAAGTGTTATCAAACTAGTTGACATCAATGACAACATATTACTGATTTAATCATCTTACATGTCTAATCAGCAACTCGGTGATCTCTAATCACTGATCTTCAATTAGGTTATAAATCAGTTGTAGTTCATCAATCTCTCCCTTTGGCATTGATGACAACTCAAGCAATATGAAATATACCATACACATACCAAACATGTATTCTACAACTCTATAAACAAATGTTGTGTAAGCTCTCCCTAGCTTAATATGTTCAATCACTACATTACTAAACAACATTACCAGTGCAACATTGATAGTCTGCAGATATGATCATTTCAGCTCTCAGATTCCTTCTTCTGTTCTCAGTAACTAATCTTCAATGTTCTTCCTTACTTTCAGTTTATCTCTCCCTTAGATAGATGTTTCTATATTCTCATCGGTTCACATTGTTTATCTCTCCCTTTAACAACAATGCCAAAGAAACAAATAAACATACAGCTTTGTAGTAGCCATGTAACTCTCTATTGTCTGGTGCATTCTTTGTATACTGATATGCCAATTTGTTCCAGTTCTCAAAATTTTCACAACCTTAGACATGATTGAAAGTGTGAACTATGCTACATCAACATGAATGATCTTCTGATAAAATTAGATGGATGCAACCTCCAGATCACATTAGTGACCGGTAGACAGGGGATGGACCCCAAGTCTAGTCCTCAAGTATTCAAATGTATCCTTCGGTAGAGGCTTTGTCAAAATGTCTAGAAGTTTCTCTTTAGATGCAACAAATTCCAGCTTCACTTGCTTCTCTTATACTTGTTCTCTTAAGTAGTGATACTTAATAGATATATGATTTGTCTTAGAATGCATCAATGGATTCTTTGAAATGTTTATTGCACTAGTTTTGTCACAATATATAATCACCGACTCAGTGATTACCTCATTCATACCTTCTAACACTTGCTTAATATATGCAATATTTCAATAGTTTGTAGCAGCAGAAACATACTCTACTTCATCTATAGACGAAGAAATGAAAGCCTGCTTCTTACTTGTCCATATAACATGTCTTTCACCAAAGAAAAATCCTCCTCCGGTGGTGCTTTTTCTGTCATCCACATTTCCAGCCCAATCAGCATCAATGTAGACTCTGAGTTCAAATTTGCCTTCCTTAGGATACCATAATCCACAGTCCTCTATTTTCTTAAGGTATCTTAAGATTCTCTTTGTAGCAATCATGTGTGACTCCCTAGGATTTGCAGAAAATCTTACAACAATTCCCACAACATGTGCTATGTCTGGTCTACTATGCACTACATACATTAATTTACCAATCATAGATCGGTATAGTGTCTGGTTCACTTCTGTAGTTTCATCTTCTTTAGTCAGTTTACATCTAGTAGCCATTGGTGTTCCAACAAGTTTAGCATCTTCCATGCCAAATGTTCTCAGTATTTCCTTGATATATTTGGATTGTGTGATGAATATCGCATCACTCTACTACATCACTTGTAGTCCTAGAAAGAACTTAATCTCTCCAAACATAGACATTTCGAACTCTTTTCTCATTTCATTAGCAAAGGATTTACATATGTGATCTTGACCTCCAAAGATAATATCATCCACAAATCTTTCAGCAATAAGAATAGTATCATTAGTATCTCCTTTCATATACAAATTGATGTTCTCACTAGTTCTAACAAATCCAATACTTAACAAATAAGTATGCGGCCTTTCATACTAGGCTCTAGGTGTGTGCTTCAAACCATATAAAGCTTTATGTAATCTACATACCATATCTTTCTTGTCTGGATCAATGAACCCTTCTAGTTGTTCTATGTAGACTTCTCTTCAAGTATCCCATTTAAAAATGTTGACTTAACATCCATTTGATAAACCTTGAACTTTTTGTGTGCAGCATATGCAAGTAACATTCTAACTCCTTCTAATCTAGCAACATGTGAAAATGTTTCACCATAATCAATTCCTTTGTCCTGTGCAAATCCCTTGCATACCAATCTAGCTTTATTCCTTGTTACCTCTCCATTTTCATTCAACTTGTTTATGAATATCCACTTAGTACCGATAACATTCTTATCTTTAGGTTTGGGTACTAAAGGCCATGTCTTATTTTTCTCTATTTGTTCAATTTCTTCTTTCATTGCATTAACCCATTCATCATTTTCTAATACAACTTTGACGTTCTTCGGTTCATAATCATAGACTAAACATGTACATTGTCTTGTCTTACTCCTTGTCATCATTCTAGCTTGTCTATTTCCAATTATTTGTGTCTAAGGATGATGTCTTGTGACAAATATTTCCAATACTTGATCTCTTCTTTCTTGTTCATCCTGTGCAGGTTCATTTGCTTGCTCGGTAGGTTCTTCCTGCTCATTAGTTTCTCTTTCATGTTCCTCAGTATTGTTTTCCTGCTAATCGGTTGTCACAGTCTACGACTTTGATATATACTCAAGTTGTTCAATGTAAGTGAAACTACCGTAGTCTTCTGGTTCCTTTTTGCTTTCCTCTGCATTCTTATCATCAAACTCATCAACTCAAACATTAGTACTTTCAATCATTTTATTTGTAACTCTATTGAGACACTTGTATGCTTTTCTTTTACTGGAATATCCTAGAAATATCCCTTCATCACCTTTTGAGTCAAACTTCCCATTTCTTTCATCTTTCAAAATAAAGCATTTACTTCCAAAAATCCGGAAGTAACTTACAGTGGGTTTGTGTCCAAACCATAACTCATAGGGTGTCTTGTTAGTGTCCTTTTTCAATTGTACTCGGTTCAGAACATAACCAGTTGTGTTGATAGCTTCTCTCCAATATGTTTCAAAAACATGCTTCTCTATCATTAATGTCCTTGCATAGTCAACAATTGACCTATTCCTCCTTTTAGCAATGCCACTCTGTTGAGGTGTCCTCGGTGCAAAGACCTATCTTGAATACCATGCTCAATACAAAAATTAGTAAATTCATCAGAGATAAATTCACCTCCTCTATCAGATTTTAAGCATTTGAACTCTTTACCAGTCTCTTTCTCTACTTTTTCTTTATACCACTTGAACATCTTGAATGCCTCAGATTTTTCTTTTAAGAACTGACAGTCATTAATCTAGTATAGTCATCAACAAAAAGAATAAAGTATTTGTCTCCATAATAACTCTAAGTTCTCATAGGACCACATAGGTTAGTATGAACCAACTCAAGTATCTTCTTTGTTGAATAATCTTTGCTTTTGAAACTAGATTTGGTCATTTTACCTTTCTGACATTCATGACATGACATGATCAGGCTTTGACAAGTTAGGTAGACCTCTAACCTTTTTCTTTTTACTGATCTTAATCATGTTATGAAAATTCACATGACATAACCTTTTATGCCACAACCAAGCATCTTCATTTTTCATCATCAAGCAAGAAGACTCATCATTATCAAGATAAAATAAATTACCTTTTGTTTGTGCTCCAGTTCCAACTAGTCTTCCTCCATCATCAAATATTTTCACTTTGTTGCTCTCAAAAGCAACTCGGTGACCTGAATTGTTCAACTATGCCACACTTAGAAAATTATAGTTTAGTCCTTCTACCCAATAAGCATTATCACATTTTATCCTATCATTTATCATCAAGGATCTTTTACCTCTTACCATATAGGGTGTATCATTACCCATCTTAACAGATCCTCCATTGTATTGCTCAGGATGATCAAATTTATCATCATCACCACTCATGTGATGTGTACAACCACTATCTATGATCCATGTATCATTTTTATTAACTTTAGAAATCAGTGTTGTTTCTACATGTTTTTCTTCTTCCTCAGAATCATCCTTCATAGTACAACAAATACTACTTCTACATCATCATCTAAATCAGAATCTGATTCATTTTCTTCTGCTATGTAACATACCTTTTTGCCTCTATCATTATTGTTTCAGTTGTCTCTATTGTAGTGTCACTAACTTCTATTGTTTCTTCTCCCATAACTTCCTTCAGATCGATCTTTAGTTCTATCATCATCTTTCTTGTTTGAACATCTTGTAGCAATGTGACCAATTTCTTTATAGTTAAAGCATGCTAGAGGTAATTTGCCTCTATATCTACCTTTTACTTTTGGTAATCTCCTGGCCATAAGAGCTTCAAGTTCATCAAGCTCATCATCAGTATTGCTATCACTATCATCCTTATTATTTCTACTACTAGACTTACTAATCTTTAGAGAAGTCATGAAAGCAGATTCAACACTCGGTACAACACTATTATCATAGTTGTTCAGTTCAAATGTTGTTATCTTTCCAATCAGATTATCAAGAGTGAGAGTACTGTTAGGTGCTGAATTATTTTCATGAATTTCAGATATTTTGATGGTATAAATAGGCAATAAAGTCCTTCAAATTTTTCTTACCATAGTGTCTTCATCAATAACTCCATCTGATGCTCTAATAGCATGAACTACCTCCTTTATTTTGTTTTTGTACTGCACAATGTTTTCTCCTTCTTTCATCTTCATATCATCGAATCTTCCTCTTAAGCTTTTAGCTCTGGCTCTCTTGACATTTACATCTCCACTATAAATTTGAGCAAGTTTGTCCCACATATCTTTAGCAGTAGTACATCCTTTGATATCTTCAAATTCAACATCTATCAGTGCAGTAGCAATCTCCATCATGGTGACATTATTTTCATTTTTGTCTCTTAATTGATCAAGGGTCAAAGGTCTAGTGGGCGGTGCAATGTAGCCATTCTCCATTAGAGTGAGGGTAGAATTTTCAATTCCAAATATATGCAGCTTCATTCAGCTTTGTCATATTGTGAAGTTATCCGTGTTTAGCTTTGGCACTTCCCTCTTATACATTTTGAGATCTTTGTGTTGAAGTCCTTAAAACTCTGTTCCAAGCAACCAATGCTCTGATACCAATTGTTAGAATAAATGAGAGGGGGGGGAATCAGTTATCCACAGTCCCAATTCAAAATGTATATCCAAAAACAATTTACTTAAACTTTTGCAACTCGGTAACATAAAATACTATACTGTCTATGCTTTTACTGATTACCAATCAATAACTTATAATGATTACTGATCAAATCCAATATGCAACATGTAAAGTATGACAATAAAACAATCACCACAATTAACACATAACACAAGAGATTTAATGCGGAAACCCTATAAAGGGAAAAACCACCTGGGACCGACAACCCAAAATTATTCACTCTTCTGAAGTGGGGTCGGTGAAGACCCAACCCTGTTAAAGGTTACAAAACACACTGTAAGGTGTGACCTTGTTAGAGGATTTTAGACCAATAGTTATCATCCAACCAGCATTCACTATGGGGTTGACAGGATAACAAATGTACATTCTATGAATGACATTAGAAGACTTTCAAGTCCATTCCGTTAAAAGATTTATCTGTTTACAATGGTTAAAATGTAACAGTAGGTGATCTGATTACAATAAAACTTCTATTGTAGATGTTCAGATCTATATTATGCTCATTCAAATCCTCTGATCAATATATCAATTCTATATCAACAATAATCAATGACTTACTATCTCTCGGTAATAGCTTTGTGATGCTCAGTAAACTCTGTAGTTCAGTTCTTCTTAACTAGTTTGATCAAGCATGCATGAATTTTGTTCATGTGATAATTCTGTAGTCTCCTTCTTTTGACATAAGTTTCATAATGAAACTCTAGCCTCTTAAATAGACAAGTAAACCAGTTTCTTCTCCTCCATTAGATTTTGCCGCTTATTGTCCTTCATCCATTTTTCCGCTTAAACCTTCCTCGACTGATGTGTCAGTAACACATTTTATTTCAATCCTTTAGATCTTCTTCGAATTATGTTAGTCATTGATCTTCAAATTATGTTAGCCATTGATCTTCGTAAAAAACTTTATCTTTTCACCTCGTGATCATACACTTTACAGCTCATCAATCCTTATCGGCTAAGCTAATCATTTAGTTCCTTTCTCTATGTTCGGTTAAAAAATAAATGCTTCGGTGAAAACAATCTCAGTTTATACTATGCTCGATATACACTACACTACTCGGTGTATATTGTGATGCTTCATCAACCGACCACATTGCCTTGTGTCTTTCAGCTCTTTTCCTCATCATAGATGAATGCAACATAATCAAGTTAATAACATAAGGTCATAGACTCATCAATAAGTTACCCAATGTATTCCTTATCCTCATCTTTCATATACATCTTTCTCATGTAGATATTTTTATTCTTCATCTCTTTTTCTCCTTTCTACAGATGTTTCGGTATTGTCACTTACAAGATAAGTGTTGTCAAACTAGTTGAGATCAATGACAACATATTACTGATTTAATCATCTTACATATCTAATCAGCAACTTGATGATCTCTAATCACTGATCTTCAATTAGTTTCTAAATCAGTTGTAGTTCATCAACCTTTACTCATGACCACAATAAACAATCACCTCCCGTAGAAGCTTTACATGATATGTACACTACAGGATATAATATGATGACTAGACAAGGTTATATAGGTTTAGGGCTTGGTGTTAATGAGCATGGTATTAAGTATGCAGTTCATATACCCCCTAAATAAGATATGCATGGTGCTGGTTGTTTGTAATCTCAATTCAAGGTGGTTGATGTTGATCGTCATCCTCCTCTTCTCCCTACACCTACCTTAGATAACCCTTATATTCATCAAGAGGTGGCTAAAAAGGTGTGTGTTTAGTTAATGAATTCCAAGAAAGAAATCTTTAAACCTATGCCGATAGATGCTCTATATAAGTATAAATGTCCTGTCATCACAGTAATACACATTTACTTTCTTATTGTGTTCATTTCAAGTTATATGTTAGAGAAAGAGTTGCTTTAGGAATTATATCTCACTCTCATGCAGTTTTAAAATTCCTCCATAATTTTGATATAGGGGATACCCTTCATTCTTATATAATATAAATCTCTTCTCCTCTTGTCTCTAGACTGGGGGGAAAGAGGTGTATCTTCATCCAGTCTCCTAGGATCCATTAGGATTTTTCTTGAGCTTCATTGGTATTCTTTCTATCCTCTCTCTATGGTTTTGTATTATGTTTATAATCATCCATAGATTCTATTTGAGATATATTTTCTAAACACATTTGTTTTGCAAAGGTATCGCTTGCTTTCATCCCTAGGGGGCAAGGTTCTTATTTCTTTCTCTTTGTCTAGGGATCAACTTTCCTTAGCTTAGTGGCATTTGTTTATCTTGCAACATTATTTCATTATACTGATCGATGTTTTGACCATGGATATCCTTTCTATATGAGAGGTTGATGTCCTAGGTCATCACCTCTTCTCTATTTTGTAAATTCTGTCCTTTATAAACTCTTGCCCTTGCTTTGGTGATTAGATTTGTTTCCCTTAATTCAAAGATTCCTCTTCCTCTTGATTGTAGGGGGCTTGATGATTGAATCTTTGTTCCTGCTTGGTTTATCTTTGAAAGATGATATTTTATCTAAAAGAGCTCCTCTATGGTGGGGGTCTTGTTGATAGGATCTCTTTCTTTGAGGATACTTTTCCATGAGTGACATATCCTTTTCATGATTATCTATACTTTTGGATGTAGGGGTCAATACCCTTCGCTCAGAATATAGTGTACATTGTTGCTAAGCAGGATATCTCCTTACATTGTGAAGAAGGTATCCTCTTTCTCTTCCTTATCATGTCTAGTAGACAGCCACGATAAGGAGGGGGGCATATATAGGGTCTCCCTTGTACTATAGTTTTTCAATTTTTCAATATGCTAAATCCTCTGAAGGTAACGCACATAAGTTTCTAAATCCTAAAGAGACACGCATTTTTCAAATTTCAATATGCTAAATCCGTAGAAGGTAACACACATAAGTTGGTAAATCCTGAAGGGACACACATTTTATATTCATGGTGATACAAGAAGGTGGATCTATGGGTATTCCAAAAGATGTCAAAAGACACATTATAACTACAAAGCACAGTTTATTGGGTGAACAATTAGGTCTGGTTACCTATTGGGCTCTCCCTCCTTGGTCATTCACGGTAAGGTGGGCATCTTACTGGGTGAGGTAATCACTTTCTCTTTTCTCTCTTTTTCTCTTTCATGCTAGTAGGAATAGATCATGAAGCTATATTATTTATAGTTTTGCTCTTGTCTTTCTTATGTAATCATTTATGCTTTTATGTTAGATTTCCAAATATGATATTAGTATAGGAAGCCTTTCTTAGCAAGGTTTCCTTTACTATTTGATTTGGGTTTGTTTTAAGTTTTGGGTTTGTTTCCACACCCTCGTGCGTGTATGTTGAGTTATAATCCTTAGTTTGGGGCATTGTTGATGCAAGGGAGGATGTTGAGAGGGGCCAAAGGCTCACCCTAATCAGATCCACCTTGCAGAACAACATGCGAAAGCAGCAACAACACAAGTGGGAGAGAGAAACATAGATACTTTTCATATATTATGTTCAAATTGATTCATACATGCCGGGTTGTAAGGCCTTCCCAGTTTTGGTCAGATATTATAATCAAGTACAAAAGTCCTCAAACATGCGAGGATTTGTCACAATTCTAAACTCTATCTTCTATCTCCAAAAATGACTCCCTAAACTCTAACCAAACAACTACATTTATACAAGAGGCTACCAAACTGAGTCAGCCTTCAAATCCACAATTAACAGAAGAACTGACTAGATCTAGGTCCACATGCTTCCCAATGATGGATACCAACATTAATCTGTGACCCAAATTAAATGCACAAGTCAGCCTCAACAGAAACTCAAAAGATACCCGTCGGTAGGCAAAGCCAACCGAGCACCAGAAAAGCATCACCGAGCGCCAGGGAAATAATCGAGTGCTAGAGAGATAACCGACCAACACTAGTGAACAAAGGAAACCAAGAAACACTGAACCAACTTGGTCAAAGAAGGAACCGAGCAACACAAACAAACTCAAATATGTTTTTGGTGACACAAGATTGCCAAGGACTTGAGATGCTCCTGCATCAGACACTTGGGGTTATTTGAAAATGATTCTCTGAATCATGAAACATGTATGATTCGAGATGCATCCAACTTAGACTGTGAAATCCATGAGCTGTCTTCAATCGGTCTATTCTTCCATAGATATTCCATATATTTTTTTCCTCTTGTACTTATGCCAATTCTTTGCTCCAAAATCTGCTCAACTTCTTCATTCTACTTCTTAGGATAATCCATCAGTACTGTCATGTCTTCATCAGGTTCATGAAACTCATACAAATAAGCAATATTGAATATGGGTGATGTATCCATGTCATCAGGTAACTCAATCTCATATGCATTTCCACTGTCAACTTTTCTCAAAATTTTGCAAGGTCCAAACTTCTTCATTTTCAGCTTCTCATATGTTCTAATAGGAAATCTACCTTTCTTCTAATGAACCATTACTTCATCACCAATATCAAAAGTCTTATGTCTCCTTGATCTATCAACTCTATCTTTGTATTTATAATTACTCATTTCCAACTTGTGTTTCACATCTTCTTGCAATGTCTTCATGTACTCAGCAAATTTTACTCCTTCAGCACTTCTTTTTCTTTCATCAACAATATCCCTCAAATCTGACATACCCCTCAGTTGTATGCCATTTACAATCTCAAAAGGTGTTTTTCTAGTACTCCTATTCACTAAATTAGTGTATGCAAACTCTTCTTGTGGCAACATAGAATCCCAATTACTTGGTGTGTCTCCAACTAAACATATCAAAATATTACCTAAGCTTATATTCACAACTTCTGTTTGTCCATCGGTTTGTGGGTGAAATGTAGAACTATATCTCAACTCAGTACCCAACTTTCTCCAAAGATTCTTCCAAAAGTATCCAACAAATTTATTGTCTCAGTCAGAGATAATACTTCTCGGTAATCCATGTAATCTGACAATTTCCTTAAAGAAAAGATCTGCTAAATGTAATGCATCTGATGTCTTTCTACAAGGTATAAAATTTGACATTTTAGAAAATCTATCCACAACCACAAATATAGAGTCATTACCTCTTACTATCTTCGGTAAGCCAAGAACAAAATCCATATTGATGTCAATCAAAGGTTTCTCAGGTACAACAATCAGTGTATACAATCTAGTATTCTGACTTACTCCTTTTGCAACTTGACAAACTCCATAACTTTTCACAAATTTATGAATATCTTTAAACAACTGTGGCCAAAAGTATTTCTCCTTAAGCAAATTCAATATTTTATCAACACCAAAGTGTCCAACCAAACCATTACTATGTTTCTCTTTTATAAACTTAGTTCTCATTGGTCCTCTCGGTATACACAAATGAATACCTTTAAACAACATACCTTCTTGAATAAAATATTCTCCCCATTTAGTACTTGGTTGATCTTGAATAGGTGCTCTGCACTTTCTCCATGACTCAAAAAATTTAGGATCAAATTCATAAGAATCTCTCATGTCATCAAAGCCTAGAATTCCAATTTTCATCTTGGTCATCAAAGATCTTCTTCTACTCAATGCATCATCAGCTCGGTTAGTAACTCCACTCTCATGCTTTATCACAAATGTATAACTCTGCAAATACTCAACCCACTTCATATGTCTCTGATTCAACTTATTCTGACTACCTAGATATTGTAAATCCTTACGATCAGTATACAACACAAATTCACTCAGAATCAAATAATGTCTCCATTTCTTTAGTGCTTGAAGAATATCATAGAATTCTTGGTCATACACAAAATATTTCCTTTTTGCATCATTCAACTTTTCACTAAAGAAAGCAACAGGTTTACCTTCTTAACTCAACACAACTCCAGTTGCACTACCACTCGCATCATATTCCACTTGAAATACCTTATTGAAATCAGACAATGCCAAAACAGGCAATTCAGAAACCTTCTGCTTTAGAGTCTCAAAAATTTTATCAGCTCCATGTGTCCACTTGAATTCTCTTTTGTCCCCTCTCATAGTCTCAGTCATAGCATTACAAATTGAACTGAAATTCCTAATGAACTTTCGGTAAAAACTTGTCAAACCATGAAATGATCTTAGCTCACTAGCATTCACAGGTGTAGGCCAATTCAAAATAGCTTCAACCTTTTCAGGATTCATTTTCAAACCATCAGCTGAAATCATAAATCCCAAACACACAATCTCCTCTTCCATGAATAAACACTTTTTTAGATTTATCAACAACTTTTCTTCTTTCAATCTCTACAAAACTTGTCTAACATGTAACAAATGTTCTTCTTTGGTCTTACTGAATATCAGAATATCATCAAGATATACAATCACAAACTTACCCAAGAATTTCTTCAAAACTTCATTCATCAACCTCATAAAAGTACTCAGTGCATTAGTTAAACCAAAAGGCATAACCAACCACTCATACAAACCTTCTTTTGTCTTGAAAGTAGTCTTCCATTCATCACCTTCTTTGATTCTAATATGATGATACCCACTTTTCAAATCAATTTTGGTAAAATACTTAGCTCTAGTCAAACTGTCTATTATGTCATCCATTCTTGTAATAGGAAACCTATACTTCACTATTATCTTATTGATTGCTCTAGAATCGGTACACATTCTCCATTCTCCATTCTTCTTAGGTGCCAATACAAGAGGTACTGCACAAGGAATCAAACTTTCTCTGATCAAACCTTTCTCCAACAATTCTTGAATCTGTCGGTTCAATTCCTGATTCTTGGTAGGTGTCAACCCATGAGGTGCCTTATTCGGTAAACTAGCTCCAGGGATTAGATCCATGCAATGATCAATACTTCTCTTCAGTGGAAAACCATCAATTACATTATCAGAAATGATTTCACTATACTTGGTGAGTAACTTATCAATCTCCTCAAGGACACTATCCTCTTTCTTCTTACTTAGTTTGTTAGGAATCACAACAAAACATACATCATTATTCTTCAAGTCCTTAACAAACTTTCTTCCTTCCATCAGGCAAACTTTCACAGATGTGCAAACATTACTAATAGGTTCTTCCATCAAAGGTAACAAGATTTGTCTTTTTCCATCAATCCAAATAGTATATTTATGCAATCTCCCATCAGATATAGCATGTCTATCATATTGCCAAGGTCTACCCAACAAAATATGACAACAATCCATAGGCATGATATCACATAACACCTTATCATAGTACTTTCCAATTTTCAAATTCACATAACATTATTCACTTACCAAGAGTGTATGCTCATCTTTGATCCATGAAATCTGATAGGGCTTCGGATGTTCCAACCTTTTGAACTACAACTTTGTGACCATTACTAATAGGTTCTTCCATTAAAAAAACTTTCATAGATGTGCAAACATTACTAATAGGTTCTTCCATCAAAGGTAACAAGATTTGTCTTTTTCCATCAATCCAAATAGTATATATATGCAATCTCCCATCAGATATAGCATGTCTATCATATTGCCAAGGTCTACCCAACAAAATATGACAACAATCCATAGGCATGATATCACATAACACCTTATCATAGTACTTTCCAATTTTCAAATTCACATAACATTGTTCACTTACCAAGAGTGTATGCTCATCTTTGATCCATGAAATCTGATAGGGCTTCGGATGTTCCAACCTTTTGAACTACAACTTTGTGACCATTTCCTCAGATGCCAGATTCTTTGACCTAGCACTATCAATGATTACCTTCCAAACTTTGTCAGAAACTCTACATCTAGTTTTGAACAAACTTTTCCTTACCGGATCTTCCTTTTTACCTTCATTCCAAAGTTCTCTCCTTACCATCAAGTTATTTTCCTTCTCAGGTTCATTTGGTGAATCTTCTTGGACCAAGGCATTTCTAATGCTACTAGCCTTTTTACTTGCATGTGTACACTCAAATGATCTATGTCCTTCTTCTCCACAATTGTAACAAGTTCCTCAGAAACTTCCTCTGTTATAACCACCTCGATAGTTAATGCCTCTTCCTCTAGATAAACTTTCACCTTTCCACTCGGTCTTGCCTTTATCCAGATTTATCTTTTCTAGTTCAGATCTACTATTTTCACCATGAGATCTACCTCTTCCTCTAGGGAATCTACCACCTCTACCTCTTTGTCTTTTCTCATGTGTCTTGTTTAATTTCTCCTCAGCTTTCAATGCAAATTGATAAGCCTCTTCAATGTTCTCCAATTTGACCAAACTAATTTCTTCTTGGATGGAAATTCTCAAACCATTCACATATCTAGCAATTCTTTCCACATCATCTTCATCATGTCCAGATCTAATATGTAATCTATACAATTCATCGGTATATTCCTTTACCAAGCTATCTTTCTGCCTCGAACTTTGCATTCACCTAACTAGGTTAATCTGATAATCACAAGGTAAGAACTTTCCTTTCAATTTATTCACCATTTTATTCCATACCTTAATTTTGTCTTTACCTTTCCTCTTTCTATCTAGCTACAGATGTTCCCACCATAAGGATGCATGACTTTTCAACTTTGTGCTTCCTATTTTCACCTTCTTCTCCTCAGGTACATTTTCATACTCAACGTACTTTTCCATCTTAGTGATCCAATCCACTAATTCATCAGAATCCAATTTTCCACCATACTCAGGAGGATTGAAATGTGGTGTAGACTTCAGAATTGTCAAATCCTTCAAGAATCTTTCCTCGCCCTGATCCATCATAGGTGCAGGTTCCACATTCACTTATTCTTCCTCAACTTCATTGTCACTAACATCTTCAAGATGTCTTCCTCTTCTATGGGCTGTCTCAATAGCTTCTAATCTAGCAGCAAGTTGTCTCAAAATGTCTGCCAATCCTGGATCCACATCTTGCCTCCCACGAACCATCTTGAAAACCCTCTACAACTATAGGTTAGATCGCAATCTGCTACCCCACAACAATTCAACTAGGGATTCACAAGAAGGAACCTTCAAACCTAGATTCAGAAACCTAGATCCAGATCTCACCTTGCTTTGATACCACCTAAGGCAAGGGAGGATACTGAGAGGGGCCAAAGGCTCACCCTAACCAGATCCACCTTGTAGAACAACACACAAAAGCAGCAACAACACAAGTGGGAGAGAGAAACACATATACTTTTCATATATTATGTTCAAATTGATTCATACATGCTGGGCTCTAATACCTTCCCAGTTTCGGCCAGATATTACAATCAAGTACAGAAGTCCTCAAACATGTGAGGATCTATCACAATCTCTAAACTCTATCTTCTATCTCCAAAACTAACTCCCTAAACTCTAACCAAACAAATACAATTATACAAGAGGCTACTGATTTGAGTCGGCCTTTAGAACCACAATTAACGGAACGAATGACCAGATCTAGGTCCACATGCTTCCCAATGATGGATACCAACATTAATCCATGACCTAAATTAAATGCACAAGTTGGACTCAACAGAAACTCAAAATAAATCCATCGGTAGGCAAAGCCAACTGAGCACCAGAAAAGAATCACTAAGCACCAGGGAAATAATCGAGCACCAGAGAGATAACCGACCAACGCTGGTGAACAAAGGAAACTAAGCAACAGCGAACCAACTCAATCAAAGAAGGAACCAAGCAACACAAACAAAATCAAATATGTTTTTGGTGACACAGGATTTCCAAGGACCCGAGATGCTCCTGCATCACTTGTGTTCTTAACTAAGTGTTATTCTATCTCGTTGCGAATCCACTTGGATCTTTCTTCTCCTTTACCATGAGTATGTTTGATTTCCATACTCCCTCTAAAGTGGGGGCTTAATGTATCATCTTAAAATGGAAGCACTTCCATGTTAAGAACATTTAGCCCTCCTTAGGGGGTGTTTTGGGCCATCATCATGTTGCCCTTTGCTTTCTGCCCCCTTCCCATCATTTGTGCCTATTTAGGTCTCTGTTTGGGCCTCCTCGGGCATTGTTTTCCTCTTTTGGCTCATTTTCTAGGGGTCCTAAACCCCTGGGTCAAGGTCAACCTCAACATTGACCTAGTTCAAAGTCATCCTTGTCCTTGCCCTAGGTCCCCCATTTCATCACAAAGTTTTCCAGATGTGGGGGAAACTCAAAAGTTTATTTTCTCACTTCCAGGTCAGCTCTTCTGGGTTTCAGAATGGTAAACTCTTAAATTATCTTTAATATGGGCCCATTTCTAGGGGTTTTCACCTAATGGGAATTTATTTCTCATATGTCAGCTTCTCTAGGAGTTTGTGCCCTAACTTGTATAAAAGGAAGCCTTCCTCTCTCATTTTCATCCATCTATCATCTCTCTTTTGGCAATCAAGTGCTCCATCAATCAAGTCTGAGATCTTCCACCTCTTGTTCAAGAATTCAAGTCATTATCATCCTTCAAGAAAGAATTCAAGTATTCAAGTTCTCATTTGAAGATCAAGAATTCAATCTTTCAAGTCTTTGTGATGAATTTGGTTCAAACATTCAAGATTCATCATTCAAACCCTAGATCTATCCACCATGGTGGTGTGATCTTCCTTCAAGATCCTTTGTTCATCTTCAAGATCTATTCATTCTCCCTTAAAGGTGGATTCCAAGCATAAAATCATGGAGGTTTTGATTTACATTTGTTAGTGTTGAGTCTAAGCTTTCATATTAACATACTTGTCTACATTTCAAATACAATTTCATATCTATTGAGTATCATAGCTTCGTTATTAGATCTATTTCTACTACTTGCTAGCATCTTATTTCAATTCTATTTTAATGGTTGATTCCAAACTAGGGTTTGACCAAGGCAAACCCCTCATCCAAAAAACAAAAACCCTCTTTTTCTTGCAGGTATAGGTGTGGGATAACGAATTGTAATTCAGATCTGAGTACTCCTTTCGGTGAACTTCCGGGATTCACGAATAGAATTTGCATCAAAGTAGTGCAAGTCAAGGTCAACTTTTTGGGGTAAGATTGTACCCTAGGGTAAGATCTTACCCCGATCTTGTGTCAAGGATGACCTTTCTTAGAAAGACAAAAGGTTTCTAGGTTTTCTCTGTTTCTGTATTTCCAGGCTAGATTCAATTGCAGAATTGCCCGAAACTGAACACAGACACTAGAAAATAGTGATTTCTGAATCTTCTCATCATCAAGATAAGTATTTATATTTTATTAATTTTATATTTCCATGACATTTTCCACACACAAATCAAATCAATCATAATCAAAACCATAGATATAAAAATATACCCCTCAAGTATATTTTTATATCTTACAAGTGGTAAGTTGTTCATTTCCAACACTTGGAAAGCTTCTTGAATTGACCAATTTATTAGCATTTAAATGATGTTGAAGATGTTCATTTCTAGCCTTTAGAAGAATGATTGAGTTACACAATTGCTAATATTTTAATTAATGATATACTATTTCTTTCCAAGCACTTGAAGCCATGTTCATAAATCACATTTAATATGGTGGGTAGGAGTTTCATACCCAATATTTGAATTGGGGTTTATGTATTTAAATTATAGTATTAAAATAATGATTTCCTATTATCTGTAGCATTAGAAGTGTGCTCATAAAATTGTTCTATTATCAATATTTGAATTTGGGTTGGGATGTATTTCCAATACTAGAATTATAACATTTTGTACATAAATAATAATAGTAGAAAAAATAATAGGTGTTATTTGTAATTAATTTACATATGAGAAGGAAATACAATGCATAATAGAAAGTGCAGATATTTAAACTCATGCTACATCAAGTTAAACTATGACCATACCATTGATTCTATACAAGGAGTTTAGAGCCATGGATATATATACCAAGTACACCACATTAACCCTAAAATAAAAAGATGAATTAATTAATTAGGGTAGAATCCTATTTGAAAAATGGCTAGGGTGTAAAGAAAGTGAGCTTGTAGCTCCCACAACACCAATGCTAGGAAGCAAGGAAAGGATACCCTATGACTAGTAAACTCAAGGATTTACTTAAAAGGATAAGAATTTTTCCTATTTCACAGTGAAATGTGAAACTAACTTGACTAGGATGAGTAATTGACTGCGTGATTAGACATGCTTGTACTAGTAAAACCTTGGCCAAGGTACACTATGTATTAGTGGAAGTCAATTCATTGGTACCTAATACCCAATTGAGTCAGTGGTCATGCTAGTTAGGAGTACCTATAGTGTATGATTAGCTCATTGCGTAGGAACCAACCACCAGAAGTCATCTGACTTAACCTTATGATCATGTATGCATTCATGCGAAGGGCCAGGATCACTTAAAGTAGGAAGAGAGCAAGGGGGATCAGTAGATCCAAGGATGGGTGGTAAAAATGCCCTGGTGATGTTTTCTCTCCTAAGAAGCACATGAGTAAAGAAATAGATAAAGATGAAACTCAAAAATTTGGATACAGTAAGATTCCTATGACCCAAGTTGTAATTCAATTTAAATTAATCCATGTATTATGATTAGCTTTACTATTGTACTTCATTTCCATTTTGTTATTCTAGATTAAGTTCAATCTATTTTCTTTTCAAAAAAAAAAATTCTATTTTAATGAATTCTTTAAATGTTGTTGCATAATTATTTGTTTATTCATTCAATTCCTATAAAATACTTTTATTTCAATTACCTAGTTGTGACAGATATATAGATAGATATAGGGAGTGAGAAATATAATGTGTGTGTGTGTGAGAGAGAGAGAGAGAGAGCGTGGGGATATATGAGAAGTATATATATATATATATATATATATATATATATATATATATATATATATATATATATATATATATATATATATATATATATATATATATATATATATATAGTAGGAAGTGATAGAGAGAGGGAGGGAGAGGGGGGGTATCACTTCTCTATTGAGACTTTTTTTGCACAAATATCACTACTGCTCAATGACCTACTAGTTGACCTCATGTAATACATTAATGTATGTGAATAAAAATTTTGATTTCTTTCCCAATTGGTCTTCCACACCCCTTTGGTGTACCCATTGCACACTAAGGTGTGATTGCTAGAAATTATTTAAGCAAAATGAAAAGATTTTATTCTTCATCATCTATTCTAATATTGGTTCAACACTATTCTAGCACTCCATCTAGGAATTTGGAATGGGGAAAATACATTCCAAATATTAAATAATTCATCATTAATTCAATTGATTACTTGGTTTCAATACCCTTTCTAATCAATAATTCAATTGTTAAGATATTTTTTTTATTAAACTAAAGGATTTACGATTAGGAAGAAGTAAGCAACATAAGAGAATGGAATAGATAGATATGATGTAGATAAATACAAGAGAGAGGGTACAAAGATCAAAAGAAAGAGGGTGAGAAAAAAATTCAATTAGAACTACAAAAATATAATATAAAGATAAAGACTTAAAGAATACATATATGACCAGTGACATTGGTACAACATGTTCTAAAATAATTTCAACTTGGAGCTATGAATCATTGATGTCAGTAATGGGAAACTTCATCCCCAAGAAAACTTTGTAACATGATTGGTGATGATGGAATGATATGTTGTGAAACACTTTTAACCTGAAGCTATGAATTAGTAAGGTCAAGATTAGGTAAATGCACCAAGTTGCTAGACAAAAAAGTGGCCACATGATAAATTAAAAAAAAACACAATTTCATGTAACTCAATCGTGTAATTTTAAATTTTAAATCACATAGCTCAAGGAAACTAAGCCTAATTTCTTTCATTAAAAAAAATGTTATTAACAACCCGTGCGAGTTATGAAGAACTAATTTACGTTCTTCATAACATATACAAGTTATGAAGAAATATTTTTTTTCTTGTTTGGTCATGGCCAAGCTCATTTCCAACATTGAAGATGATTTTACAGTGGCTCATAACTTCCCAAATACCGTAGAACCCAAGCATGTTTCACTCTATTTGGCATTTTTTAAGTATTTACACCAATATGTAACAATGTCGCATTGTTGAAAAGGTAGCAATATGATTTTTTTTATTCTTTTAAAAAAAATTGAATTGATTTGGGGGTTTTTTTAATTGATTTAAGTTTTTTCATTAATTTTACGTTATATTCTCAAAACAATCCCCAATAAAAAAACACATAAGAATGACCTCTTCTTGAACAACTACCACAAGCAAATCCTTAAAATGTTGCACATGAAGAACAAAAAAACCCTCAAAATATTACTCCATAACAATAAAACCCTCAAAATGTTTTTCCTCAATAACCACTCCCACCCCAAAACCATTTGCATCCTCTAGTAGAACTTGTACAAGCCATAAAGGAGTATCTTATAAATCACCTAATATAGAACATAACTCAAATTACTATAATAGTGAATATGTTGAGGTCCACTATTCCTGAGCACCACTCATCCCTCGCCACAACCCTAGAATCAATGGAAAAAAGTACTAGGGAGGTATCTAGAAAGGTTACAAAATTGGGTTCATATAGGGATAAATATTGTGCATTTTATGTTGATGTATTGTCTTCCGATGAGGTGAAAAGAAAGGGCATAAGTAAAGATGACATAAGTTCTCTTTTCACCGATCCTAAAACTAGTAACACCATACTTACATATACAAATAGGTTTCCTATACATTGGTGTGTCCATGTTGGGCTAGGTGGTATATGGTCTTTGACCAAGCACCTTGCAATAATTGGGAGGTGCCTCTATATTTCCTAGGAATGTTATATTGTTAGTTTATCCTTGGCTTGAAGCTAAATTGCTTTGACATGCGACAGTTTCAAGATAGAGGGAGAGGCTCTATGTAGGATAGATTAGGGGCTCATATGATGGTAGATCCCTGCCATAGGATGCCTTTATCTCTGAAACCCATGGTTCACAGCACAATCCTAGTAGCCTTGAAGGAGTCTATAGAGTTACAAACTCTTCAGGTGGCTACATCATTGACTAATGTTATTGTTCAATATGGAACTTAGTTAGTAAGACTAGAGGATGGATCAACACCTGTGCCACCTCCATCATCATCAGATGCACCATTTGGGTCATCCTATCCCATTGATCATATGTGCGCTAGCTAGCAGAATATATATTCTAGTGTAGATATTGATTCGAGTGTGGAGGGTACGACATCCCAGTCATATACACATTGTGGGATTAGGTGACATGCTTCAACTAGAAAGGATGTGGCCCTCATCAATGACCTGATGACCAGGTTGTTTTGTGGTGGAGAGAAAATGCAGGTGCGTTTATGTGTGTTTATGACATATTATTAATCAATCGCCTAAATCTTATAAAGGTGAATAAATTTTTTATTTTTAGAACAATTCAAAGTGATATATGAGTATTATGCATTACAGGGTGTAGTAGGTGGTGTGAGTACACCACATAGTGTTTGTTCCACCTCACATGCATGGGTAGCTTCAACACCAAAGGTAAATATTTTTAAATATTGTTAAAAATAGAATAATATGTTGGTTTCAAAATATTTTTCGTTAATATTTAGTAACTCTCTTATGTATATCTATTTGGTGTTTTATAGGGCTTTTCAGGGGGTCACATGTCCCAAGTTGATGATGTCACACTTTTGGCCATTGAATTTGGCCTTGAAAGCTTTGTGGTGTGATATTTTGCATAGATCTAATTTACATTTTTAATTGAACCCATGCAAGTCATTTAGATTTAGATTTTTTTGACTTATATTTAATATTATATATTTGTTTCTCTTATGTTAAGGGGAAGTGCACAAAGATGGGAGACCAAAAAGGGGGTATAAGATGTCACATTTTTTCTAAAATCAATAAGCTATGAACTTTGATGAGATTTTGAAGATAGTTAGACTCAATTTCAACAAGCAATAGGAACAAGAGTTGTAGTAATCTGACTCTAGTTTCTAAACTACTAGTTTATTTTGAAGATGGTGGAGATTAAGGCCCTCAAAAAGGGGGAGCACAAAAATGGTCCTATTTTTTGAGAAAAATATAACATAGTGTCTAGTGTGCTCCCTCTATTTTTTATTTATTTTTGAATATTTTTAATCCATCAAGTGAGAAGTTAGCTAACACCACATAGTTTATCCTGGCTTTTTCTGCTAATTTTTTGAGTAACGTATGATTTTTTACGAATTTACAAAGTGCACACATCCTGAAAATGTGAAATTTGCATGTGCTCCCCCTAAAAATCATTGAAAACTAATGAAAAATCAAAACTTTTTTTTGTACGTGTGGAGAATGCAATCTAGTTTCTAAAAAAGTAACTCGTTTCAAAATTCGATGAATGAGCCAAAATCTATGACCAAAATACTACACTTTTTTTTTTGACAAAACTCTGACATACTTACAAAAGAAATTAGAGATGAAAAGCTTAACATATTAATCAGAATTCAAAATAAATAGTATGGTTAGATAACTAACAGAAAGATCTAGAACATCATGTTGTCTAATTTTATCATTGTTGAGACGTGCAAACTTGATGAGGACCACATAGGAAAAATGTGATTTTTTTTTATGTTTGGTGGAAAACACACCTCAGACCTGTTTGAATACTCCAATCCATTGGATTGGATGCCCAAGTCAAATGCAAGCCTTAGGCTTGGTGGATCATAATATTGTTAAAAGGGCATACACCAAATTCCTTATTTGGTGTGCACCCTATGTGGTAATAAAAACATTTTAAAAATATTCTAAATAGGGTCCATGCCCTTTTTGGCATGCGCCAAATGTGTCAATAAAAATCTAATAGGCCCTGATAGGCCAATTTCAACAACAAGACCATACATAAAATGTAACATTTAAGTGTAAGTTACATACTCTTCCTTTCCTATACTTAAGTTACATTTTATGTATATACTTTTAGGATGTTTGAGAGTGGCTTCAGACATAGATTTTGAATTTTCAGGGTTTTTAGGAAATTTTAGACTTAGCCAAATTTTAGGAATCAACACATTGTCTTTAGCATGATTTCCAATGGACTCTTGATTTTAACCTTAATCCTTTGACTTGTGCACGATCATTTGAGGATCCTTTCTCATTGTATTATTTATGTTGTAGTTAGTTTGGTAATTAACATGTATCATGTATCATTTCCTGATGATGGATCACTAAGTATGATCTAAATCATTCACTAGTACATTTGAGTCCTTTTTTTGATGGCTATCTGTCACCATTCTGACATCAAACCATTGACCAAGCGATACTAACCATTTTTGTAGTTTTGGTGTCGATAGCACCAATGAATAGGATGACCATCGTAACTACAACAACAAGCACCGTCACAATATGCAGGGTAAAAGGGCCTACCAACATGGTCATGGATGATCAAAATGATGTCGAAACTTATTATTGTTGTCATAATTATGATGTCCATGTGATGGAAATGTTGTATAAGTGATGGCTTCCCGTCAAATAGTTCCAACAGATAGTTGTTGTCTCGAGTGCTCTGTTGTCAGTCGTAATTTGATTGTCATCATCTCGAGGTAGTCAAAATTCCATCAGGTTTCATTATTGGTGTCGCGATTATGATGATAATGCGATGAAAATGTTGTAGAAGTGACAGTTCTCTGTCAAAAATTTCTAAAAGATAGTTGTTGTGTCCAGTTCTTTGTTGTCGATCGTTCTATGATGACTATTGTAATTGCGACGATATGCTATATTTTTTAATATATATATATATAAAGCATGGAGTGAGACCTTAAAATATTGAGCTTCTCTTTGCTTTGAGAATAGTTTAACATTCTCTAACATGTCATAAGGTCATGGTGTTCCAATACAAGGTGATGCAATCATAATCAAACATGCATTTTTATTATCTACTTGTTGTGATGACCTAAGGCATCAATGATTAACTATATATTTGTTTTCAATTCATCGCATGATTGACCTAGGGCATCAATGATTAAATATTACTTGTTTTCAATTCATCACATGTTCAAACAATCAATCCCCAACTTAATTTTACCATTCTCTTTATCTTAGGTTAATCTCATGGAGGCAAGATGGATCTTATTCCCATGGAATTAACTCCCAAATGTTAAAAAGTTCAATTTCAAAATTTGTTGACTACTTTATTTACAATACTAACCATCATGAGACATCATAAAAATGATCATACAAAAGCATCATCACATATGTCCAAATTAAGAAATGCCAACAGTGATGCAAGCACGGGCCTTGGAAGATCTTCAAGACAATGAAAGGAAGGAATAGTCAAACAATAAGCAAGTCATCAAATGATCATGCAATTAGTAAATCCATAATGCCCAAGCTTCATGAGATCCAACAGTAAATAAAAATGCAAGGATCCAACAATAATTCCCTAGTGTTAAACACGGGTCCTCAAATATCCAAAGAAGTCGAATACAACAATGAGCATTATAATGTTGTGTCAATAACCAAATCAAATCAAGCAATGATATATATAGAAGGAAGAAAAAATCACAGGACCATAACCTTGAGCAATCAAGTAAAGTAAATAGTCATCATTGGAAGCAAATAATGATGCCCTAGCCTAATTGGTGCAGGAGCACCAAGGTCAACTCCAGAGCAAGGGAAGTACACCAAGGTCATTGTGGATCCTTGGGTGATAGGTAAAGACCATTTAAGGTCATTTGGCATTGTAATAGACCATGTATGGTCATTTTATATTATTTTCATCATGTTTGTAATGATTTTGGATCATTTGATAATATGATCAACAAATGATGTTATGTAAGCCATTGAATGGCATGGGGATAGTAATGTAACCTTTGGGTCACTTGGTTGATCCAAGGATAAATATAAGGGGTAAGGACCTATATGGTCATCATGGTTTATAATATAGCCATTAATGCCATTAACAACATCTAAATGCAATCAAAAGTGCAAAGATGTCAAAAGATGTAAAATTGCATTTTAATGCAATTATAGCCTATAAGGCTCATGTGGGGGGTTAGTGTGGATTGAAAAGGTTGCCTTTAAACCTTTTAAAAGTCATTAGAGGTGGAATTATACTCATGTTTTCAAGTTGATAACATTATTTGTGAACTTGACAACACTATTTAGTCAGATTTTGTTGACAGTCAATTAGAGATTGTTATGGAACAATTTAGATTGTTGGTTATGGGTACAGTCAGCTTTTAGGAGTTTTAGAAGTGTATTTCAATGTTGATCCACATTATTGGAGGGGGCATGGATATTTTTGTGTGCAAATATTTAATGAAATAAGTTTCAATTAATAAAAGAACAAACATTTTCATTGCAACAGTGACTTTACCCGTAGGGTACAGTTAAAATAACATCAAATTCAAATGTTTGAATAAAACATGATTTGGATTATATGGAGGTGTAAAAAAATTGTTTGGTATCGTGTTTACATATTCATATATTCATTTCAGTGTTTTGGATTGTTACTGAGCCCAAGTAATTGACTATCATTTGATTGTTCCTGGGTATTGAGGTCACAGTCAGCGTTTTGGGTTTGAAACCTTCACAATGAAGTGACTCTCCCACCCCTATGGCTATTGTGATTGGTGGGAGTTATGAATGTTGTATAATATCCTTGTAATATAGTGTTTTGTGCAGGGATATGTGAAGATGAAGTGTTTGGGAAGCCACATAATGGTGGTAGACTGTTGATTGATGGGTGTCATGTCTTGCACCAGTCACATGGAGGAAGAATGCCCTTAAGAATGGAGGTATTTGGTGATGGATTATTATTTTGGGGGTCCATATTGATGTGTTGGATCAATTGGATTACTTTGGAGGAGGTTGCAAGGGTTCTTTTGTGCATACCCTAGGTAAATGACCCTAGAAGAAAGGGTTTGGTGGCTAGTGAATTTGGTAAGTGATGAGACCTTTAAACTTTGAAAATATTTTTTTTTAGACCTTACTCAATACTGTTTATTGGTTGGGAGTTGAGGGGATGAGTACATTTATAAGATGCTTTGTAAATGATGTTCAATTAGGCCTATTTAGTGACTACTAGATTGTTGGATCTACTAGATGGTCCAAAGGAGTCTACCTTGGGATTTGGGTAGGATTTAGAGAATCCAAAAGGGTATCTAGATCAATGAATAGTTTCTTTAGTTGTTTGGGAAGATTTGGAGTAAAGGGCAGATTTGTGACTGGTGAGGGCTACAAGCCTAGAAGGGCTATTGGAGTGGTTTGTGTGGAAGATAACTTAACCAAACTTGGGGGGTTGGTGTAATATGGTATATTGGCTATGATTGGGTGTTTTAAGGTGTTGGAAATAGGATGGAAGAATTGTTGGAATATTTGACATATTGGAGGCTCTAGGTGCATTGGGAGAAGCCTAGATTGGGATCCTTGAGTGGATGTTTGATGTCAAGAGAAGTTGGCATAAGGGATCAAAGGAAGTGAGTTTTTTTAAAATATCTGAGGTGTTGGTTGTCTAAAGTTAGAGCACTCCATTTGATCCTTGATTTGAGACTAACTCCTTGAGTGAGTTCCAAGAAGCTTGTAGAGTCCTTAAGTTGAGTTGGATTCCTTTAGGGGATAATAGAGGGCTCTGCATCACCGATAGTTAATCATGCGATGAATTTAAAACAAGTAATAGTTAATCATTGATACCTTAGGTCATCACAACAACCAGATAATAAAAATGAAAGGATCCAACAATAATGCCCTAGTGTTAAACATGGGTCCTCAAATATATCCAAACAAGTAAAATACAATAGTGAGAATTATAATGTTGTGTCAATAACCAAATCAAATCAAGTAGTGATATATACAGAAGGAAGAAACAACCACATACCTGTGGCCTTGAGAAATCAAGTACAATAAATAATCCTCAATGGTCCAAGCAAATAATGATTCCCTAGCCCGATAGTCAATCATGTGATGAATTGAAAATAAGTAATACTTAATCATTGATGCCCTAGGTCATCACAACAAGAAGATAACAAAATTGAAAGGATCCAACAATAATACCCTAGTGTTAAACACAAGTCCTCGAAGATCCAAAGAAGTAAAATACAACAGTGAGCATTATAATGTTGTGTCAATAACAAAATCAAATCAAGCAAGGATATATACAAAAGGAAGAAACATTCAAAGGCTCGTGGCCTTGAGAAATCAAGTACAATAAATAATCATCAATCGAAGCAGATAATGATTCCATATCCCAATAGTCAATCATGTGATGAATTGAAAACAAGTAATAGTTAATCATTGATGTCCTAGGTCATCACAACAAGCAGATAATAAAAATTCAACGATCCAACAATAATGCCCTAGCGTTAGATATAGGTCCTCAAAGATCCAAAGAAGTAAAATACAATAGTAAGCATTATAATGTTGTGTCAATAACCAAATCATATCAACCAATGATATATACAGAAGGAAGAAACAGTCACAGGCCCACGGCCTTGAGAAATCAAGTGTAGTAAATAATCATCAATGAAAGCAAATAATGATGTCCTAGCCTAATAGTCAATCATGCAATGAATTGAAAATAAGTAATAGTTAATCATTGATGCCCTAGGTAGAGGTAATGATAATGATTCTTTGAGCTCACTAAAGAAAATGGAATGATCAAAGAGCCAAATAAACACCTACATCTACACAAAGAATGGAGTGAAAAATAAAACATATGGGCTCACATAGGCCGTGAGCATGGCCAACTCCTAGAAAGATAAGGTTTAATAAAAACACATATGAGTAAATGAGCATAAACAATAGGGTACCAGACATTTCCTAAAGAGATGATGGAAGGATGACCAGGGTGTGAATCTAGTGTGCTCCTACTTGATCCAGAACCTGCAAGACAGAAAGAAATGGGGTTAGATCCAAGGGATCTAAGCAATGCATGATATCCTATTACGCATCCTCATCTACAATCATGCATGTGCATAATAAAGCCATACATTTTGAAACCATGCTACAAGACATGTGCACTTAGAAAGATGCTACAAGAGGAAGAAGATACCATCATGGAAAACATTAAGTGGACATACATAAGTCATAGTGGTGCAAGAGCATGGTCAGTACTGTGGATGCATCATCCAAACAATGCAACAACAACATCAAATGTTGTTGTTTCATTTGATGTTGCTATGACATCATTTCCTAATGAGGCATCCACAACAATAACTCAGAACATGTCATAAGGTCATGGTGAACATCCAATAAAAGGTGATATAGTCATAATCAAACATGCATTTTTATTATCTACTAGCTGTGATGACCTAGGGCATCAATGATTAACTATTACTTGTTTTCAATTCATCGCATGATTGACTATCAGGCTAGGGCATCATTATTTGCTTCCATTGATGATTATTTACTGTACTTGATTGCTCAAGGCCACGGGTTTGTGACTATTTCTTCCTTCTGTATATAGCATTGCTTGAATTGATTTGGTTATTGACACAACATTATAATGCTCACTACTGTATTTCACTTGTTTCGATCTTTGAGGACCCGTGTTTAACACTAGGGCATTATTGTTGGATCCTTGCATTTTTATTTACTATTGGATCTCATGAAGCTAGGGCATTATGGATTTACTAATTGCATGATCATTTGATGGCATGATTACTATTTGACTATTCCTTCTTGGATCACTATCTTGAAGATCTTCCAAGGCCCGTGCTTGTATCACTGTTGGTATTTCTTAATTGGACATATGTGATGATGCTTTGTATGAACATTTTTATGATATCTCTTGATTGACTGAAATTGTCTATTTTTTGTTGAAGGTATTTTGTAGGAAATCACAACATACAAAATATGAAAACTTCTAAGAAGATCCACACTGCTTCTAATGTCAAGACAATCACCATCAACACAAAACATGTCTTTCCTACTATAGTATCAATCCCCAAATTGATAATGTTGATTGTAAAAAGGAATGTCATCCTTTTATGTAGAGACACAACAATCAATACTTCCTAACACTACCCTTATTGGCTGCGATATGCAATCACAAATAATTAATAGGCCTTGCAAACTATCTTTGAGATTAATTGTTGATTACTAGGGTCACTCATAGATCCTTGGGTGGAGTTGAATACAACATGGCCATCAAGGTTCATTTGATAATGTAATAGACCAATAATGGTCATGCAATGATGTTTTGATCATCTACTGATCATGTTGTAATGAGATCAATGATGTAAGTCTTAAAGGCATTTATATGGTTAAAATGTACCTAGGGGTGACTAGGAGTCATTATGTTGATCCTAGGTTATTTGAGTTGGTTAAGGACCTATAAGGTCAATGATATTTGTATTAAGGCCAATAGTACCAATATTTGATTTGAAATGTACTATAAGTGCCAAAATGTGTAAGTTGCCTAAGTTGGAAAAATAAGCCTATGAGGCTCGCGTGGGGGTTAAAGGGTTAGAATGGATTATAAAGGCTATTTTTAAACCTTTTAAAAGTCATTAGCAGAGACATTTGAGTCATGTTGTCGAGTTGACAACAATGGTTGTCAACTTGACAACTCATTTTGATCATGCTTTGTTAAGACAGTCAATTTTAGACTATTTGGGGGACAGTTAGACAGTTAGTTAATGGTTGCAGTCGGTCTTTAGTTGGTTAGAAGTCTTTATTAATGTTTATCCACATGAGTGGACATGGATTTGGAGTTGGTGTGTGTAAAGAACCATTTTCAAATGGTATTCATTCAATAAACAAAAACATTCTCTGCAAATTGTGAATTTGCCCGTAGGGTATAGTCAGCCTATGCAGTGCCTTCAAACATGTTTTGTGGTGTATTAGTGATTGGATCATGATGTAAGATCATTTTCTTGGGTGCTATTTACATTCCCAAACATTTATTTCATTTTTTTAATTATTATTAAAGCCTAGGAATTAACTGTTGTTGGACTGTGCCCGGGTTTTCCAGTTGCAACAGTGAATTGGGATTGAGGTCTCCATAATGGATTGAATCTCCCACCCCTATGGTCAGTGTGATTGGTTAGAGAGGTTTAAATATGTAATATATCCTTGTATAATAGTGTGTTTTTGTAGGGGTATAAGTTGATTTTTTTGGGAAGCCACAAAATGGTGGAGTTTGTTGATTAAAGAGTGTCTTGTTTTTGCACCAATCACTTGGGAAGTGTATTCCCTTAAGAGTAGATGCATTAGATGTTGGAACATGGATTTTTGTATCCATAATGTTGTGTTATAACCATTGGATTGATCTGGAGATGGTTGTGAAGTTCATTTTGAGTACACCCTAGTTGTGTGACCCTAGGAACAAGGGTTTGGTGGGTAGAGGAATTGGTAAGTGGTGAATTATTAAAACCTTGAAAATATATTATTTTGAACCTTTAGGAAAGACTTTTTCTTGGTTGGGAGGCAAGGAAGTGAAGACGTCTATGACTTTTGTTGTTATTGGGGTTGAATTAGGCCTAGTTTGTGGGTGCTAGGGTATTGGATCTAGCATATGGTCCGAAAGAGCCTACCTTTAGACTTGAGGATGATTTATAAAATCCAAAAGGGTATTTGAAACACTAATTATTTTCTTGTCTTATTTGGGAAGATTGGGAGAAAAATTCAGATTTGTGACTGGTGAAGGCTATAGGCCTAAAGGGCTAATGGTGTGAGTTGTGTTGGAGATCACTTAACTAGACTTGGTGGGTTGGTGAAACATGGTACATTGACCATGTTAAGGTGGGCCAAGGTGTTAGAACAAAGGTGGAAGTCCCATTTGGATATTTAGCATATTGGAGGCTCTAGGTGCATTGGGAGAAGCCTAGATAGTGCATCCTTGAATGAATGTTTGATGTGAGAAGTTGTCTCACTTATTGACTAATTGATCACTCATTTCAATCAGGGTATGGGCTTATAATAAGAAAGAGAAGAAATGGAGAGGAAATACCTCTAAGAGAGAAATTTGATGGAGGAGGATGTTGGATATTGGTAATGCATTGGGGAAATTGTTGATACATTTAATATGTTTAATCAGTACATTGAGTGATGTTGGAACTGTTGTTTTTGTCATTCTTGTTTTGTCACTGATGTCAACATATGTTTCTATAAGGATAACATGCTAGTTATTACAGTGTAAAAAAACTGTATGGATGTTTCGAAACGTGCAAAGTCAGATGAGAGTACAGTCCAAGATATTGTGATCTTATAGCCAAGATCGCATCATGTAATGTTGAGTATTGGATGAGTTACAGATGTTTTGGTGAAGACTGGTTACTGGATAGTGATAGTGAAAGTTGATAGAGTTAGTCTCTATGTTTCTGGTATATCTTACATAAGGTATGGATTCAGTGTATATGAGCTTAAGGGTGAAAGTTAGTGTATTAAAGAATGTTTGTTGGTCTGCGCGAGATACAGAAAGTAGGATGACGTCAACTATGGCGTGTGTTTTGGAGATATTTGGAAGCTGACATGAGGGTTGTAGCATGTATTATGAATGATGAATATGAATTAAGGATTTCGGTCCTTAATTATTGTAATGTAATTGTTGTATGCTTATTTTAGATACCGTGCGTGTCTTAGCAAGGATTTATGTAATTGTTTGTACATTAGGAAAGCCTAATTGGCTGACCTGATCATGTAAAATGTAATAGGGTATATATTTAAGATCTTTTCTTTGGAAAAGATATGTATGAGATGTATGTGATGTGAAAGAGAATTGTGGAAGCTTTGAGCTTGTACCTACTGGGTGTAGAGCAGAGAATTGTATGTACTTCATTGGAACTGATCAAGCAAAGACAATTGCTATTAGATAGTTCACAAGGATTGTGTATTTCCTCATATACAATTGTGTTGCGAACAATGTATTTTGAAGGTGGACTTAACCTTCTTTGTTCAGTGAGCCTACCCTTTTACTTAACTCCTAACAGGGTATGTCCTCTAACAAGGACTATGTACTGTAATATTTTAATTAGTTCCTAACAGGGCTAGATCTTCTAACAAGGATAATATACTCTTAGTACATCATTAGTGGGTGTTAATTCCCACTAGGTTTTTACCTTTAACAGGGTTTCCTCAATAACAAAATATTGTGTTATTGTTGTAGACACCTAAAATTGTCCTAACAATTACCCTTATTCTAGCCAATTAAATAGATATTTATTATTTATTTAATAATTAACCTTATCCTACCTTTAATTAAATAAATTCACATTTATTTAATTACACTCCTCTTTATCCCTTATCCTTGATTAAATAAATTTACATTTATTTAATTCTATCCCATTTCCCCTCATCCTAATCCTCCATTTAATTAAGTAAACGACCTAGTTTATTTAATTAATCCCCTCTTATCCCACTCGGAATTAAATATTGAATTTAATTCTATTTGAGCACATGGCTCCTAACTTTGACCCTCACCTAACCTCACTTCCCTAACCTAACCCATTATTTTAACTCAAGTCAACCCACTTTCCCACTAATTAATCCTAATCTTCCACCTAATCAATCCCTAATCATTTGCACAACCTTAATCTAAGGATTAAGGAATCCTAACCCAAACCCAAGTCACATGTGACTCTTACACACTTGTCTCCCACATGTCATTGACATGTCACTTTCCAAACCTTGGTTCTCTCTTTCTCTTCCACCTTTTGACCCATGTCATTGACATGTCATTTTTCCAAAGTTGCTCACATGTGTGAGCAACCTTGGTTCTCCCATCCTCTTAAAACCCTTGACCTTTGTCATTGAGCCATCACTTTCTCAAGTTTCTCACACATGTGTGAGAAACTTTGGCTCTCTTACACCATCTTACACCTTCTTACACTTTGTCATAGACATGTCACTTTCAAAGGTTTCTCACACACGTGTGAGAATCTTTTCCCCTTTGAATGGTCAAACCCTAATCCACATTTCATCTACATGGCATCTACTTGGCCTTCACCTCATGGCCACCTTATCAATCCTATGCAATCTTGACCCTCCATCCAATTTTCAATCTCAACTGTCCATTTCCTTCAAATTCCTATAAATTGAGAGCTTTTCCCCTCATTCAACAAGCATTTTTCATGCATTGTCATGCTGCAGGATTTGAGAAACCACATACCCTCAACAACAACATCAAACATATTTTCTTCATTTCATATTGGGAGGTTTGCATTACTTTCATGTTGAATAGATTAAGTTAGTTTCTTAATTTTATTCATCACATTTACATGCTTGCTTTCCATATTTATTTGAGGTTTGCATAAATATGTAGGAATGAACTTAGTTTAAGTTTATTTCTTTCTATCATTTTTATGCAATACATTTTGGCATGCCTGGTGGGACCCACAATCCCATTTTCTAACAATTTTCTTTATTTTATGAGAGTTCCCCATAAATTTTCTAGACAGGCATCTCCGCTCATTTAGAGGCATCTCTTCCTGGTAATAGGCATCTCTTCTACATAGGCATCTTTGCCTCTCAACAGGCGTCTCCACTAGAAATTTGGTTTCTTCCACTTTAATTTGTTTTAGATAATAAAATTTACATGTTTTAATCACTCAAAGGCTTATAATCATTAGTGAAATACCTTATGTTATCTACAAGTGCATAAAAGAACATAAAATTAATAAAATCTTTATTTTTGTGCAGATAGTTGTCTCTGCATACACATAGGTGTCTCTGCTAGAAAAGGGAGTTTCCTTTGTGTTGTCTTTTTTAAGCTGATTAAGTAAAGTTTTCTGACATATTAAGGTTAAAAAGTCATTGTGTCTTTGTCATAAGAAATGTTTTTATGCATTTCAAACTTAATGAGAGTATAAAACTTTAAAACATTGGTGGTTAATCTTTGTTTTTGTGCAGATAGGCATCTCTGCCTGGAAATAGGCATCTCTTCCTGGAAATAGTTGTCTCTAACAGACATGTGTCTCTACTTGTACACAGGCATCTTTTCCTAGAAATAAGTGTCTCTAACAAATAGGTGTCTCTTCTTGTACATAGGAGTCTCTGTCTGATTACAACTTGTTTTTCATAAAGAGGCAACTTCACGAAAATGCTTATAACTTCCACATACGAGCTCCATTTTGGACAAAGCACCAGAAAGATGATTCATCCCTCTATGCAGATCTACAGACCATTTTACTAGATTCAATCCTAAAAATTAGGTGCACACATTCCAAGTTAACCCTTCTTTGCAAACTTCCAACACTCATAACTTAGGCATAAAAAATCATTTTTCAGCAATTTTTAAAAAAAATTTCATCAGAAAAATGCAAGGAATCTGATTTTGCAATAGTTTTTAGCCTTATACAATCTATTTGAAGTGTTTTCCACACATTTTCAAATTGGGCTTAAAATTAACCTTCACATTTGGGTTTGGAATTAAAAAGAACAAGTGTCTTTTAAACCCCAAGGCCATGTACGTATTCTCTCCTCTCGTGCCTTCGGGTGATCTTGAGTGCACAAGAAATATGTGGTCTTGTTTTCTTCTTAGGAGGCCTGCTTGGGGATTTGATCACCTTAAGGGATGACCTCAACTCCCATGTTTCGACAGAGTATAAATAGCGGGAGGTGAATCCAGAGACACCTCTCTTAGAAGTAGAATCTTGTCACTCTTGGCTAAGCCCCAAAGAACTTTATACCTTTGGGAATTGAAGGTGGAGATTTGGGCTACCGTCTCCTCTCAGATGTGTGACATTATTCTCTTTCATCTACAAATTTGGGCCTCACATACCTTGCGTATATCGAGGACATCCCCTAGTTGAGCTTGTATATCCTAGTCGAAGCCTCAATAAGATTGTTGGTGTGCTGATGTGCTTGAATGTTTAAAACCTTCCCCATTTGTAGCCAAAAGGGGACACACCATCCAAATTAAGCCTTATCAATTATGCTTGTGTATAATTTCATTTGTTATCTTTGCATTTTTAAAATAAAAAATCATTAAATTTCAAAAATCCAAAAAAAAGCATAAAATTTAAAAAATCCAAAAACATCAAAAAACTTCAAAATCCAAAAAAATATATAAAGTTTGAAAACCCAAAAACATTACAAAACTCAAAAACTCAAAAAAAAAATCAAAATCATTTCAAAAACAACAAAAATATTTTGTTAAGTTAGTTGTCTCTAGTCAAGCTTTCCACATCACTTCTTTCATCTATCAAATTCATCACCTTCTCCATACTTCTTATCCTAATCAACTTCTTAATCATTCCAACTCATTCCTCTAATTGTAATCTCTCCTTTTCATCCTCTTCATTCCCCTATTCTAATCATCCATAACATCCTTAGTCATCCTCTTAATCCGATTCAATTATCCTTAAACATTCCTCCATATCGTAATCATCCTTCTTATTCATCTCTTAATCATCTTAAGCATCCTAATAAATTCTTCTAATTCATTCATATCTTTCTTCTAATCATCCTAATCACTTCTTCTAATCATCTTAATCACTTCTTCTAAATCCTTCCTATTCTATTCCTAGTTATCCTAATCAATTCTTCCAAGTCATTCCTATTGTATTCTAATCATCCTAATCACTTCTTCTAACAATCCTAATCACTTCTTCTAAGTCATCTTTATCATTCTTCTTAATCATTCTAATCATTCTTGTAACCTAATCCTTCTTCTAAGTCATATTTCTCCTCTTCTTAATCATTCAATCAAAGTCATAATCTTCATCTTGGTAATCCTTCATAAATCACACTAATTTCTTAATCCAATTTCACCATTCATTTTCCTTCTAATCTAATTACATCATTACCTTTCTAATATAATCCACTTGTCAACTTCATTCCAATCTAATCCTCATTCAATCCATTTAAATTCCTCCAAATATTCATCATGTATCTTCTCAATTTCTTTCATTCATAATTCTGATCTATATCCACATCACCTTCTCATCCAAATTTTCATAAAATATTCCACTTTGAACTTAGGAGCAAATTCATCATTTGGACTTTATTCAAGTCTTGTCTTGATTGACCCATATCCAAGCATAATCAAGACTAACCAAATCAAATCTCATCTTTCATTCCTTAATCAATCTTAGGTTGAAATATTTTAATCAAAAGTGTTACATAGACCCTCATCATTAGCAAACACATCTAATCGAATTATTGATTTGAGAACATCAGTTTGTCTCAAGTAATTAATCCCATTAATCCTATCCTATTTTTCTTGGGATCACAAGTCCATCTCCAAGTAGAAGAATATCATCATCCAAATCAATCCTTTGTTTTCACCATCATAGGGTCTTGTTCCACCTAGGTTTGTCTCAAACCTTCAAATCCAAAATCACAATCAAATCCAAATCAAATCATTCAAATCCTTGATCCCCCACCCTCTTAATCAATCCAAATCAAAACAACCAAGTCCTTGAGGCCCTTCCCTCACAATCAATCAAATCTGTAATCCAAATCAAATCAATCAAATCCTTGAGGCCCTACCCTCACAATCAATCAAATCCTCAATCCAAATCAAATCAAATAATATCCTTGAGGCCATGCCCTCACAATCAATCAATCAAATCAAATCAAATCCTTGAGGCCCTGCCCTCACAATCAATCAATCAAATCAAATCAAATCAAAGTCCTTGAGGCCCTACCCTCTCAAATCAAATACAAAATCCAAAATTTCTCCTAGTCCTAAGTTCATATTTCATCCATCCTCAACCATCTCACTTCATCTACTCCTAATTCAAATCTTCATCCACATCTTCTTCTAATCCAAATCCAAACCTTCATTCCAACATCATGGATAAATATCAGCTTCACACAAATCTAATCTCACATTCATTTAACTCACACACTCACCAAAAAAATCCAACTCCAACTTATCGTGACAATCCCATATCCCCATCTATTCCACCTCAACATGCCATATCCAATCCCAATACATCTCATATTTCTTCTCCTTCCTCTACCTTTGACAAGGGAAATCCATCTCATCCTCCTACATTTACCCAAATCCATCATCCCCATCTCTCATCCAAAACCATACTTTTCTTTGCATGGATCGATGAGATAACATCGAAGTGTAGATCCCCACCTCTAAATCAAGCTACCCAATCTTCACAAGCCATGCACTCACCATCATTTCCTCCAAGTAAAGACACACCTAAATATTCTAAGTCTCATAAGTCCTTCCTACCTCCATCCACTCTAGTTGAAGCTTCCACCTCCTCCATCCCATCACCCTCCCAAGTCCAAACATATCAAGACCTTGTTCCAAAACATGCTACTATGCATTCTCCTCCTCCTCTAGATCTTAGCATCTCTCCATCCCATACTTCCAATCCATTTCAAGATCCATTTATCCTTCTTAATCCACTTCATGATCCAATTCCTAATCAAGATCAATACATCCTTATTATCCCATCTGTTAATGACTCCCCTCTATCTCATGAACCCATACCATCTACCCCATCCAATGATCCACTTACATCTCGAGCCTTAACATCCACTTATCTTCCATTTCATGAAGATATTCCTTTTCTTCCATCCAATAATCCCCCTCCATGTCATGATAAAATCACTCCATCTCATGATTCCCTCCCCTCCATTCCATTGTATGATCCTCTTCCCTCTCAAGATCTTATTTTCCCTCCTAATCCGTCCCAAGATCCTCTCATCTCCCCTAATCCTCCACAAAAATCCTATTCCACCTATCCAATCCATTCATGAACCCCATACACCTTGACTCGCATCTTGTGTTGCAAATACTAAGTATCCCATTGAAGAATGAATTTTTCAAGATGTTTGTACCCCGTCCACTCCTTCCAAATCCCAAATTTCTCCATCTAAATCTAACCTTCCATATTCCCATCACTCATATTCTAAGTCCATTTTGGGCCCTTATGTCCAAATCTCCATCCCCCCACCCTCCAAATCCATTTTGGTCCCCTATGTCCCAAATTCCCTCCCTTCCTCAAACACATCCATTTTGGGTCCTTATGTTCCCAAACCTAATCCTTCATTCCCTCCATCCATTTTAGGTCCTTACATACATCCATTCACCATATCCAAGTTCACCTCACATCCCTAGGAAAGATCCACAAAGGCACACATCCTTTAATTCCTTCCAACATTCATCCTTCGTAATTCCATCCATACACTCTTTAAATAATTCATCCTCATGCACCCATACCATGGCTAATGGAAGCAAGTTGGATGCCAAAGTCACAAAACAACATAAAAAAAGATGCATCAAGGCAAAAATCCACTCAAAAATTGAAGGACCAACATGTCCCATCTAAAATACATGTTCAAGAAAATAAAAAAAGGATCCGAAAGGATGAAAAGTTCAAAAGGCCACAAAGGCCCCAAATCAAAAAAATTCAAAAATCATGTGGATTCCTTGGCTACTCAATGAAAAAAATGCATCTCAAAGAAAAATCCAAATTGGCATCCAACCTAGCTAATCCAAAAGCTTCCTCCACTCCTAAGTCCCCTAATCCTCCCTCCAAAAATCCTCTACTTTCCAACTCCATTACCTCCTTAATCTATTTTGGGTCCTTATATCCCAAATCCACATTTTTTTCTTCCATCTCCTCCAAAAATCTCCTCCCCCACCTCTCCACCACCCTTCAAGGTTTGTGCCAATGGTGATCTTTTCATCTCTCCCATCCATTATTCCCCAATCCTTCCATACTCCTCCCCTACTTTCATCCAATATTTTGTATCAGTCCTCATTCTCCTTCCCCTAGTCCATTTCCTCTACCATCTACCCATCCTACCAACATCTACGAGAAAATATCCAAAATTCCTTGATACAAAACACACAATGCTATATCATGACACTTGATGCTTGAGTCCTTCCCTCCATCTCCCTATCATAGATCTATTGTCTTCTAAAGTTCACCTCTTCCATCCATTCACTTATCCTCATCCCCTTGTACCCTGCACTTGGGGGAAAGCTCCATCCATCCTATGCTACCATATATTTCTTATATCTTTCATATCCACCATCCATCCTCCTATCTAAGTCCATCCTCATCCTTTCTTACCTTTGATCTTGACTATCCTATTTATTCCACCCATCCATATGCACCATCCATATTCCTTTTTCATTATCCCTCTCCCCTCCATTATCCTACATAAGTCCATCCACTTGTCCGTAGTTGATATTGAAATCCTATCCATATCCTCCATATCATAATATTTGTCATATTCACTTCCTCCATCCTCCATCCATAATCCTATAAAGCTCCATCCTCCTTTCCATGCCTTTGATCTTGATTATCCCATGCATTCCCTCAATCCCATTTTATGATTCTATCCACATCCTCCCTACATTATACATTGTCAGTTTCCATCCATATCCTCCTTATCATTATCATCTATCTTATTCATACCCCTCATCCTATCCATCCACCTCCCACTTTCATCCCTTTTCCTTCATAAACCTAGATGCACCAAATCACACATAAGCCAAAATGATATCTGTGCATGCTTTGGCACATCCCTTCCTTCATTCCATCCATACATACTCATACCCATCCCATTCATTTCATATATCCTCTACCCACCATATTTGTGTTCCTTCTCCTACCTCTCATGTGGGGCATTTAACTCCTTTTCCACATCGTCCTTGGATCCTCATCCCTCTTTTCCCCACCTTTTAATCCCCCATATCCTATCACTATCCATTCTTTTTGTCTACCTTCCATCCATAAACTACATATGTTCCCAATTTCCTCTATCATTCCTTCATTTTCCCTTGTCATTGGTCTCAAACCATTCAATCATCTTATATATCAATCTTCCAACTTCCACCCATAATATCCATTTGTCCTTTCCCTCTCATATCTAATCCATTTCTCTTTCTTCTATTACATCCACTTCCTTTATCTTCTAATTCTTCCTATCAAATTCCTTTATCTTCAAATTCCACTAAATCAAATTCATCTATCTCCTAATCTAATCAATTTCCCTTCTTCCACTCCTTTCAAATCAACTTCATTTATCTTCTGATCCAATTAAACTTTCCTTCTTCCTATCCTCTTCAATCCACTTCCTTTCTACTCCTATTATCTTATCCCAGTCTTACAATCCAATCTAAATCATCTTTCCCTTCACTTCAATCCTATTCAATCCACTCATAAATAAATCCAAAAATTTATAAAATTAAAAAAAATCCCAAACTCGTCCAATCAAGTGCAATCAATACTAATCCAATCAATCCAATATTGTAATCTTGTACATCAATCCTTAATCAACCAATCATCTTGATCCAACTGAGCTGATAATCTATTGAACCCTTTTAATCAAATCATCATCATGGGATGTATCCTTACCAAATCCTTTGGATGTGCATTTTTCTTATCGTTAACTTTTTCATCCTCAATCAATCATCATCAATCAATCCATCAATTGGTTTTCATCTTGACTAGGGGCAAAAATTTAGTTTGCATTTGGATTATTGTGCATGATTACTTGTTTCTTGTCTGCATTATTATTTTTTGCATTTATCATGGTCTTTGCATCCTATTTTCATAATGGCATCATGATCTTCCATATCATGGGGTCATAGGCATATGGTTGCATGTGACCTTTTTATCACGTACTAGACACATTGTCATCTCGGTTCCCCATACCTCGATGCATAGTGTTAAGTACAATCTCAAACTTAGGTTGCTCACACCATCACAACATGACTTTATCTATTCTTCCTAATTCATCCATAACCTTTTCCCCTTCCTTCCATACTCCTATTCTTTTCGAGAGCACACCTGTGTTCTCCAAACCCGCATGTCCTCTCGAGGGGGCATACCAATCCTTCCTCATCCTCCCGTGACTAGGGCATCATGCTACTAGTCTTATCCCTTTTATCCACTATTTTTTAATCTTCTTTGATCCAACATCACTTCATGATGCTACATCAAAGAGGGGCAAAATGTAGACACCTAAAATTGTCCTAATAATTACCCTTATTCTAGCCAATTAAATAGATATTAATTATTTATTTAATAATTAACCTTATTCTACCTTTAATTAAATAAATTAATATTTATTTAATTACACTCCTCTTTATCCCTTATCCTTGATTAAATAAATTTACATTTATTTAATTCTATCCCATTTCCCCTCATCCTAATCCTCCATTTAATTAAGTAAATGACCTAGTTTATTTAATTAATCCCCTCTTATCCCACTCGGAATTAAATATTGGAATTAATTTTATTTGGGCACATGGCTCCTTAATTTGACCCTCACCTAACCTCACTTCCCTAACCTAACCCATCCTTCTAACTCAAGTCAACCCACTTTCCCACTAATTAATCCTAATCTTCCACCTAATCAATCCCTAAACATTTGCACAACCTTAATCTAAGGATTAAGGAATCCTAACCCAAACCCAAGTCACATGTGACTCTTACACACTTGTCTCCCACATGTCATTGACATGTCACTTTCCAAACCTTGGTTCTCTCTTTCTCTTCCACCTTTTGACCCATGTCATTGACATGTCATTTTTCCAAAGTTGCTCACACATGTTTGAGCAACCTTGGTTCTCCAATCCTCTTACAATGCTTGACCTTTGTCATTGAGCCATCACTTTCTCAAGTTTATCACACATGTGTCAGAAACTTTGGCTCTCTTACACCCTCTTACACCATCTTACACTTTTGCATAGACATGTCACTTTCAAAGGTTTCTCACACATGTGTGAGAATCTTTCCCCCTTTGAATGGTCAAACCCTAATCCACATTTCATCTACTTGGCCTCCACCTCATGGCCACCTTATTAATCCTATGCAATCTTGACCCTCCAAACAACTTTCAATCTCAACTATCCATTTCCTTCAAATTCCTATAAATTGAGAGCTTTTCCCCTCATTCAACAAGCCTTTTTCGTGCATTGTCATGCTGCAGGATTTGAGCAACCACATACCCTCAACAACAACATCAAACATATTTTCTTCATTTCATATTGGGAGGTTTGCATTTCTTTCATGTTGAATAGATTAAGTAAGTTTCTTAATTTTATTCATCACATTTACATGCTTGCTTTCCATATTTATTTGAGGTTTGCATAAATATGTAGGAATGAACTTAGTTTAAGTTTATTTCTTTATATCATTTTTATTCAATACAATTGTGTTAGCATTCTTGTGTTCATTGGAATTGATATTGTTGCTATTCAAAGTTTAAAGTTTAATAATTTGTCATACAACTACTTCATCCTCCTCTTAGTTGTATTGTGGACTTTTATTCCTAACAATTGGTATCGGAGCTTCTAGTCCTTACAGATAAAGCTTAATAGCTTGAGGTGATCTTGGAGATGGCATTCTATAGGAAGGATAGTCCAAAATTTGATCCTGAAAGCTTTGACAATTGGAAGAACAAGATTAGAAACTCATTTTCTATGTTTGGGCATTCACTACTGGATGATTACAAAGAATCAGGTGGCTATGAAGGTTGAGGATGAACTAGAAAAGGCTACTAATGATGAGAAGAAAGTATTTTCATATAACATGGTTGCAAGGGAAGCACTGATCAGTGCACTCTCTAAAGGAGAATTTACTAAGGTCAAAGATCTAGATTCGGCACACAAGATTTGGACAAGATTAGAAGCATTGTATGAAGGAGACAAGTTTAACAAGCGAGCGAAGTTATAGAACTGGAAAACTAGGATGGAGAATCTACAAATGAAGGATGATGAAAGTGTTAGGGCTTATGTACAAAGAGTTACAGAGGCTATGATTGGAATCATAAATTGTGGAGGCACATTTGAAGAGGAAGAAGTTATTTCGATGATTCTTAGATCATTGACACCTATTTACAAGACCAAAATTAAGGCTATAGAAGATATTATACCTTTGAATCCAAACTTTAGTAGAGAAATGTTGATTGCAAAACTAACTACTTTTGAAGCTACAGAAATGGGAGAGACTATACCTAAAGTTGAATTTTCATTTAAAGCATCTGCACACAAGAAGATAATGTATGCACTTCCGAGCATCAACAGTGAGAACCTAAAACAAGAGCTTGGTGAATATGCTGAGGAATGGGAATAGATACAAGAAGAGGAAAGAAAGATGGATGAACTTGTTGCACTGATTGCTAGAAGATAAAAGAGAGGTAAGGGTAAATTTGAAGGAAAGTTACCATTGAAGTGTATTTCATGCAATAAAATAGGTCACTTTGCATCTAGATGTCCTACAAGAGTTCCTAAGCACAAACCTAAGTTTTTTAAGTCTAAGTATTCAAAGGATAAGGAATTTTATTATGCTAGTGAAGGTATTTTGATGATGATGATTTAGATTATGAGGAGATTCGATTTATTGATATTAAAGAAGAAAAACCAGTGCATGAGGAAAAATCTTAAGTATCACATGTTGACACGATATCTTAATGGATTATAAATAGTGGTTGTTCACATCATATGACTCAAGACAAAAACAAGTTTGTTAAATTAGTGAAGCATGATGGTGGTGTTGTGAGATTCGGAGATAATATTCCTAAACCTATCATAGGAGTAGGATCTATTACTTTTGATGGAAAGACTAATACTGAAAATGTACTACGTGTTGATGGACTTAAGAATAACTTGTTAAGTGTTGGACAACTGATAGACAATGAGTTTCAATTACAATTCATTGATGGTAAATGTTTTGATGCAGGAGCATCTTGGGTCCTTGGCAATCTTGTGTCACCAAAAACATGTTTGTTTTTTTCCTGTGTTGCTCTGTTCTTTCTTTGACTGAGTTGGTTGGTATTTTCTCAGTTTCCTTCTTTGACCAAGTTGCTCTGTAGTTTCTTGGTTTCCTTCGTTAACCGATTTGGTCAGTTAATTCCCTGGTGCTCATTTATCTCTTTCCTAGTGCTCGGTTATCTCTGCTTGCAGTTCGTTATCCTTGCTTACCGATTTGTTTATTTTAATTTCATGTTGAGACCGACTTGTGCAATCAATTGTGGTCATAGATTTAATGCTCATATCTATCATTGGGAAGCGTGTGGATGTAGATTTGGTCAATCCTTTCATTGATGGTGGATTTGAAGGCCTTCTTTTTTGGTAGCCTCTTGCATATAATGTAATCTTTGGTTGTAGTTTTAGGACATGAATTTTAGGACATCAGAGATAGAGGTTAGGAGATAGAAGATTGTTTCATATCCTTGCATGTTGGAGGACTTTTGTACTTGATTGTAATATCTAGCCTTAACCGGGAAGGCCTTACAACCTAACATGTATGAATCAATTGGAATAAATATATGAAATTTTATGCATTCTCTCTCTCACTTGTGTGTTTTTTGCTTCCACATGTGATCTCTACAAGGTGAATCTCTTTAGGGTGTGCCTTCAGCCCCTCTCCCCATCCTCCCTTGCATCAAGTGGTATCAGAGCGAGATGAGATCTTGATCTAGGTTTGCAAATCTAGGTTTGAGGATTCCTTCTTGTCAAACCCTAGTTGATTTTTTGTGGGGTAGCAGATTATGACCTGACCTGCAATTGCAGAGGATTTCAAGATAGTTCGTGGGAGGTGCAATGCAGATCCAAGATTGGCAGACATGTTGAGACAACTTGCTACTAGATTAGAATCTGTTGAAACAACCCAAAGAAGAGGAAGACATCTTGAAGATGTTAGTGATGATGAAATTGAGGAAGAACAAGTTGATGTAGAACTTGCCCCTATGATGGATCAAGGTGAGGAAAGAATGTTGAAAGCTTTGACAAATCTAAAGTATACACCACACTTTAATCCTCCTCAGTATAGTGGGAAAATGGATTATTATGAATTGATGGACTGGATCATCGAGATGGAAAAGTACTTTGAGTATGAAAATGTACCTGAGGAAAAGAAGGTGAAAATTGCAAGCACAAAGTTGAAAAGTCATGCATCCTTGTGGTGGGAACATCTACAGTTGGATAGAAAGAGGAAAGGCAAAGAAAAAATTAAGGTATGGAATAAAATGATAAATAAGTTGAAAGGAAAGTTTTTACCTTGTGATTATCAGATTAACCTAGTTAGGCGAATGCAAAGTTTGAGGCAAAAAGATAGCTCGATAAAGGATTATACTGAGGAATTCTATAGATTAGATATCAGATCTAGACATGATGAAGATGATGTGGAAAGAATTGCTAGGTACCTAAATGGTTTGAGATTTTCCATCAAAGAAGAAATCTATTTAGTCAAATTGGAGAACATTGAAGAGGCTTATCAATTTGCATTGAAAGCTGAGGAGAAATTGAACAAAAGACATGAGAAAAGAAAAAGGGTAGAGGTGGTAGATTCCCTAGAGGAAGAGGTAGATCTTATGGTGAAAATAGTAGATCTGAACCTAAAAAGACAAATCTAAATAAAGGAAAGAATGAGTGGAAAGGTGAAAGTTCATCTAGAGGTAGAGGCAGTAACTACCGAGGTGGTTATAACACAAGAGGTTTCTGAGGAACTTGTTATAATTATGAAGAAGATGGACATAGATATTTTGAGTGCACAAATGCAAGTAAGAAGGTCACTAGCAGTATAAATGCTTTGGTGCAAGAAGAGTCACCGAATGAACCTGAGAAGGAAAATAACTTGATGGTAAGAAGAGCACTTTGGAGTGAAAGAAATAAGGATGATACAGTAAGGAAAAGTTTGTTCAAGACCAGATGTAGAGTTGTTGATGAACTTTGGAAAGTTATCATTGATAGTGGTAGCTCAGAAAATTTGGCATCTGAGGAAATGGTTACAAAGTTGCAGTTGAAAAGGTGGGAACATCCGAAGCCCTATCAAATTTCATGGATCAAGGATGAGCATACACTCTTGGTAAGTGAACAATGTTATGTGAATTTTAAAATTGGAAAGTACTATGATAAGGTGTTATGTGATATCATGCCTATGGATTGTTGTCATATTTTGTTGGGTAGACCTTGGCAATATGATAGACATGCTATATATGATGGGAGATTGCATAAATATACTATTTGGGCTGATGGAAGAAGATAGATCTTGTTACCTTTTATTCAAGAACCTGTTAGTAGTGTTTATACATCTGTGAAAGTTTTTCTGATGGAAGGAAGAAATTTTGTTAAGGATTTGAAAAAGAATGATGCATGTTATGTTGTGATTCCTAACAAATCGAGTAAGAAAACTGAGGATAGCATACCTGAGGAGATTGATAAGTTACTCACCGAGTACAGTGAAATCATTTTTGATAATGTACCTAATTTTTTTCCACCAAAGAGAAGCATTGATCATTGTATGGATCTAATCCCTGGAGCTAGTTTACCGAATAAGGCACCACATCAGTTGACACCTATCGAGAATCAAGAATTGAACTAACAGATTCAAGAATTGTTGCAGAAAGGTTTGATTAGAAAATTTTTAGTCCTTGTGCAGTACCTATTGTATTGGCACCTAAGAAGAATGGAGAATGGTGAATGTGTATTGATTCCAGAGAAATCAACAAGATAATAGTGAAATATAGGTTCCTATACTGAGAATGGATGACATAATGGATAGTTTGACTGGAGCAAAGTATTTTACCAAAATTGATTTGAAAAGTGGGTATCATTAGATCAGAATTAGAGAAGGTGATGAGTGGAAGACTGCTTTTAAGATAAAAGAAGGTTTGTATGAGTGGTTGGTTATGCCTTTTGGTTTAACTAATGCACTGAGTACTTTTATGATATTCCTTAATGAAGTTTTGAAGAAATTTTTGGGTAAATTTTTGATTGTATACCTAGATGATATTCTGATATTCAGTCAAACTAGAGAAGAGCATTTGATGCATGTTAAACAAGTAATGTAGATGTTTAAAGAAGAGAAGTTGCTGATTAATTTGAAAAAAGTGTTCTTTCATGAAAGAGGAGATTGTGTATTTGGGATTTGTGATTTTAGCTGATGGTTTGAAAATGGATCTGGAAAAGGTTGAAGCTATTTTGAATTGGCCTACACCTAAGAATGTTAGTGAGGTAAGATCATTTCATGGTTTGGCAAGTTTTTACCAAAAGTTCATTAGGAATTTCAGTTCAATTTGTAATGCTATGACTGAGACTATGAGAGGAGATAAAAGAGAATTCAACTGGACACATGGAGCTGATAAAATTTTCAAGACTCTAAAGTAGAAGGTTGTTGAATTTCCTATATTAGCATTGCCTGATTTCAATAAGGTATTTCAAGTGGAATGTGATGCAAGTGGTAGTGCAATAGGAGCTATGTTGAGTCAAAAAGGTAAACCTGTTGCTTTCTTTAGTGAAATGTTAAATGATGCAAGAAGAAAATATTTTGTGTATGATCAATAATTCTATGCTATTGTTCAAGCCCTGAAGAAATGGAGACATTATTTAGTACCGAGTGAATTTGTGTTGTATACTGATCATAAAGCTTTACAGTATTTGGGTAGTCAGAATAACTTGAATTAGAGACATATGAAATGGGTTGAGTATTTACAGAGTTATACATTTGTGATAAATCATAAGAGTGGAGTCACTAACTAAGTTGTTGATGCATTGAGTAGAATGAGATCTTTGATGACCGAAATGAGAATTGAAGTTCTTGGTTTTGATGACATGAGAGATTTGTATGAAACTGATCCTAATTTTTCTAAGCCATGGAGAAAGTGCAAAGCACCTATTCAAGATCAACCGAGTACAAAATGGTAAGAACTTCATTCAAGAAGGTATGTTGTTTAAAGACATTCAGTTGTGTATACCGAGAGGAGAAATGAGAACTAATTTGATAAAGGAGAAACATAGTAGTGGTTTGGCTGGACATTTTGGTATTGATAAGACATTGAATTTTCTCAAGGAGAAATACTTTTGGCCACAGTTGTATAAAGATGTTAAAAAATTTGTGAAAAGTTGTGGAATTTGTCAAGTTGCAAAAGGAGTAAGTCAAAATACTGGATTCTATACACTAATTTATGTTCCTGATAAACCTTGGATAGATATCAGTATGGATTTTGTTCTTGGCTTACCGAAGATAGTGAGAGGTAATGATTCTATATTTGTTGTTGTGGATAAATTTTCTAAAATGACACATTTTATACCTTGTAGAAAGACATCAGATGCAGTACATATAGCAAATCTTTTCTTTAAGAAAATTATCAAATTGCATGGATTGCTGAGGAGTATTATCTCTGACTCTTTGGATAAAGTTTGGCACCAAGTTAAAATATAGTTCTACATTTCACCCGCAGACTAATGGACAGACATAAGTTGTGAATAGAAGTTTGGGTAATCTCTTGAGATGTTTAGTTGGAGACACATTGAGTAATTGGGATTTTGTGTTGGCACAAGAAGAGTTTTCATATAATAATTCAGTGAATAGGATTACTGGAAAGTCACCTTTTGAGATTGTAAATGGCATACAACTGAGAGGTATATTAGATTTGAGGGATATTGTTGATGAAGGAAAGAGAAGTGTTGAAGGATTAAAGTTTGTTGAGTACATGAAGACATTGCATGAAGATGTGAAACATAAGTTGGAGAAAAGTAATCAGAAATACAAAGACAGAGCTGGTAGATCAAGAAGACATAAGACTTTTGTAGTTGGTGATGAAGTAATGGTTCATTTGAAGAAAGGAAGATTTCTTGTTGGAACATATGGGAAGCTGAAAATGAAGAAGTTTGGTCCTTGTAAGATTTTCAAGAGATTTGACAGTGGAAATGCATATGAGATTGAGTTACCTAATGACATGGATATATCACCTATATTCAACATTGCTGATTTGTATGAGTATCATGAGTCAGATGAAGAAATGAAAGTACCAAATGATTATCCTAAGAAACAAATAGAAGAAGTTGAGCATATTTTGGAACAAAGAATTGGTAGAAGTACAAGAGGAAAAAAGTATATGGAATATTTTGATAAGTGGAAGAATAGACTGATTGAAGACAATTCATGGATTTCACAATTTGAGTTGGATTCAATTTGGATCATACCTGCTTCATGATTTAGAGAATCATTTTCAAATAACCCCAGGTGTCTGATGCAAGAGTATCTCAGGTCCTTGGCAATCCTCTGTCACCAAAAACATGTTTTTGTTTTTCCTATGTTGCTCGGTTCCTTATTTGACTAAGTTGGTCGGTAGTTTCTTAGTTTTCTTCTTTGACCTAGTTGGTCGGTAGTTGCTCAGTTTCCTTCGTTAACTGAGTTGGTCAGTTAATTCCCTGGCGCTTAGTTATCTCTTTCCTAGTGCTCGGTTATCTCTACTGGTGGTCGGTTATCCTTTCTTACTGAGTTGTTTGTTTTAGTTTCCTATTGAGGCCGACTTGTGCAATTAATTGTGGTCATAGATTTAATGCTGGTATCTATCATTAAGAAGCGTGTGGACCTAGATGTGGTCATTCCTTTTGTTGATGGAGGATCTGAAGGATGAATTGTTTGGTAGCCTCTTGTATATAATGTAATCTTTGGTTGTAGTTTTAGGACATCAATTTTAGGACATCAGAGATAGAAGTTAGGAGATAGAAGATTGTTTTCAATCCTCGCATGCTGGAGGAATTTTGTACTTGATTGTAATATCTCGCCTAAACTAGGAAGGCCTTACAGCCTGACATGTATAAATCAATTGGAATAAATATATGAAATTTTCTACATTCTCTCTCTCACTTGTGTGTTTGTTGATTGCACATGTGATCTCTACAAGGTGGATCTAGTTAGGGTGTTCCTTTGGCCCCTCTCCCTATCCTCCCTTGCATCATGTTTTGTCATAAGTAAGGCAGGAAAGCTAATTGCAACCGGTACTAAATCTAGAGGTAATGTATTTGAATTAAATACATCTAGAGCCTCTTGTTTTGTTGTGAAGGTAGATGACAGTTGGTTATGGTACAGAAGATTTTGTCATGTTAATTTTGATAACATTATGAAGGAAATCTTGACTAATGCAATAAGAGATCTACCGAAGATTGTGAAACTATCTAACATTGTATGCAAAGAATGTGTTATGGGAAACTAGACTAGAAGGAGTTATAAAACAAAAACATATACAACAAAAGGAAAGTTGGATCTGGTACATACAGACCTATGTGGACCTACAAGGACAAGACCATACTATGGTGAAAGGTATTTTATACTTTTTTTTGATTAATTTTATAGAATGATGTGGGTCGCTTATTTGAAAGAGAAATCAAAAGCATTTGATAAATTCAAGATATTCAAAGCAAAAGTAGAGAATGATTCAGGTTTAAAGATAATTTTTTTGAGATCAGATAGAGGTGGAGAATTTACTTCAGATCTATTCAAGTCATACTATGAAGAGAATGGAATACAAAGGAAGACATCAGCTCCTAGGACTCCACAATAGAATGAGATAGTAGAGTGAAGAAACATGACTATACTTGATGCTGCTAGGACAATGTTGCTTGAAGGAAATGTATCTCATATGCATTGGAGAGAATTTTTTGGGACAACAGTGTACACCTTGAACATCATTCAAATCAGAGAAGGTACAAGTAAGACTCCTTATAAATTATGGTTTGATCATACTCCTATTGTAAAATATTTTAGAATATTTGGTAGTAAATGCTATATCAAGAGAGATGATGAGATAGGGAAATTTGATGCTAGAAGTGATGAAGGAATTTTCCTTGGTTATTCTACTGAGATCAAGGCCTATAAATGTTTTAATATAAGATTAAGAAAGATGACTGAAAGTAACAATGTGAAGATAGATGAAAGGTTTTAGATACAAGAAAGAATGTATGATTGTAATCATGATACAGAGATCAAAGAGGCTGCTACTACAGAAGAAGAACTTTTTGAGACTGAATGTGAAAATGAGACTTGTGATGATGACACAAATGAGGCTACTAAGGTTCCTAAGACTCTGAGGTATGTAAAGAAAGACCATTCTTAAAAACAAATTATTGGTAATATGAATCAAGGAGTGATGACTAAATCAAAGGCTAGAGAAGAAATTTGTTTGATTTCTCAAGTTGAACCAAAGACTACATATGAAGCTTGTAGAGATGAATCTTGGATAAATGCTATGAAGGAAGAGTTAGATTAGATAAAGAAAAATAAAACTTGGGAATTGGTTCCTAGACCTAAAGAAAAAAATGTAATAGGAACTAAATGGGTTTTTAGAAACAAAATGAATGAAGGAGTTGTTGTAAGAAACAAAGCAAGATTGATATCTAAAGGTTATTTACAACAAGAAGCCATAGATTTTGAAGAGACATTTTCTCTTGTTTCTAGAATAGAGGCTGTGAGATTATTCTTGGCTTATGTTGCATATAAAGACTTCCAGGTATATCAGATGGATGTGAAATCTTCATTCTTGAATGGGGATCTTGAAGAAGAAGTGTATATAGAGCAACTTGATGGATTTACTCTATCCGAAGATGGAGCCATGATATGGAAGTTGAAGAAGGAACTGTATGGACTAAAGCAAGCTCCAAGGGCTTGGTATGCAAGGTTGGACAAATACTTCACCTTGGGTTCAGAAAAGGTAATGCTAATAGTAATTTATATTTAAGAAATAGTGAAGATGGAGTTTTGATAATAGAAGTTTTTGTTGATGATATTATCTTTGGAGGCAATGATGAATTGTGTAAGAAGTTTTCTAAAGAGATGGAAAATGAATTTGAGATGTCCATGATAGGTGAAAAGAAAAAAATTTAGGACTGCAAATAATTCAGAACAAGAATGGCATTTTTATTTCTCAAACTAAGTATCTTAAAGACATATTGAAAAAGTTTGGAATGGAAGATTGTAAACCAGTTGGTACACCCATGGCAAATAGTCATAAACTATCAAGTAATGATGAAACAAGGTGTGTTTTTCAAACCAAGTACAGATCAATGGTTGATGGATTACAATATCTGACTCACACCAGACCAGATATTGCTAGTGTTGTTGTAATTGTGGCTAGATATCAGGCATAACCTAAAGAGACACACCTAGTTGCTATGAAAAGGATATTTAGATATCTGAAAGGGATAATTGAATATGGCTTATGGTATGATAGAAATAATAACTTTGAACTTCATGCTGAAATTGATTCTGATTGGGCAAGGAATATTGATGACAGGAAGAGTACTACTGGAGGTGCATTTCTCCTTGGGAAAAAGTTGGTTTCATGACTAACTAAGAAGCAAGATTGTATAGCTCAATCTACTATTGAATCAAAGTATGTTGCTACTTCTATTAACTGCACTCAAATTTTTTGGATGAAACAAATGTTGAAAGACATTGGAATAACTTTTGATGAACAAGTGGTTATCCATTGTGATAACATGAGTACAATGAATATGTCAAAGAATTCGGTGATGCATTCTAAAACTAAGAACATATCTATCAAGTATCACTTCTTTGGAGACATGGTGGTAGAGAAGGAAATAAATTTGGAGTATATTAGCAAAAAGGAACAAATATTAGACATATTTACAAAGCCGTTTCCAAAAGACACCTTTGAGTATCTCAAAGGTATGCTTGGGGTTTAGGTTCTCCTAGTCAGAATTAATTGATGCAGGGATGCATCAATCTAGAGGTTTTCAGAGCCTTATCATATTCTGGACTTGATATATGGATCTACTCCTTAGGGGGAGTGATTGAATGGAATCTTTTAATAATACATTTGAGTGATTCAGCACCTGGTTGATGAAGATAAAGCAAAAGAATAGTTGATGACTTATGGCACCCTTTTCCAATGTTGTCAAAGGGGAAGATTTTCTATGAGAAAATCCCTACTATATGGGGAGATTGTATGGAGAGACACTATGAGAAGGTGTTCTATGAGAGTACTATTTGGTAATAGAACTTTGGATTGATAAAACTTTGGGTTAATGGATTTTCCCATATGTTGACATCAATGCCAAAAGGGGATATTTTTGGATATTGCTAATGCATTGGGGAGATTTTTGATACATTTAATATATTGAATCAGTACGTTGAGTGATGTTGGAACTACTTTGTTGTCATTCATGTTTTGTCACTAATGTCAACATATATTTCTGTAAGGAGAACATGATAGTTATTACAGTCTATGGAAACTGTATAGATGTTTTAGAACATGTGAAGTCAAATGAGAGTATAGGAAGATAATGTGATCTTATCGCTAAGATTGCATCATGTATGTTGATTATTGGTTGAGTTATAAAATTTTTGGTGAAGACTGGTTACTGGACAGTGACAGTGAAAGTTGACAAAGTTACTCTCTTTGTTTCTAGTATATCTTATAGAAGGTATGGATTCAATGTATGTGAGCTTAAGAGATGATAGTTAGTGTATTAAATAATGTTATTTGGTTTGCATGAGGTACAGAAAGCATGATGATGTCATTTGTGGTGTGTGTTCTGGAGATGATCTATTTGGAAGCTGACTTTAGGGTTGTAGCGTGTATTATGAATGGAGAATATGAATTAAGGATGTCGGTCCTTAATTGTTGTAATGTAATTATTGTATGCTTGTTTTAGATATAATTTTTATCTTAGAAAGGTTTTATGTAATTTTTTATATATTAGGAAAGCCTAATTGGCCGACCTGATCATGTAAAATGTAATAGGGTATATATGTAAGATCTTTTCTTTGGAAAAGATGTGTATGAGATGTATGTGATGTGAAAGAGAATTGTATGTACTTCATTGGAACTGATCAAGCAAAGACAGTTGCTATCAGACATTTCACAAGGATTGTGTATTTCCTCATATACACTTGTGTTGAAAACAATGTGTTTTGAAGGTGGACTTAACCTTCTTTGGGCAATGAGCCTAGGTAGTGAGCCTACCCTTTTACTTGACTCCTAATAGAGTCTTTCCTCTAACAAGTTCTATTTACTGCAATGTTTTAATTAGCTCCTAAAAGGGCTATATCTTCTAACAAGGATACTATACTCTCAGTACATCATTAGTGGGTGTTATTTCCCACCGGAGTTTTACCTTTAACAGGGTTTCCTCGACAAAAAAATATTATTTTATTGTGTTGGCATTCATTGTGTTCATTGGATTTGATACTGCTACTATTCAAAGTTTAAAGTTTAATAATATGTCATACAACTGATTCACCACCCCTCTTAGTTGTATTGTGGACTATTATTCCTAATAGAGGCATTTAAAATGCTTGATAAGTTAGTAACAACATTTGTAAGAGATGTTGTAGCAAGTCCCTCCAACACCTTCAAGAACCTAAATGGCATCGTAAGATCACAATTTGAATCATTTGAAAAACCTACTAAACTTAAGATGAGAGAGAAATTGGTGATAGAATATTCAATGAGCTAAAAAATACATTAGCTTATGATAGAGTATTGTTGGAAATAAGCATAAAAAATATTCAAGCTTCTCTAAATGAAGGTGGTAAAAATTATAAGTCCTTGTGTCAAGTGTATCTAAATTTACTGATGATATTGTGAAGAAGATTAAGTATTTTGTGTAGAGGATAGAGAAAATTGCTCACTTATTTGATCCTTTAGTTGCTTCAACATATTATTTAGAAGGTCAAGCCATTCCTCTACTTGACCATATAGAGAATTTGGAGTAATAAATGAGAAAAATTATTGGAAAGGTAAAGGAGTTAAGAAGTTTGATAACACCAAGCTTTGTGGATGGATCTTTGATGATGGAAAGTGTACAAAAGAAGAGCTAAGTATTTATTTGGCTCTTTGATCATTCCATTTTCTTCATGTGCTATTGGTTATGATCATGTAATTAGTAAATCTATAATGTCCTAGCTTCATGAGATATGAAGATCATAAGAACGGGTGCATTCAAATGGGCATAATGAAGAAACATTGATAATGATACAATAGAAAATCTTAGCTCACACAGGTCATGAGCATAGATGACTCCTAGAAAGACAAGGTTGAATACAAACATACATGAGTAAATGAGCATAAACAATAGGGTACTAGACATTGCCTAAAGAGATGATGGAAGGATGACCAAGGTGTGAATCCAGTGTGCTTTTACTTGATCTAGAACTTATAAGTGTAATCACCTAAAATCGGGCTAATAGAACCTAAGGCCCTATTTGCCCTATTCAAAATAATACCTTAATTATGTCAATTTGATCTTTGATTATTGATGTAATTCTCACAATTCAATAAAATCAATTCAAGCTTCAAATCAAGCATTTATCACCAAGGTTTCAAGCAAAAATTAAGTCAATTAACTTGATCTAGGCCCAATTAATTAATCCAATCCCACCAAATGCAATGCTAGAGTTATTAATTAAAAGAAAATCATAAATACCTCTTAAATCAACAAACACAATAAACACACTCTAATCATTAAGAGGCTCTCACATGGATCAAGGATCAAGCCAAGATGCATCTCAACCACTCCTCATAGATGCATCTCGACCATTCAATTCCTCCTACAATCTATAAAAGGGAAATTTCAAAAGCTCATTTCTTCTTCTAAGTTCTTATAATGCTTCTTAATCTTTGGATCTCTAGCTCATTGATATTTTGAATTCTTCCCAATGCTTGGAGTTTGAGGCTTCTTAATCTTTGGATTATGAACTCTCTCTTGGTGTTTGAATTTTCACTTTCTAATGCTTTGATTTTGATAATGGTTTCCATGCTTTCATGCTCTAGTTAATTAGGAAAAACATCTCAATTTGGGTCTATAGTAAAGAATTCATGCTTAAATGGCTAATTGTGATGCAATTTCTAGTTTCTAGTTCATTCCTTGTTATTGCTTTGAATCTCTCATTTTAGTGTCACATTGTCACTATTTAAGGGTCAAATTTGAGAGCTACTAGCCCTTATTTCACACTTGCACTAACTAGAGAGCAATAGGATGATTTCACTTGTTGGTTTCTCTAATTTGATTTGAATTTATTACTAACAAATGATATAATGTCTTATTGAAGTGCTATGTTGTAGGCCCACAAACTCACACACACATTTCTGGTGCCCGCCGTGGGGCCCAACCCTGGATTTCCTATTTTTATAGCATTTTAAACTAACTTTCATCATACCTTTTTTTCTCAGAGGATCGCATCTAGGAAGCGCAGTTGCATACAACATTTCTTGAATCGCATTTGGTGATCTGTGTTGCATATGGAAAATGGGGTCATTTTTGGGAAATAGGATCACATTTGGGAAATTTTAGGATCGCATCTAGGGGATTTAATTGCATTTTTTATTTTTATGACCCCTAACAGTTTGCTTGTTGATTTCTCTAGTTTTTTACAACATTAACTATAGTTTGTAGGATGAATGACAGAGGCCCAAATGATAAAACTACTAACCATTGTTTATAATTTTCTTTAAAAGGATAAAATGAACTCTATGCTTTTTTTTTTAGCACTTAATTGCAATTTGATTTCACTTTGTAAATCAATCAGAGGAATATGCTCTTTTCCCCTTGAGGGAAAATTAGAAACTCAAAAATTGGCTTACACTTTGAAGTTGAATTGGGAAATGAATGCTAACAATTGCATATTCACTTTTCTTTAAAGCATTATCATTTGAGAATTCATTGAATTTGGGATTTCGAACAAGCTAATGGGTGAATTTGATGTTTTTTCTTGATGTTGAAAAGCTTAAAGGTGGTTTGCAGGCCGTTTGTCCAAGACAATATAAAAAAAAAGACTACTAATACTTGTCTTGCAGGTTGCCTCCAAAGCAAATTAAAAAACTTCATGCCTGATTTTTATAGGAACATTAAAACAATTTGAGATCAACTTGCAAACTGATTAGAGGACTATGCTCTTTTCCCCTTGAGGGAGAGTTAGAAACTCAAACGTTATTTTGTGATTTAGAATTAAATTGGAGTAAGTGAACTTTAATTTACAAGATGTGTTTGGGATCTTTGGTATGAGATAGGAGATTATGCTCTTATCCTTTATGGAGAACTAGAAATCCAGACCTCACTATCATTTATCCATTTACTTTATTGTATACCTTTAGAGGGCCTTCCAGTTGAGGAAAAAATCTCCCAGGAACGACCCAAGTGGGGACAAGTCTTAAGCCAATTCTTCCACCCCACTATAAAATTTGACGCTTCCTTAAGGCTAAAGCCTCGGAAGACATGATCTATCTTGTCTTGGGAGATTGATGATCAATCCCAATGACAGACTTGGATTTCATGTAGAGCAAAGCCGCTTAAATCTTGCATGTGAGACTACACACTTTAAAGTTCCTATAGGGCTTACAGCCTCAATCCTGCTTGTGGGACTATGGGAGATGGTTGTGAATGAATGCCTTCATTAAAATTTTTATGTTAGATGCTGCCTGAATCACCCCCGAAAGGTTGTTTTCACTTGTGCAAGGTAAATAGTAATTTCCCCAAGAAATTCACCATATTGAGCCCCATCAACGTTAACACTTGGCAAATATGGCCTCCAATATCCATTGCATGTTATTGGACTGTGATATTCTAAGGAGTCTTTGGGTGTGTTCCTAAGTTAGTGAATAAGTGGTTTCAATCTCTACCTAGTATAAGGCATGTTAGGTGTGTCTGATTAATATGATTTCTTGGTGTGTTCTAAATATAAATTTAGTTAATTACCCCCAAATGAACAAGCACTTACAAACACTTGACAGTCACTGGAATCTGACAGACATGACCCATTTTTCAAAAATCACTAAAATTTCAAATTCCCTGACATCATAAGATCGCATCCCGAGTTCCTGAGTTGCATCCTGCATCCTAAATCACATCTGTTCAAACCTGGATCACATCTGGTAGTCACACCATTTCCTGGGTTGCATTTGGTGAACATTGCATTTCCTGAGTCACATACAGTATTTCCTGAGTCGCATCCAGGGTTCCAAATTGTCTGCCAGTCATTGTAGAGGATCACATCCGGGACAAAGAGCACTTTCATACCTTCCAAAACTAGAATTTTCACATTTTCAGATACCCATTTGGCCCATTAGTAAGTTCTTATTGTCAAAACATAGTCATCTGATAACCAAAAAGAGTCATCTTTGAGAACGTCTTGTCACCTTACATGGTCCAAATCTACATTGTCCAATTGTGGAGTCAATTTATCCTATTAGCTACAACCAAGTTCTCGGCTCATAAACATGGCACTTTGACACCCTTTGACACTAAAACTTTCACACTATCAGACCCACTTACACTTTGGTTCCCAACTCACAAACATGGCACTTTGACACCCTTTGACATTGGATCCATAAAATAATTTCAAACCCACTATTGCATCCTTGGATTCACAATTAGACATTGTAAATAATCAGACCCACTTTAAACACAAGACACTCATTAGTTCCTCAATCCGGTTTTCATGGTTGTTATAAGAAACTTGAAGCTTAATATTTTGAAAAGAACCCATTCTCAGATGGAATACCTTTGATTACATTGGAAATGGGAGAAAATTCAAGACTCAATCCCTTATATGGTACTACACCTAGCACCACTCATACAGTGACACCCGAACAAACAAGCATGAACAACTAGGAATATTTCCAATGGGATGAAAGATACCATGACCAAGATGATCAAGAAGAACATGGAAAACAAGAACAAGACAATCAAGGAGAGATACGATACCATGACACATATCAAGATGATGATTATGATGATGATGTAGATCCCACTGAAAAATAATAGCAAAGAACTATAAGCAGCAAATGATTCTATAAAATCCTTGAAAGAGCTTTGGAAGAAAACAAAGAGAAATACTTATTGGAACTCACTTCATGAGGTGTGAAGTTACCAAAGGAATATGATGTAAGTCAACTTAAGCAAAAAGAAGATCTTAGTCCTATGTCAATTCTAACAAGACAACTACTCGCCATGCAAGTAGAAATTCAAGAGCTCAAGAAATCAAAGGACAAACCAAAACAACAATACTCTTTGGAGCACATATGTCCCTTCCCTTTTGACAAGGGACTCAAAATGATTCCATTTCCTAAAAATATCACAATACCAACATATGACAAATACATGGGAAATTCTGACCCTCAAGATCATGTGAGGGAATTTTGCACAATTAGTATGGAGTTCATGCATGAGAAAACATATCTAATGAGATTATTTTGATGAAGTTTAGGTGGAAAAGCTATGGATTGGTTCTCAAAGTTACCTATGGGAATCAAGACATTTGATGAACTAGTGCAAAAATTCATACAACACTACTCCTACAACATCCAACACACAATAACAATGTTGGATCTATGCAATACCAAGAAGAAAATAGGAGAATCATTCTTGAATTTCCTACAAAGATGGAGGAAAATATTTGCATGATATGCTCGACAGATACCTGAAAATGAAAAAATGGACATCTTTATTAACAACTTGGTTCTTGAAATGAATTTTCCAATACAATTACAAGGAACTCCAAGTTTTGACAAACTGATAGATAATGCCATCAAGATTGAAGAGGTCTTGATTAAGAAGGGTGACATCACTATCAACAAGGAAAACAAGGACAAGTACTATCCCACCAAAGATAACTACAAATATGGAAACAAGAACAAGCATGTGGTTAATGATGGAGTGGTTGATACTCCTAATCCAAAACCTAAACTAGATATTTTCAATCTCACAACAAGTCTTCAAACGAACAAGAATCCAAATCCTACTGTGACACCAATGGAAAGAAAGACTTTCAATAAACCTCCTATTCGAATAGAGCCTTGGGCATAAAGGCCTAAGAGAACATTCACACCATTGGGAGATACCTTGGAGGTAGTTTTAAAGTCACTCTTGGATAACAAAATCATCATGATTCCTAATTCTAAACCTTGGGAACTAGAAGTAAAACCAAAGTGGTGGAACAATAACGACTACTGTGATTTCCATCGCAACAAAGGACATAAAACCAACAACTGTATGAAGTTGAGACATGTTATTCAAGACCTAATAGAAGAAGGCAAAGTCAAGGTGGATGGACATCACACAAACAATGACCATAAGGCATTTCAAACTCCCTTGCCAAGCTATGAAAAGAGAGAGTCTTCCAAGAGTAACAAAATTAACTACACATATTTTGATAATGACAATGTAATCCATATGGTGGAACCATACAAAGAATCCATTAATATGATCACTCTAAAGGGATTCAAAAATAAAATTGAATCTTCCAATGGCATAATGTGAAGTCAAGCTAAGTTCACTCTCAAAGGAGCTTCTACATCTAACACACCAGCTACGACTACAACAACATCTAAGCAAGTGGTATTACCTCCAAAGTTTAATCTTGTGAAACAGTTACAAAAGATGCCCACTCAAATATCTATCCTAGAGTTGTTGAAAATATCACCTAGTCATAGGGAAATTCTTGATCAAACCCTACTTAGCACCAATGTACCGAAAGATCTAGATGTGGATAGATTCCAAGCTATGGTTGGTCACTTGAATTGCCCGCATTACTTATCTTTTTCTGAAGAGGATTTTAAATCATTGAACCAGCCACATAACCAACCTCTACATTTAGAAGTCCTCATTCATAATTACTGTGTCAAATGTGTCTTGATAGATGGAGGCATTGGTTTGAACATCTGCACATATAACTTGATAAAATAGTTGGGCTTCTCAGAACATGCAATTGATCCTAGAAGAAAGATAACTATCAAGGCTTATGATGAAGAAGAAAGATCTTCTAAGGGATTATTTTTTCTACCTATAAGAGTGGGACCAGTGGAGAAGATGTCTTATGTTAGGTTCTTGATCTACCCCTAGCATACAATGTTCTTCTTGGAAGGCCATGGATACACTCAATGCAAGTTGTACCTTCTACTTACCATCAATGTTTAAAATTTCCTCATAATGGAGTGGAGGTCACTATTCCAGCAAATACAACATACACTTGCAATAATCTCAAGCAAACAAAAAGAATGGTTCCTCACAACAAGGAAAGCTCTAATAAGGCAGAAACATCCAAGGAAATGGTCTTAAAAAGCTTCGCTAAGAAAATCAACATCTAGGAAACAAGCATGGGTGAATACAAGATGGATCCTGTTATATCTTTGATAGATCTCTCCATATATCCTAGAACACAAGGAAGACCTTCATCAACATTCACACCATCCAATGGTAGGGCTCTAACTATACATGAGGGAACCGTAATGGTCAAAGAAAAAGTGTCCATTGAAGAAGAAAATGAAGAACAAGTTGTCTTACAATGGCTTTACAAAGAACCCAAAGAAGATGGAAATATCAAACATGTTGAGATATCCCCAAACAAATATGGAAAGGGATATGAAATCATGAAAAAAATGGGATACAAAGGAAAAGGACCCTTGGGACAAAACAAACAAGGACTTGTAGAACATCTACACATGGATTTCAAAAATCCTAAAGACAAGACTAGATCAGGAGACTCAAATGACAAAGAAGAGGTAGAAGGAGAACCTATTGCCTATGAAAGATTGTTGCTCTTACAAGGAGACCCATTATCAAAAATTGGCATAAATCTTAGACAAGAACCAAATGAAGAACAAGCATAAGAAACTGAAGTAGAACAAAAACAAGGGCTTCCTATTTTTGACACACCTCATTTTGATGAGGAACCAGAAACAATCACTCCATAAGAACCATTACAAGAAGAGGAGAACTGTGCTAATGAAGAAGATGAGGTACCCATGACTATTGCCCACTTCTTGGGGGTTTCAGATTATAGTCAAGTAGACTCACATGAATATGAATGGGATATCCTTTCTGATGCTACCATGGACATAGAGATAGATGTGATACACAAATTTTCTACTAGAGTCTTGATTGAAGGAGAGAGTTCTAATGCTAGACCACAAGAGTTAGATTCCCATAACATTAACATGAACTCTAATAATAATGAGCATGACTCTAATAATCCTAACATATATTTAGAAGAAAACTTAATAGAAGACATCTTTCAAGTTAATGATGTTGATAATAACATGGTGTTGTCCCTTGAACCTACTGAATCTTCGTGCTTAAAATACCCTGAACTGATAGACTGGGATGAGCCTACGAGCACAAGCCTATTATCTTTTGACAATGACTATGCCATAGCATGTTATCTAAATCCTTGTGAACCCTTCCTCTCTTCCACCAGTGTAAAGAGAGAAACTATGATTGAGGAGGATATCAAGTTTCTCAGTCTTAAAATGAAAAACAAAAAGAACAAGAGATCTGATGGTGAAAACCACCTAGTGGGAGTATCATATCCTAAAAGAGAAAAAGAAAAAGACATATCCCATGGTGAAAACCTCCTAGAGGTGCCAAAGGATGGGATTCTTGATATCCTCTCAGATCACTTTCAAGAAATATCATCAGTTCTGATTGAACCTACACAACCCATTAATTTGGGAACAAGAGAAGCGCCTCAGTTAGTCCATATTGCTCAGTCATTAATAGAAGAGGAAAAGATCCAATTCACCAATTTCTTTGAAGAAAAGAAGATCAATTTTGCTTGGTCTTATTCGGATATGCCTGGGTTGGACATAGACTTAATCATGCATCACTTATCTATTTCACCTGATGTAAAACCTGTAAAGCAAAAAATCAGAAAGATGAACCCACATGTGGCATTGCTAGTGAAAGAAGAACTGGAAAAACTATTAAAAGCTAGATTCATTAGAGCTATTAATTATGTGGAATGCATCTCAAACATTGTTCCTATTTATAAAGAAGACAAATCCATAAGAGTGTCCATAGACTTTAGGGATCTAAACAAGGCTTTTCCTAAAGATGACTTTCCACTTCCAAACATAGACATGATTGTAGATTTGACAGCAGGCTATGAGATGTATTCATTAATGGATGGATTTTCTAGCTACAATCAAATCAAAATTGCCCCTGAAGATCAAGTGAAGACCGCATTCACATGTGCATGGGGAACATACTGTTGGAATATGTGCCATTTGGTCTCAAAAATGTAGGTACCACTTATCAAAGAGCAATGACCACAATATTCCATGACATGATGCATAAGAACATGGAGGATTACATAGATGATACTTTGGCTAAGTCAAAGATAAGAGCTACACACATAGATGACCTAAGGATGATCTTTGACAGAATGGAACAGTTCCAATTAAGACTTAATCCCAAGAAGTGTGCATTTTGTGTGTCATCTAGAAAACTATTAGGGTTCATAGTTTCTGCAAAGGGAATTAAGGTAGATCCAGCAAAAGTAAAAGCTATTCTAGAGATGCAACCACCAAGGAACATTAGTCAAATGAGAACACTAGAAGGAAAGCTATAATCCATAAGAAGATTCATATCTTAGTTGGCAGACAAAGCACAACCTTTCACAAAGTTGATGCGTAAAGGGACCACATTCACTTGGGATGAGCAATGTGAAGAGAATTTCTCCCAGATCAAGAAATATCTGATGAATCCTCTAATTATAATGGCACAATTAATGGGAATCCTCTATTTCTCTACATATCAGCTACAGATACATCATTAGGGGTATTTCTTGCACAAGAGGATGAGGCTAAGAAAGAAAGAGCTATATATTACATCACTAGAACTTTGGTGACATTTGAGTTGAACTATTCAATGATTGAGAAGGCATGCCTAGCAGTGGTGTTTGCATCTCAAAAGTTGAGACATTACATGTTGGCACACAAGGTGAAGCTAATGGCTAAAATTGATCCACTTAAATACTTGTTGAACAAAGAAATGCTGACTGGAAGGCTAGCCAAGTGGGTCTTAACTGATCAAGTGATTGCTGATCAACTTGCAGAGACACCATTAACTGATGACAAGCCATTACTTGTGGAGTTTCCAGATGAATCTATCATGCACTTAACAGAACATCCCTAGAAAATGTACTTTGATGGCTCCTTCACACAACAAGGATCAAGAGCTGGATGCTTATTCATCACACCATAAGGATATAAGATTCTCAAGGCATACAAAATGGTTTTTCCATGCACCAACAATATAGCAGAGTATGAAGCTCTTGTGAATGGGCTCAAGCTTGCAATAGAGTGGAAAATCATTGAATCACACATCTATGGAGATTCATAACTTATTATCAATCAAGTAAATGGTGACTATCAAACTAAGGATGAAAATCTAATGCCCTACAAAAAAATGGTGGATGACTTGAAAAAGTACTTTGTCTTCATTACATTTCAACAAATTCCAAGATCAGATAATAGAGAAGTTGATGTGATGTCTACTTTAGCATCCATGTTACAATTGGAGGAACATCAGTTTCGCTATGATTTCCTAGTGGAAGAACTCCCTTTCCCAGCTTATGAATCCCCTGAATCCCAAATTGTTTATGCCCTGGAAACCCAAGTGTTATCTAGATATGCCCATATCTATGCCTATTTTAAAGACCAAACAATTCCTGAAGGCTATTCTAGAAATGAAAATAGATCCCTCATAAGACCAGCATCGCATTACGTAATCATCTCTAATGACTTGTTTAGACGTAGTCTAGATGGCATGCTTCTTAGTTGTTTAGAACATGAAGAGTCTAATCACATATTAAAGGAAGTTCATGAAGGTGTGCGTGGATCACACTTGAATGGTTTTTCATTAGTTAAGAAACTTTAAAGAGTTGGGTATTATTGGCCCACTATGGAGAAAGATCCCATCCACTTTGCAAAAACTTGTAAGAAATGCCAGATCCATGGCAACCTGATACATGCACCAACTAGAGAGTTGATTCCCTTCATAACACATTGGTCATTTCAGCGGTGGGCCTTTGATTTGGTTGGTTAGATTTACCCTAATTCATCAAGTGGACATAAATACATCATCACCGCAACTGAGTATTTCACAAAATGGGTGGAAGTTGTCCCACTGTCTAATGCAATTGGAAAACAAGTTTCCATGTTTATCTTGAACTAAATTATCTGCCATTATGGCATACCCTCATTGATTGTGACTAACAATGGGGGTCAATTCAAAAACAAAGACATAGATGAGTTGTGTCTTCAATTCAAAATCACTCAGCTATTACCCTCAAGGTAATGGACAGGCTAAAGCATCAAACAAGAATATTCTAAAAATCTTGCATAGGACAATAAACAAATCAGGAAGGGATTGGAATTTGCAAATCAATCTAGCATTGTGGGCTTACAGAACAAGCATGAGAACACCAACTGGTGCAACTCCTTTTGCTCTAGTTTATGGATCAGAGGCAGTCTTACCAGTTGAGGTAGAGATTTCCTGACTGAGGGTATCATTGAAACATCTAGTCACTGATGAGGGCTATAGAATCTCTAGACTGCAAGAACTTGAATTGCTAGATGAGCACAGGCAATAGGCATTTGATCACCTCAAAGCTTATCAAAATAGAATGTCAAGAGGATACAACAAGAAAGTAAAATCAAGAAATTTTTAGATTGGAGATCTAGTTCTAAGAGAAATTCTAAAAATCAACAGAATTGAGAACAAAAAGGGAAGTTTGAACCCAACTGGCTGGGTCCCTTTGTCATTACAACAGCATTTGGATCAAAAGGCCTATCAATTGGCTATGCCTAAAGGAGATGTTTTACTAGATCCTATAAGTACTCTACATCTGAAAAGGTTTTATGCCTGACATTCTTGAGAAAGCTCATGTACAGTGAAAAGAGTCCTGAAAAAAGTTCAAAAATAACAAATATGGATCCTGGAAAAATTCAAAAACAATAGAAAAAGTCCTGCAAAAAATGACCATCTTGTTGAAAACCTAGCAAATAGGTGCCTTGGTGAGTCCAAAAAAAAATTAAAAAAGAGAAAAATACAAAAAAAATAGAAAATCAAAAAGATTAAAAAAATTGGAAAAGAGCAAAAGTGTCTTGGTGAAAACTTGGCAAATAGGTGCCATGATAGCAAAAATAGAAAAGGTTTCGCCAAGTGGTGAAAACCTGGTAAAAAAGCTCTACTTGTAATCAATGCTCTATCTATCAAGACAACGCTTGCACCTTTGGCCTATGTAAATATCAGTTTGTATATATCCTTCAGTCACTTTCATCACGCGCCAAATCCTAAGAGAACTATCAGAGAATTTTCCTTCCTAAGACTGGAACCTGTCCACATTAGGGTCCTAGGTAAACTATTTTCCCTAGGGGACACACTATCAAAATCACATTTGCTGATAGGATGTTGAGTGCGCAATTGACAATAAACTATGAACAACAGTATTTTTCAATACCACCTTAGTCCGCAATTGACAATAAACTATGAACAATAGTATTTTTAAATGCCAACCACTGGATCTAAAATGTTTTTCTCAACAAAAAGTCATGATGAAAAGAGTGTTTCTAAACACTAAAATAGGTGAGACACTTATGGATGACAAAAAGAATCGATGATTGATAATAATTCCTATGCGTGTGTTTGCAAGATTAATCAAAAAAAAATTTAAACACTAATCACAGCTATCTGTTTCTTTTAGGCAAATACAATGATCATGTTAAAAGGATAAAGAACTTTTTCTTATTATCAATTTTTGATTGTTATGTTTCCTTGAGTAACTTGATGATGTCTACAGACTAAGAGAAACAAGGATTGGGGACATAACATTTTCTTTGTCTTCTGTTTGTGGTAATAAATCTAATGATCTGAGGTAATCATGGGGAATCGGTGTCTACTATAAGTGCCTCCATCACAATTGGAATGCCATGTATACCTCGACATGTTTCCTATGAAAACCTTAGTGAGGTTGGATCTATTTCCTTACCTGTTTAAAACTAACAAAGATAAACTACTTCCTAATAAAGTGCATGATAAATCGGATTATACCCTAGGATATGAACACAAAAAGAAAGGTCATTGCAAGTATACATTTACACATCACACACTAGAAAAGAAATGGTTTATATCAAATAGGAAGTAACTGATGAAACATTATAGCTATGTGCTTTAGTGTTTAGGTTATCTTTCAACATGATGAATAAAAAGGAAGTATTCATATTTTCAGGATTGCTAAATCTATCAGTGAAAATTGTACTATCCTAATGAGGTCCCACTAACAAAGGCTCTATGATGAAAAATAACCCACTTTGAATAAATAGTGACTGTCCTAGGTGTCTTAGTCTAGGTGCATTTCATTGGTTAATTGCATTAGGGTTCATTTTAGTTGCATATCATATTAATGTGCATTAGGTTCATTTAGATGCATTTCATTGTCTTTAGTTGCATTGAAATTCATTTTTAAATTGCATTCAATTTAATATAGTTGCATTCATTTTAGGTTGCATAAGCATGAATGTGTGGATTCAACTATCAGAAACATTGATATGAGCTGAAAATCTATCTAAAACATTTTGATATGAGCTGAGCTGAAAATTTTGGAAGCATTAACCATTTGACATGTGTGACTGAGTATAAATCATTGATATTCATAATTCATTTCACATCGCAAAACCATTTTCATAATGCATCCATACTCATTCATACATAAATAAAAGTGAGATTTCCATACATCGTATCGCAATACATCTTGTGCATCCATATCCATACATAAAATAAAGTTTGCATTCAAACATGCATAAAAGCTTTGGGAAAATAACAAAAACATGAACATATATCAGTAAAATATAGAATGACATCATTTTATCATCATCTAATCTAAATCTTGACCAAGTATGACAATCGCATCAATATCCAAAGCATAAAACAAATGTCATATATCCAACATGTGCAAAAATTAAAAGCCATCAGAGATCGGATATCAGTATGACACAAACAAGATGACATCAAATCAAATAAACCATCCATGATAGAATCATCATAAGCATCAATATATCATCAGAAATGTCCATGATAGAATATCAAGAATGTCTATCAGAAAGCATCAAAGTGTCAACATCAGTATATCAAAGCATCAATGAATCAAAGTATCAGTATATCAGAGCATGAGACAATGTATCAGCAAATAAACAAAGTCCGGAGGACATGATAGTGTATCGATCAAAAATGGTAAAAATACATGATATCATTATATAACATACATCAATGATAAAAAAATATAAACATCAAGAGGTTTATGCCTCACTGGCCCCCTCGTCCTCTTGTGGACGATTGGGAGGGGGTGCATCTTCTCTGCCAGGTGGTGGAGGAGGAGGCATGGCACCCTCAGATTGTTGAGCTACAACTAAATATAGAGGAGCCCTCTGAGCAACAAGAACTGTAATACAATACAAAGTGAAGTAGTAAGTGGCCCTATGTCCCTAATGAGTGGTTGTGTGTACGTATCTATCACACTCTACCCTTAGCTACGTTAGTTGTGCATCCCTGTGTGCTCTCAATTGTGCTAGTTGTGCATCTCTATCTTCCCTCAACTAAGCTATCTATGTATCCCTCTTTGATCTTACCTGAGTTAGCTATGCATCTCTCTCTGCTAACTACACTCTAAGGGTAGCTATCTCCACTCTCAAGGTGGCACCCTCTTGCTCACACTGGGATAACTTGTCTCCATCACCACTTGCAAGAGGATCTTGAGGTTCCTGCTGCTGCTATTGATCCTGATCTCCTCTTCCTATAGCCCTATGTGCATATTCTTCCCTATGTAACAATGGCCATGTATCCCTCCAAGGAGGAGTGACCCACAATCTCTGCTGCCTCTACTGACTAGACTCCCCCCTAGAGGCTTGCTGTCTGCTGCTCCCTGTGCCTCTACCTCCACTCCCACCCCTGCCATCTCCTCCATCTCCATCGCCTCTCCCTCCATGGGCTCCATCTCTCCCTCCGTCTTGCCCTCTCCCCCCATCTCCACCTCAAGAAACTCGGCCCCGACCACCACCATCATCCTCAGGATCATAATCTAATGCATCCTCAATACGCAGGATGGCCTCCTCCGGAGTAGTGGATCTAGGGTACGGATGCTTGAGATAATGGGCATGGTACTCATCTATCACCCCAACATCACGTACATCTTCTTGAATATCCCAATCAACACAAGCCATCTAAGAGATCTCATGTACAGCTGTCTCAAATGCCAATTGGGCTCCCCATTGGGCCTCCTCATTCCTAATACAAGCATATAAGCATGTCTCATGAGACATACCCTGTACTCGGCCATACTGTGGGCATACACATGTAATAAGGAATCTTTCTACAATATAGAGGGTCCTCCCCACCAAGTACCTACTCTGGAAGAAATACAACATCTGCCTCGCATCTGATGGTTAGGCCTCACAATATAGATAAGGTCTCCATACCACATCAGTGACATCATCTAACAGACAATGCTAGTACTCCAAATTTCCTAGATGGGGTTGTTGAATAAGACCAGAGTACATGAAGATATAAGGCAGTCTGGCATCGCGATGCCTATCTACTATGGGTCGTGTGACAAGGATGTGCTCCCACGCCTAGATCTATAGAATCACACTCCCAACGGTCATGGACCACGAGTGCTGATATACGATCTCATGAAGCTCACGGTACATGTGAGCAAGGATACAACTACCCCATGCATATCTACCAGGGGACTGAATCATTTGGCTAATCACTCTAGACCAACCACACATAAAGCCATGCTGACCCCAATCAGGCATCAACAGACCACCTATCAAACCAGCTAAATATATAGGAAGACGGGCATAGTTGGCAACCATGTGGTCCTAACTCAGATATCGACCTGTGATGGTGTCATCTTGGAATAATCTTCTGGCGTCTACAAACGTCGTCAGCCCAGATGCCTCATACTCTATGTGGGTGCCCATCACATATACATGAAGAATCTGCCACATGTCCTCTAGTGTGACAGTCATCTCGCCTATGGGAAGATGAAAGGTGTTATGCTCGGAGTGCCACTACTTCGCTAGTGCTGTCAGAAGGCCGTGATTTACCTAAATGTCAAGTAAATGCACCAAACTCCATAAGCCGCAACGTAGCACTACGTGTTGATCTGCCTGGCTCAACGGACTATGCAGGGCTAACACCTGGATAGGTCTAGGGGATCTGAATGACATGACATCAAAATCAGTCTATAGAATAGAAAATTGGGGCACTATGTTAGCATTAGACAAAGGAAATTGGCCAAAAAATTGCTCAAAGTTTAGAAAAACAAGTACACTTGGCTCAAAAATCAAGCAAAACCAAAAGCGATTCAAAAATCCTAGATGTGGATTGGGAAATCCAGGCTGTGATCCTAAAACAAGATGCGAGACAAGAAATCCTGGATGCGAATCAAAAAATTCGGGAGGCGATTTGGGATGCCGGATACGACTCTATCATTGAAAAAAAGAAAAAAGCTTTGAATTTGCTCAAATATAACCAGATGCGACCCAAAGGGGTGCGATCTGGGAAATGCCAAATGCAATTCAGAATCTGATAAAAGATCGGGTGTGACATGGGATTGACCAGACATGATCCCGCATTCGAGGTGCAATTGAAAATAAAACTAGCTATAAAATGCATAGAAATGCATGAAATTCATTTTTTTCAAATTCACAAGGTTCATTATCGGATACTCACAGGTGTTGTGTAGTGCTGTGGTCAGTCGTGTCACCTTGCCATCTCAAATCGGTGCTTCTCTACTGGGAACACTATTGTCGCTCAGAGCTCGGTAAAAATTCAAAGGGTAAAAGTAAAAATGAATAGTAAAAATGGACTTTTTGACCTATTTAACCCTCTTGGGAGCCCCAGAACCCTAAAGGACAATTAATGCTAAGACATCATAGAGGCTTAATATCGGGACTGATATCGAAATAGGTGATTTATATCACCCACATACAGTAAAAATAGAGTTACAAAGAAAAGTCAACTTTCAGAATGCAAAAGTCAAATATGGTCAAATTGCAGTCAAACAGGGGCAAAATAAGCAGAAAGGGTACTGTGAGAAATGCAAATTAGTACAGTAATAATTTTCAACCAAACCAATGGTCAACAAAAGCCAAACTTCAGTCAAACGCACTTTACGAGAGCTGAACATAGCGCAATTAATGCATAGAAAGCTTGCCAAAAGCTATAAAAAGTGATTTTCTCACTAAAGTATCAAATTTTTATGACTGGATATTGCTTAAACACAGGTCAAACTTGGTCAAATCTATCAAATTCTTGGTCAAACAGTGTTTCTTTAACACTAAAATTGATCTAAATGGCTTGATAACACTTTCCAATTGATCTATGCTTGATCCAAGATCATTTCAATCACATTAATTCTTTCTAAATGCTTGAAACCAATTATTTTATTTGAATTCATTCCGATTTTGGTCCTGAGGGGGCATGATCATACTACAATTCAAATGGTTTGAATCAAATTCTTCAACACCAGGGGCATGACAGTTTTCTTCAATCAAGTTGAGGTTGTTAACCTTTATGACATTGACCAATTTCATCACTTCAAATCAAATTAGTTACTTGTTAGCATGTTCAAATTTAACTAAAAATTCTTTTCAAAATCCCCTATCAACTTTCATTTAATCAAGCTCAGAATCGATAGTGTCAATTCTCGTTCAATCAAGCTCAGAATTGATGACATTTTGAATCAAGTAGGACTTCATTTGATCAAGCTCAGAATTCTCAAATTAGGAGTAGTTCTCGTTGTATGCACCCTAAAATGGTCGCCTAGACTTTGGGCCCCATTTCTGCAATTTATCAAATCCCTGAATCAATATTTTCAAAAATCAACATTTTTCAAATATATCAATTTCCTTGATCAAATCATAATCAATTCAATATTTCCTAAGGTTTGAGCCTTATTTAATTTAAAAGAAATAAAAATAAAAATCTTATTTAATTAAGAGAACATGCTCCCTTTTAATTAATTAAAAATCTCTTTTAATTAAATAATAAAATCACTTTATCCTAAGCCTTTATTTAATTAAAAGGAATTTCCTCCCCTTTTATTTAAATAAAAAATCCCCACTTTTATTCTTATCCTTGTTGCACAAATAAAGCATTTAATTCTTATTTATAAAGAAAAATAAAATAAAAAATAAAAGAAAAGTACTTTTGCCTCACATGGACATAAATTAAATGCTCAACATAAAGTAAATGCTTCTAATTTTCTTATTGGAGGATATTTGTGCACAAGGGTCAAGCTTCTTTTTTTCTCCATTGTTGATTAAGGCTTTTGCCTCTTAATCTCCATGGTCCATTGTTTTTCACTTCCTATAAAAGAAGAGCTCTCTTCCTCATTTGCACACACCATACATACTTGAATTGTTATGCTACAAGTTTTCTAAGTCTTTGAAGCTTTTGGAGATATTCTTGCATCAAGTTTTGAAGATTTGGAGCATCATTGGAATTCATCTTGCATCTACATCACATCCTAGCTTGCATTATAGTTGCATCATCATGGTATCATTTTCTTTCATGTTTTAGATTAATCTCACATAGTATAATTAGAGGGTTTGTAACTCTTTCATTTCCATTTTCATAGCTTAATTGCATCTTTATTCTCATAAGATTAATTTGCATTCTCATATAGATTTGCATAGCATCGCATTCATTTGGAATCTCTCATTGTGTGGTTGACTAGCAAGGTCATGAGTTTATAGCTCTAGCTGAGAGCAATTTTACAAATCTTGCAACTCCATGCATAGAGAGCTATGGATCGATTTGTGAGGGTTCATTCTTGAGTTTTCTTGCATGTAAGGATTCATAGAAGTGTGACAACATTTTAGCACACACTCGTTACTGCTCTCTAAATCTTTCAGAGTAGAATCACTGCTCTCTAAATCTCCTTAAAATTAGAGTGGTCCTCACTACTCTCTAAATCACTTGAGTTCAGATTAGTTCTCATTGCTCTCTAAATATCCCTAAATCATACTTTGAATCAGATTTTCTTTAAATTCTTGTGTTGTTCGCAAAGCAATTCAAAGAGGGACAAATGTAATCACCTAAACTCAGGCTAATAGAACCTAAGGCCCTATTTTCCCTAATTTGGAATAATGCCTTAATTATGTCAATTCGATCTTTGATTATTGACGTAATTCTCACAATTCAATAAAATCAATTCAATCTTCAAATCAAGCATTTATCACCAAGGTTTCAAGCAAAAATCAAGTCAATTAACTCTAGGCCCAATTAATTAATCCAATCCCACCAAATGCATGGCTAGAGTTATTAATTAAAAGAAAATCATAAATACCTCTTAAATCAACAAACACAACAAACACACTCAAATAATTAAGAGGCTCTCACATGGATCAAGGATCAAGCCAAGATGCATCTCAACCACTCCTCATAGATGCATCTCAACCGTTCAATTCCTCCTACAATCTATAAAAGGGAAATTTCAAAAGCTCATTTCTTCTTCTAAGTTCTTCTAATGCTTTTTAATCTTTGGATCTCTAGGTCATTGATATTGTAAATTCTTCCTAATGCTTGGAGTTTGAGGCTTCTTAATCTTTGGATTATGAGCTCTCTCTTGGTGTTTGAATTTTCACTTTCTAATGCTTTGATTTTGATAATGGTTTCCATGCTTTCATGCTCTAGTTAATTAGGAAAAACATCTCAATTTGGGTCTATAGTAAAGAATTCATGCTTAAATGGCTAATTGTGATGCAATTTCTAGTTTCTAGTTCATTCCTTGTTATTTCTTTGAATCTCTCATTTTAGTGTGACATTGTCACTGTTTAAGGGTCAAATTTGAGAGCTACCAACCCTTATTTCACACTTGCACTAACTAGAGAGAAATAGCATGATTACACTTGTTGGTTTCTCTAATTTGATTTGAATTTATTACTAACAAATGATATAATGTCTTATTTGAATTTATTACTAACAAACTCACACACAGTAAGAAGGAAAGAAATAGGGTTTCATCCAAGAGATCTAAACAATGCATGATATCCTATTACATATCCTTATCTACAATCATGCATGTGCATAATCAAGCCATACATAGTCAATCATGTGATGAATTGAAAACAAGTAATAGTTAATCATTGATGCCCTAGTTCATCACAAGCAGTAAATAAAAATGCGAGGATCCAACAATAATGCCCTAGTGTTAAACATGGGTCCTCAAAGATCCAAACAAGTAAAATACAACAGTGAGCATTATAATGTTGTGTCAATAACCATGAGTACATGATGTAGACTAGGATTTGAGAGTGCACCTAAACCTGTTTTGAAAGCCAAAGACAAACAAACGTCATAGCATATTATCAAATCAAATTTAAAGGTAAACAAACTAAAATCAAAGCCACCTCAGTTTAAGCTTAAAACGGATGCGCCCATGCACCGTTTGATATGCTTAGATATAGAGGGATGTGGGTGTGCAAACTCAAGCACTTGGAGCATGCAAGATGGATGATTTGAGGATCAAGAAGACCCAAAATGACACAAAATAGGTATGAGGAACCTATTTTGCCTCAAAGGCCTCAAGAACACACAAATATGCAAAGCTAAATGAAAGAACTAAGATTAAAACAAGAAATGAATCTATGTTAATCCATTTAAGCTAATTTAGATGTGATTTAAACTTGAAAATGATCTAAAATGATGAGCTTATGCTTATGCTAAAATGAAAATGGCATTATAACTTTGCTATTGAGTTTGAAAGTTGAAAGATGATTTGCCTTAGGAAGTGAGGGTATTTATAAGATTTCTAAGGCTTGGGGTAGGAGGAATGAATGGCCAGGATTGAAATCCTTAAGAGAGGCCAAGATTCATTCAAAGGGAAGCACATGGATTGTGCTAGTTCTTAGCCAATCAGGAGGTGACACATGTCACAAGGTGAGTGGATGAAGGGAAGGGCAAAGAGGAGTCAACAAAGGGGGCTCCAAGCTCATAACTCTCCAAATAAATGCTTGTAAGAGCAATGAATGGGCTTTAAGAGGCTTTGAAGACTTTGGGGAAGCAATAAATGCTTTGTGGTTGAGATATTTGGAAGGAAAGACTTTGCCTTGGTTTAGGAAAGTCTTAAGCTTGGTTAGGATTGCACAAAGGTTTAAGGGTAGGATTAGGATTAGATTAGGACAAAGACAAGGATTAGGATGGGTGAAGAGGGTGGATTTGAGAAGATTCTAAAAGAGTCTAGATTTCTCCTTAGTTTCATGGAATAAAAGTTATTCATTCCAAAAGCTTAAGTTTTAGGAATATTTATTAAAGTATTTTCAATAAATATGGAAATTAAATATTTAACCTTGGGATTAGGGTTAGAAAAGATGGGATTAGCCTTTTAATCAAAATTAAGAAGGGATTAGAAGATTTTGGAAGAGGTTAGTGGTCTTAAGGAAATTGGCCAAGTTTGGGATAAAAAATAAATTAAAAATAAATTAATTTATTTTTGAAGTTTTTGGTCAATTTATTAATTAAATAATTAATAAATTAGGGATAATGTCCAAATGACATTTTTAGGCTAGATTCCTTAATTAAATATTTTTAATTAAGAGAGAGGGATTTAATGCCATAAAAATAAATTAATTAATTAAATAATTAATTAATTAATAAATGATGATGTCATCAAGGATTTTCAGAAAACAAAAATAATTTATTTTCTGAAGGATTTTTCGGTGTCTACACATGAGTAAATGAGCATAAACAATAGGGTACCAGACATTTCCTAAAGAGATGATGGAAGGATGACTAGGGTGTGAATCCAGTGTGCTCCTACTTCATCCAGAACCTGCAAGAAGGAAAGAAATGGGGTTAGATCCAAGGGATCTAAGCAATGCATGATATCCTATTACATATCCTCATCTACAGTCATGCATGTGCATAATCAAGCCATACATATTCAATCATGTGATGAATTGAAAACAAGTAATAGTTAATCATTGATGCCCTAGGTCATCACAGCAAGCAGTAAATAAAAATGCAAGGATCTAGCAATAATGCCCTAGTGTTAAACATGGGTCCTCAAATACCCAAACAAATAAAATAAAGCAGTGAGCATTATAATGTTGTATCAATAACCAAATCAAATCAAGCAATGGTATATATAGAAGGAAGAAATAGTCATAGGCCCACGGCCTTGAGAAATCAAGTAGATTAAATAATCATCAATAGAAGCAAATAATGATGCCCTAGACTGATAGTCAATCATGTGATGAATTGAAAACAAATAATATTTAATCATTGATGCCCTAGGTCATCACAACAAGAAGATAATAAAAATGCAAGGATCCAACAATAATGCCCTAGTGTTAAACATGGGTCCTCAAAGATCCAAACAAGTAAAATACAACAGTGAGCATTATAATGTTGTGTCAATAACCAAATCAAATCAAGCAATGGTATATACAGAAGGAATAAATAGTCACAGGCCCATGGCCTTGAGAAATCAAGTACAGTAAATAATCATCAATGGAAGCAAATAATGATGCCCTAGCTCGATAGTCAATCATGCGATGAATTGAAAACAAGTAATTGTTAATCATTGATGCCCTAGGTCATTACACCAAGTAGTAAATAAAAATGCAAGGATCCAACAATAATGCCCTAGTGTTAAATATGGGTCCTCAAAGATCCAAACAAGTAAAATACAGTAGTGAGCATTATAATGTTGTGTCAATAACCAAATCAAATCAATAAATGATATATACAGAAGGAAGAAACACTCATAGGCCCACAACCTTGAGAAATTAGGTACAGTAAATAATCATCAATGGAAGTAAATAATGATTCCCTAGCCTGATAGTCAATCATACGATGAATTTAAAATAAGTAATAGTTAATCATTGATGCCCTAGATCATCACAACAAGAAGATAAAAAAAGCAAGGATCCAGCAATAATGCCCTAGTGTTAAACACGGGACCTCAAAGATCTGGAAACAAGTAAAATACAACAGTGAGCATTATAATATTGTGTCAATAACCAAATTAAATCAAGGAATGATATATACAGAAGGAAGAAACAGTCACAGGCCCGCGGCCTTGAGCAATCAAGTACAGTAAATAATCATCAATGAAAGAAAATAATAATTTCCTAGCCCAATATTCAATTATGCGATGAATTGAAAACAAGTAATAGTTAATCATTCATGCCCTAGGTCATCACAACAAGTAGATAATAAAAATGCAAGGATCCAACAATAATGCCCTAGTGTTAAACACAGGTCCTCAAAGATCCAAACAAATAAAATACAGCAATGAGCATTATAATGTTGTGTCAATAACCAAATTCAAATCAAGCAATGATATATACAAAAGGAAGAAATAGTCACAGGCTTACGGCCTTGAGCAATCAAGTACAGTAAATAATCATCAATGGAATCAAATAATGATGCCCTAGCCTGATAGTCAATCATGCGATGAATTAAAAACAAGTAATAGTTAATCATTGATACCCTAGGTCATCACAACAAGCAGATAATAAAAATGCAAGGATCCAACAGTAATGCCTTAGTGTTAAACACAGGTCCTTAAAGATCCAAACAAGTAAAATAGAGTAGTGAGCATTATAATGTTGTGTCAATAACCAAATCAAATCAAGCAATGATATATATAGAATGAAGAAACAGTCACAGGTCTATGGCCTTGAGCAAGTAAATAATCATCAATGGAAGTCAATTATGATGTTTTGAGCTCACATGAAGCAAATAGAATGATTAAAGAGCCAAATAAACACCTACCTCTTCTTTCCTAGCTCGACTTTGCCCTCTTCACGCATGTAGCTAGGATTTGGGGAAAATTAGAAATGAGCATTTCTTTTTCTTTTTCTTTTTATTTATAATCATGCGGGTGTCGAAATAATGAAAACATTGGGGGAACTTGCAAAAAAAAAAAAAAATCACACACAAATAGTAGTGTCTTCGCTACCCACTAATCAGAATTTGACCTCAAATATTGTAGTGATTCATGGTATAAGTATTTTGACACAATCATACAGAGATAAATCAATTCAAAATTAACATGTATGTTTAACCATATTAGGAGAGAGAGGTGGGTGGTGAAAAGGGAGAGATAGAGATAGAGAGAGAAAGGGTCATAGGGAACACTTATGTGTCCTAAGGGGTCCTAATGTGTCGTAAGGGAACCTATTTTTTTCTAATAGGTTTTAAGTGGTCTTAGGACCTAGTAGAACACAATAGGACCCATTAGAACACATTATAACCTATTAGGACTTCTTAGGACACATTAAGAGCCATTAGGAGCCATTAGGACCCCCCTAGAACACATTAATGGGTGTAGGACACAATAATGAGTTCTAATGTGTCCTAATGGGTCCTAAGGTATTTTAATGAGTCATAAGTGGTACTATGACCCCTTAGGATCCATTAGGACTCCTTAGGACACATTAGGAAGCATTAGGACACATTGGAAGGATAATTGTACCGAGTTGATGATAAAAAAAGTGGCCACATGAAAAAAAATCAAAATTTTGCATAACTCGTGCAGGTTATTTGAATTTAAAATGTATTAGGCTTGGTAACACTAAGCTTGAAACAAAACATTAATTTTAAAAAAAAAATTCCTCATAACCCACATGGGTTATGAGGAACTTTATGTTTTCCTCAAACCCATATTTTGTTTCCATTTTTACTATTAAAAAAAACATAATGAGTTAAAGTATCCAAAAACCACCATAACCTATGAGTGTTCCACTTTGAATTGCATTTTTCTAGGGTTTTGATCAATTTTCACAACCATGGAACATCGTCGAATAGGTATGACTTCATTGTTTTGATTGTTTTTGTTTGCATTTTAATTGAAGTAGAATTTTTTAATTGATTTAAGATTTTTTATTAAGTTATTGTCATATTCTGCAAATAATCCTAAAAAATGAAAGAGACAACAAGGACCTCTTCGTGCACAACCAACACAAGCAAACCTTGAAAACATTGCACATGAGAAACAAGAAAACCCTCAAGACACTGCTCCATAACAATAAAACCCTCAAAATCTTGCTCCTGAACAACCACCGCCGCCCCAAAACCCTCCACGTGCTCCAATAGATAGTGTACAGGCCACACATGATGATCTTATCAATTACCTGATAGGAAACACTACCCAAATTTCTATATTAGTGAATAGGTTGAGGTCCTCTACTCGGGAGAACCACTCATCCCCCTTGACAACCCTAGAAACAATGGCCAATGGTGTGAATGAGGTATCTAGATAGGTTAAAAAATGGGGTTCATGAAAGAATATATGTTGTCCATTTTAATGCAGATGGGTTGTCATATGATGAGGTGAAAAGAAAGGGCATACGTAAAGATGGCATATGTTCTCTTTTCATAGATCCTAGCACTAGTAACAACCTACTTACTTATATGACTTGGTTTCCTATACATTGGTGTGTTCATGCTAGGATGAAAGAATCTTTTTGGGATAGGTGGTATATGGTCTTTCACCAACCAACTTATAATAATTGGGAGGTGCTTCTATATTTTTTGAGAAATTTATATTGTGAGTTTATACTCGGCTTGAAGCTGAAATAATTTGACATCTGGAAGTTCCATGGTAGAAGGAGAGGCTCTACGTAGGATAGACCTAGGGCCAGTAGGTTTGTAGAACCACAACATATGAGACGTGCAGATTAAAAAACCTATGATTCACATCATGACCAATAGTCCTAAAGGATTCTATGGAGTTATAGACTCTTCAGGAAGCTGTATCATTCACTGATGTCATTGTTCGGCATGACACATAGTAGTTAGACTAGAGGATGGATCAAAACCTATGCCACCTACATAATCATCAAATGCACCATTTGGCTCATCCCAACTACCAAATTATATGTGTTGGGGTAGATATTGATGCAAATAATAATGGTTTGACATCCCATTTATGTACACATTATGGGCATAGATTCCATTCTTCCATTGTAGAGGATGTGGCCCTCACCGAAAACCTAATGACCATGGTGTTTTCTGAAGAGAAGACACAAGTTTATTTATTTTTGTTTTAACATGTTATTAATTAATCACCTAAATCTTATAAAAGTAAATAAATATTTTTATAGAAAAATTTAAATTAATACATGAATAATATGCATTACAGGATGCAGTAGGTGGTATGAGCACACCATGAAGTGTTCATTCAACTTCACGTGCATGGGTAGCTTTGACACTTGAGATAAATATTTTTAAATGTTAAATTAAAAATAAAATAATACGTTGGTTTCAAAATATCTTTTGATAATATGTAAATTTATTTGGTGCTTTATAGGGCTTGTAAGGGGCTCAGATGTTCAATGTTGATGATATCACGCTTTCGGCCATTATCTTTGGCTTACAAAGCTTTGGGGTATCATATTTTGCACATCTCATATTTAAAATTTTAATTGAACCCATGCGGTATCATATTTGTTTCTCTTATATTAATTTTGTTTATGTTAGGTTACTCCACCTTTCTCGAGGACATCTCATATGCGAAAGGCATCTTCCAACACATCAAGACAGAAAAAGACATCCTCGGGGACATCAAAACAACGAAAGGTAATTCAACACAATTTAAGTTTATTTGTTGAAATGTATTATGATTCAACATGTACATGTAGATATTGATGAATGCACTTGATTTATTTTTTCTATATACAGAAACAATTTGGGCTCACAAAATTAATGAATGCACTTGATGTCACTGAGATTGAGGAGAGGGAAGAGGTAACATTTTTTATATTCACTTTAAATTGCATTCTTGTTTGTTCAAAACCTCCAAATCCTTCATGTATGACTATGACATATGTTATGATTTTTCATATAGGAAATGGTCATAGTTGACTCATCAACAAAAATGCCTCCTATAGGAGAACCATCTGAGGCACTGATATGCATTTTTTTCTATATATGTTAAACATATGCATTTATATATGAGTACATGCATTTTTAGTTTTCTAGTATTTGTCAACAACTTTGGGTTATTAACTTGTATTAATTTTCTTTTGCCTATTACAACTCCCTTCGCAACCTCCCACAGATCCTTTACCATAAAATTTTGCTAGGAGTCTCAATTGTCAAAGAGGAGGTCCAACATAATAGAGGTGAGAGGTATGCATGTATTCTTAGTTGAAACCCTCTTGTCAACTCATTTTGGATTTCTTTCTTTCTTCCTAGAAAGCCCTAATTCTTCCCTCTATGACTATAACATCTTTTATGACTTACCATATAGGAAAATATCGTAGTTGATTCATTAGTGGTTGTGCCTCCTACTAGCATAAGAGATCCATCTAAGGCTCTGGTATGCATTTTTTTTAGTTCATGCATTTATAGTTTTTTATTATTTCTTGACATATATGTTATTAACTTGTATTAATTTTGTTTTACCTATTAAAACCCTCTTCATGCCTTCCCATGGATCCTCTACCTTTCCTCATAAGGATTCATGATCATCGAATAGGAGGTCCAACACAAAAGAGGCAAGATGTATGCATGTCTTCTTAGTTGAAATCCTCTTGTCAACTCATTTTGGATTGCTTTCTTGTTTGTTAGAAAGACCTAATTCCTCCCTCCATGACCATAATATATTTTATCACTTACCATATACAAAAATATCATATTTGATTCATCAGTGGTTGTGCCTCCTACCAACATAGGAGATGCATTTGAGGCTCTAATATGCATTTATTTGTGCATTTTTAGTTTTTTAGTGTTTCTTGACATATATGTTATTAGCTTGTATTAATTTTGTTTTACCTGTTACAACCCCTTTCATGACATCCCATGGATCCTCTACCTTTCATCATAAGGAGTCTTGATTGTCAAAGAGAAGGTCCAACACAATAGAGGCAAGTGGTATGCATGTCTTCTTAGTTGAAACCCTCTTGTGAACTCATTTTGGATTTCTCTCTTGTTTGTTAGAAAGTCTTGATTCCTCCCTCTATGAATATAATATATTTTATCACTTACCATACAAGAAAATACCATAGCTGATTCTTGAGTAGTTGTGCCTCCTACCAGCATTGGAGATCCATCTGAGGCTCTGGTATGCATTTTTTTAGTCCATGTATTTTTTAGTTTTTTAGTGTATCTTTATATATATGTTATTAAGCTGTATGAATTTTGTTTTACTTGTTACAATCCCCTTCATGACTTCCCACGGATCCTCTACATTTCCTCATAAGGAGTCTCGTTCTCCCACAAAGGAGACCATCGACTTTATTCTACAACCCAAGTGCAGAAGAAAGGGATGAGGCAATCAACAATTCAACTACCAAAAAATTATAATCCAGTAATTAGTTATTTGGATATTCTTTTCAGAAAAGATATCTCATTTATCATTTGAATTGTTCTTGTGTAGACACCTAGTGAGCCACACACTAATTTGAAGGGACTCAATTTTGATGATCTAGCACAGTCATAAATATTGATAGAGACATATATAGATCTAGTCGTGGTCATTGAATGACCAATTTTTGTATATATTTGACATTTGTATTATATATATCAACCTTGACATGGAACATGCCACCTTTATGTAACTATTATTGATTTGGCATCTATGACATTTTTTGATATGTTCACGATTATTGTTCATTTTGATATATATGAAACTAGATATTTGATCCAATTTCTTCATTATGTGCATATCTCTGTACTTAAAAACTTAGTTATTTACAATTGAAATGTGATCAAACTTGTTCATTGTGTGTATGTCTTGATACTTTGAAATGTACATATTTATTATTTAAATATGATTCTACTTGTTCATTGCATGTACGTATTCATACTTTGAAATGTATAGATTTATAATTTAAATATGATTCAATTTGTTCATTACAACTTCCATCAACACTGCTAAATTTCATTATTGGAATGTACTTTGGGAATGATTAATTCGATATATATACATGTTTCGACACCTTTTGACATGTTTTGGAATCTTTCCTAGGATATTGGAGTAATTGTTTTAGTTTGGTGGAATGCTTAGAGGGTAGGTGCTTTGTAAAATAGTCCTAATTAGCCCTTAGATGAAATTAGGGAAGAAATGTTTCGGTTCATTACAGTAACAAACTGACACTTCCATTGCATCTAATTGGGTAGGTTTATCCTAGGCATGATCCCACTTTACCTCTCGACATGCCAGAATGCTCGCCAACATACCCTACCGATGATGTCCCTTGTGTAACTGACTTGAAGCGGAAAGATTTTTGTTTATCATGGGAACAGACTGACACTTCCATTGCATCCATTTGGGAAGGTTTGCACTAGGAATGGTCCCACTTTTCCTCTTGGCATGTCAGAATGCTCGCTGACATACCCTATTGACGATGTCCCTTAGGTGTCCTAAGTGCAAAAAATCATTGAAGTTTGACATATCATTTCTTGCAAATTGTGGCACCTATGCACGATTCATTTGAACCTATGGGGTCATCTTAGGCCCCCTACAATAATGTGTCTTAGTTATTGAAGGCTTGGAGTCATTTTTGCATGGCACCAACTTTTTTATTGATGCAAAATCTATTAGATGTACTTAGTGAAAAGTCACCAAGTAGCCCATATCACATTCTGTTCATCATGGGCATGAACTAACACTTTCATCTCATCTAGTTGGGCATGTTTTCCCTAGGCATGGTTCCACTTTATCTCTCGACACACTGGAACACTCAGCAACATATCCAATGGTGCTTAGTGCACATTAGGGACACTTCGGTCAATGATGGTCAAGAATGTTTAAAAAACTTTGTGGGTGAAACAAGGTTGTTCCTTGGGTTTACTTGGCCAAAAATAGCTAATGGAACAAGCGATTGAGGCCACTATGAACAATTTTAAAGATACACAGTGTTGTTCATTTCAACTGAGCGACATTTCAAGTTTTGACATAAACCAAGATTGTGTTGCCAAATTAAAATGATGTTGAATCTCCCAAAACTAAGATAGGTTATTGTAGGCCTTTTAAACATAGTCCTCTAGCACCTAAAATTTCAGTGATACCTTGCATGAGCTCCAAGATATCAACCTTGAAATGTCATTGTCTAATGGTGATTAGTGCACCTTAGGGACACTTGGGTCTAGCATGGCTGCAAATGTTCAAGTGACTCTGTGGGTAAAATGAACTTATTGCTAGGGTTTACCTATCCAACTAGAGCTAATGGTGTAGATGGTTTGAGGCCATGATGAATGGTTTGAAAGATACACGGTTTTGCTCATTTAAACTGGGCCACAATGCAAGTTTTGACATAAACTGAGAATGTGTTGCTTGATCAAAATAAAGTCGAATCTCCCAAAACTGAGATAGGTTATTATAGGCCTCCATAATATAGCCCTATTGCACTTGATGGTTTTCCAATACCTTGCATGAATTTTGAGATATGTTCCTCAAAATATTGCATCCCAATGGTTCTTAGTGCACCTTAGGGACACTTTGGTCTGGCATGGTCGAGAACTTTCGAGCAACTCCCTAGGAAAAATAGTTTGTTTGTGGGGTTTACCCTACAAACCGAAGCTAATGGTGTAGATAGTTTAATTCCCTGAAAAATGGTTTGAAAGATACCCAATGTTTCAACTTGCAAGTAAGGCATGTTGCAAGTTTGGGCCAATTAGCATTTAGGTTATTTTTGAGGTGAATTTGATTTGGTCACAGTATGGATTCTTTTTGAGGGGCGAGGCATGTTGATTGAATTTATTGGACATGGCGTGGACATACCCTACTCGCAATGTCCCTTAGGTGTGCTAAGTGCAACAAGGTTAGATTAATGAATAATATGTCTATGTGTCTCAAAGTCCTCAAATAACTAGGCATTAGAATTCTTCATAGAGTACCTACATTTTATAGAATGATAAGTTAATACAAAAATCAATGCAAAGTGTAATAAAATGAGTTTAAGAGGTCTCCATACAATAACATAACAATTGTACCTTCTAAGGCATGTCCTTGTCACAACAATGGATCCTATTGGGCACTCAATATAACCCTCTCCATCAATGACTATAGTTGTCAATTTCTTTTTGGCCTCAATACAATGACACAAAAATTAATATGTTCCTTCTTCATTGTTATCACATGCAATAATTGCATATACATGGCGTTCATTTTATAGAAGGATAAGTTAATACCAAAATCAGCGTAAAGTGTAATAAAATAAGTTCAAAATTGATTTTACCTAAGTAATAAATTGTGAAATTACATCATTCAAGTAGGTCAAATACATGGTCAAAATCCACAGATGCTTCAATCTGGTTCAATTGTAGTGCTCTAGGGAGTTTATATGTATCAAGGGTTTGCAAAAGTCTACAAGACCATTTGTCAACCAACTATTTTAATTCACATTCATCCCATACAAAATACATACACAAAGAAAAAAAGAATACAATCTGTCTAGTATAAATAGTTAATGATGCCACATTTGAACTTCTAAATGTGTGCATGTCACTTAATCCTATAAGTGTACAACAATCTAGATATTTTGCAATGTTATCTTCGTGTATCAACCAAAAATATCTACAAACCATAGACTTACCTACAATATTACCTAGTCCCATTTTAGAGTTACACCATTGCACAATTGTTTCTTCATCTATTAACACTACGCCACCTTCATACTTCAATTCCTCTATGGTAAGATCTCTTTTGACACATGCTTCTATACTATTACTCTCTCCCTTTCCATGCCCTTCTTCGGTGAAATTCTAAAAATGTTGCACACCACTTGTCACATGCATCCTACTTAACTAGTAGAATATCCTTACATTATTGAATTGTGTGATGCAATTATCTGACCATATTATGTGTTGATTGTACCTTACACCCCTTTCCTTTAAACTGTCATATAAAATTGTAAAGGATAAGTGCACAAACTTTGAGGAATGAGTACAGTCATCACTTTAATATTGAAGTGATACTCTTTTATAAACCTTATGTCTCCTCTATTCTATCATGTACATACATGAATGCTATGTGTACAAAAATTATAACTTGTGTAGAGTGGTAATACATAGGTTGCACTTGATTTTGAGATTTTAGTGTATAATTCTCAATAAAATCAGCAATAAAGACAATATTACTAAGGGGAAAAGTCTCCTTACACAACTTGAATTTCTCATCTAACCATCTAACTCTATGTGTATGACCTATGTACTCATAAACTAGTTTCTCTTGAAAAATCTTCATAAAATTAGCTATGTGTATATCCTTTTTCACTAACTCACACCACTTCAATTTTTTTCCATCTTTTACACCATATGTGATTGACTTGTATTTTACAATAGAAACTAGTTTCTTACCAATTTCATTTGTGTTATCTAGATGTAGGCATCTATGCAATTGTTGCAAACCACCACATGTAGGACAACAACATTTCAAAAACATCATGTTATAATAAATGAACCCATCACCTCATTTACATAGATCTGTTGGAGGGAAGCAGTGTGTACCACAATATATACTTTGAACCAAGTACAAATTAAAAAAGGAACCAATAAGACTCCTTATGAACTTTGGTATGGTCTATTTCCACGATAAAATATTTTAAAAAATTTGGAAGTAAATGTTATATTAAGAGGGATGAAGATACTGGAAAGTTTGATCCTAGAAGTGATGAAGGAATATTTCTTGATTATTATACAAAGAGAAAGACATATAAATGTTATAACTATATACTAAAGAAGATTGTTGAAAGTGAAAATGTCAGAGTTGATGAGAATGATAAGAGATCAAAGAGGAATTATAGGTGTGATATGACTGAAGATGACAATCAAATTGTGCAAATAAAAAATCAGAATTAGGATGGATCGAAGAACATAGAAAACTAGAAGGAAATGAAGTGGATGTTAACATCGAAGGGTCTGCTACAGAGCTTATATAAAAATCTCCAAGGTATGTAAGAATTAATCATTCTAAAGATGTCATTATTGGTGATAAGAATAGATGTGTTCAGACTAGAGGAAGAATTTCTAGAGATGAAACTTGTTTGCTATCTGAATTAGAGCCTAAAGGTGTTAAAGAAACATGTATTGATGAGAGTTGGATGAAAGCAATGAAGGAAGAACTCGATCAGATTGAAAATAATGAGACTTTGATCCTTGTTCCCAGACCTATTGAGAAGAATGTGATTGTTACTAAGTGAGTATTCAAAAATAAGATGAATGAAGATGGTATAGTGATTTGGAACAAAGAAAGATTGGTATGTAAAGGTTATTCACAAATGAAAGGTATAGATTTTACTGAGACTTTTGCTCCTAGTGCAAGACTTGAAGCTGTTAGACTACTTCTTGCATATGCAACTTATAAGAAATTTAAGGTCTATCAGATGTATGTTAAGTCTGCATTCTTAAATGGTGAACTAGAGGAAGATGTTTATATTGATAAGCTTGATGGTTTTACTCTAACCGAAGAAGGATATATGGTTTCCAAATGGTAGAAATCATTGTATAGGTTAAAGTAAGATCCTAGAGCCTGGTATGGTAGATTGGATAGGTATTTGACAGAGATTGGTTTCAATAAATATATGATAGAAAATAATTTATATTTCAAAATAGTTGATGGTAATGTCTTGATTCTAAAGTATCTATTGATGATATCATATATATTTGGTAGAAATGATGAGTTGAGTAGAGGTTTTTCTGATGAAATAAAAAAAGAATTTGAGATGTCTATGATTCGTGAAATGAAATTCTTTCTTGGATTGTAAGTTTCATAACTAGATAAAGGAATTGTAATTGCTTAGTCTAAGTATGTCAGAGAATTATTGAAGAAATTTGGTATGGAAGATTCAAAACTAGTAGGAACCCCTATGGTTACTGGTTGTAAGCTAAATAAGAATGATAATTCTTCTTTTCTTAATTAGACATTATATAGATCTATGATCGGTGGACTGCAATATCTAACTCATTCTAGACCAGACATATAAAATATTGTTGGAATTGATGCAAGATTTCTAGCGGAATTGAAGGAATCTCATAAGGTTGTTGTGAAAAGAATTTTTATATACTTGAAGGGTATAGTTGACTATGGATTATGGTGTGAAAAAGATGATGATTTCACTCTATGTGCATACATTGATGCCTACTAGGTAGGTAATATGGATGATCTAGAAAAAATACTAGTGGAGGTGCATTCTTCTTGGGTAAGAAATTAGTTTCTTGGACTAGTAAGAAGTAAGATTCTATTTCTAAATCTACTATTGAAGCTGAGTATGTTGTTGTTGTAATTAACTATAATAAAGCTATTGAAATGAAGCAAATGTTGAAGGACATAAGGATAAACATGGATGAACGTATTATTATTCATTGTGATAACTCTAGTGCTACAATTATTTTAAAGAATCATGTTCTGCATTAAAAAACAAAGCATATTTATATTAAGTATCATGTCTTGAGGGAAAATGAAAATGAAAAAGAAGTAAAGTTGGAATTTGTGTCTTCTAAAGAATAAATTGCTGACATCTTTACAAAACCTTTTCTGAAGGATACTTTTCAGTATCTTAGGGAAAATCTTGGGCTGATAGCCCCTCTGGATCAGAGCTAATGATGCTAAGGATAACTTCAATCTAGAAAATCTATCAAAACATTATTTAGTATATTGATGAGTTTTGGGGACTACTCCTTATGGAGAGAAATCTTATGGCTATTTCTTGGTTTCGTACTTTTGATATCCTTGGTCCTTTTCATTGATGTCAAATAGGGAGAAGTGTGAAAATTTATTCAGCAAGATCATATATTGTAGAGATTATGTTGAAGCTGGATATTCAGAATGATTAGGTGGTCCATAAAGAATTGAGTTTGTGCATTGATCAATTTTTTACTACATATGTTTCCATTAATGCCAAAGGGGGAGATTGTTGAAAGATTGTCGAAAGATTGTTGAGTTGTTGGAAGATTGTTGAGCATGTCAGAGTTTTAGATTTGGATGTGATGACATTAATGTTTTGTCATTGATGTCAACATACTTGTTGTTGTCTTAGATAGTTTGTTTAGGACATTTAGTAAGGAGGATTTTAGTTGTTCAAGTGCTATGTTGAATATCCTAAGATGTGATGGTAAGGTATTATTCTGAGATGTCTGTAGATCATCTAAAGAGGTTCACAAAAGTTGGTTCAATAGTTTGAGTAAGATATGATCGAGTTTTTGGTTATTGGTGTCATAGTGTTCCTATGAACACTAGATGAGTATTTGGTTTGGTATGACTTGGATTTGATGTTTCAGAGGTTTCAAAATTGGTGATTGCATGTTTCCTTATCATTGTGTTCACAACTGGTGTTGTTCATGATTCAGAGTATAGAAAGCTATTTTTTGCTATGTCTGAGTTTGGTATCTTAGTATTCCTGTTGATCAGAGATAAAGATGATTTTGGATTTAGTATTGGAGATGATGTGAATGTTCTGGCTGGTATTAATGTTGCTTGTTGGTGATATTGGATTGTGTAATGATCATGTTGTTGGTTTACATTGGTTGAGATGATCAGATTTGATGCTTTGATAGTGTGTTGGTCTTTCTTCATTTACGTCCTAGTTGACTTGATGAAGTAACGTGTTGCAATTCTTGATGCTACTTCGGTAGCACTTGTGCATGTTTGATGTTGAAGATTCGGGTCCTATCTAAGTCTTAGATGACTTGATTTCGATCACATTGGAGATTGGGCATAATGTTTATCTTTTATTGTATTAGGTCTTAGCCGACCTAGTGGTTGATTATTCTTTGTAAGTGGTATAAATGAGAGATCATTTTTGTATTTGAGAGTATGTATACAAGAGAGAGGATTGTGTTTATGTATGATCTACATTAAGGTAGAGTATGTACTTCATTAGAACTATTTTGGCATAGGAGATGCTATTTGTCAGTTCAATTGTAAAAGATTGTATGTCCACCCCATTGTAATTGAAGATAGATCGGTGAACTTGAGTGAGGGCCATATCTGAGATTGTATTGTGAGAAGTGAGCTCTAGGAAGTGAGCCTGCAGATTGGGTTGTAAGCTAGTGGTTTCAAATGCATCCTTTTTTCTCTATTTTTCTCTTAGTCGGGCAATACTTTTAACAGACTACACTCATCTAGTGGGTTTGACTCCCACTAAGGTTTTTCCTTAATCAGGGTTCCTCGAGAACTAATCTTTGTGTTATGCTCTTTGTATTATGGATCTTGCATTATTATTTATCTTTCAGATCTAAGTGGCTAGAGTGAAATTAATGTAATTTGGTACACATGACTGATTGGGAAATGGAGTAGTTGGCCGATCCTAGAGCAAATCGTCTATTTGCAGGATCGTAAGCTAGATTAGACAAGTTGGAGAGAAGACTATAAGTTTTGGCCTTGAAATCATCCTTGTTGCTTGCGACGACTTCACTGGGATTCCACGGTTTTTTATATACGTTGGTATCAAGGGTTGTAAAGAAACTGGAGTTTTCATAGCACAGAAAGCAGTCATCCATCAATACCCGGCCGCCTATGTTGTTCGCGCAAAGTTCCATAACAGAACTATTTGCTGCTTGTGCACATTCTGAACATTTCTGTGCTGAGAAGTTCCCAAAACACTGCAGAAGACCATAGATGTTGTTGGGCGTTTGACCAAATGAAATGGTGTTAAACCCAGAATTCACAGATGTATTTGTGAACAGATCGGACATAACTCGGTTCAGATTAGCAGAATATGTACTGCCGTATGCGTAAATTGAATCATTATTGCATATATGCCATCTGTAATCGAATAAGACAGATGAAAAATTCATTACAAAGAAGAAAAGGAGAATAGAGAAGTAAGAGCTGCACCTCATTTTGAAACTGAGATCAATCAGCACCGTTCTCTGCAACCCAGTCAGAACTACCTAGGTAGAATTATTGCTTCATATGATCAATTTTAGTAATGAATTAGATGGGTGGAGGCGGCGTAGTCAACTCTCATATAAATCAAAAGCAAAAGCCGAAAAGTCAGGTGGTCAACTTCAGACAGCTGGGCGTACTTGTGATCCTTCCTCGATGGACGTTATCACATGGACTGTGTTTAGGAAACTATTTGATAAGAGGGGAGTACAAGCACGTTCTAATAGCTGTGTAGTAGTTGTCTAATAAGTATTAATTAATTAAAAATTAGTATATAATGAGTAATTAATAGTTCTAATAAATGATACAGCTTGGGTGCTGTATAGATAGGGGTCTATTTCTGTGTCTAATTTTCTACTTGTTTATAAAGTGTATATGTACTAATATACATCAAATTTTTAACTTTTTATTTCATAATTGGTCATTTGTGCAATACTAATAAGACTCTTATGTATGGCTATTGGATACATTTGTCCATGAGTACTAGTAGTTTTGAGTGCATGATTATTGGGGCATCTTTAACCAGGTATCAAGGAGACTTTGAAATAATACCACTTTTTCACCCTTCAACACTGAACAACTTCTATAAGAAACTTAGTTAATGCCAAGAAGCCAAAAAAAAAGTAACTAAGCTACATATGGGGACAACAAAAAACAATTGTCGAAATCCGATGTATAATTTAAACTCTTTGAGGTGTAAAATTAGTTATAACAACTACTAGTATGCTTCCCCTAGGAGATATTTGACCAATTGATGTTAGTAGAATGTATAATGTTTTAACATTATTTATCCCATCATAAGCTATACATAATGTAATAACTTTGAGGCATAGGTTTTTCCATGTTGTGACCTTTTAAGTGGAGAGAAACTCACACTTATCTAATGCAAGGTATTCATTTAAATAGGTTGTTAGCTTCATTTATTTTATGAATATTCTAATTTTTTTATTTCAATTAGTTTATTGAATACAATTACAAACAAATACTATTTTATGTATATAATGATTGTAATGAGGATGCATATATATCAAATTATTTCACATTATGTACTCATTTAATACAAATATAAAAGTTGAACATAAGAAATACCTTGTATTATATCATGGAATGTGAAAGATTGACAAAAAGTTTTACAATCATTCAATGTTGAATATAAGTTATATTTTAAATAATAATGTCTTAATTTTTCAGTCAATAGAATCCAACAATCGAAAACAATTCGGTCAATCATCATTAGGAAATCCACTGTCGGCACCATAGAATAACGAGAACACGGGTTCATTTAGAAATGGGAAATTTAGTCAAAGAAAACATAGTTGTTGATTAAACCTGCCCACAATATTAATAGACAAACAACGGGCCGTATACCACAGTCCACAAATTAAAAAGTCTTTCACACATAAAAATAACGCTTGCAAGGATTAAGGAATTATAAGCCATTAAATCACTAAATTTTTCTTTTTGGAGACATTTTCAATGTAATTTTACTACTAATTTATGAAATGACATAATAAAGTTTATTTTGTTGTGATTTAAGTATTTGGGTTTATGTATAAAAAATGGGACAAAAGGGTAGAAAAGTAGTTTTTTCAATGAAGAAAAAATAATTGTGTGTGAAATTAAGACTTTAATGTTTAAAATTTCAAGATGTAAAAAGAATAATGTATTAGTGTTCAATTCTAATTTATAAATTAGTATTTTTTGGAGTAATGGAGATTTAAGAGAGTAAAATAGAGAGCACACAAAATATGACATGGTATTAGGCATTCTCTTTCTAAAATGTTTACATTTTAAAGTAATTTACATAAGTTTATCTAATCTAGTTTATGAATGATTTTTTTTCTAAATTATTAATGAACATACGATCTCTAACTATTGCTAACATTTTACAAAATATAAAATTGAGTTTTCTCCTCCCTTAATATCGAATATCTTAATAAAAAATTATTTTTTTAATATGCATAGAATGAAGTTTAGAATATAAAAATATAATTTATTTCAAATTTTAATGAATGGATTCAAAAAGATTAAAAAAATTATGTATACATTATCGATTAAAAAAAAATAAAATAAATGAAAACACTAGTAAAAGAAATTGAAGATCGCAACCTTAATTTTTATGTATGTGTGTACACACACATATACATATACATGTGTGTGTGTGCGTGCACGTGTGTATGTGTCACACACACACACATATACGTGTGTGTGTGTGTGTGTGTGTGTGTGTGTGTGTGCGGGTGTGTGTGTGAGTAAAAAAGTAAGAGAGCTTCATGTCATCATGCCATTTTTTCTCAAATAATATCTTAAAATGTGCGAGTTAAAATTCTTGCATATTTATTTCTTTGAGTTGTCTTTTATCAACATTATATTTTTTACAATGTATCATAGGATGCACATGTCGTGTTGACATTTGTTACTTTGAGCACTGTCAATGTTTCAACTTCAACATTTTTAGTATTAATATATTTCATAACTATTGATTTACATTGATGTCACATGCCATGCTCATTGTAGATAAATTGTAGGAGATAGGATGATAGTATATCTTGTTGAGATATCTTGCTTGATGTAATCAAGGGATAAGTCTGGCATGACTTGAGCTAGAGTGCTCTCCCTTATTTGTTTCTCGATCATGAAGGCAAACTCCCATATCTAAGCTATCCTCTTATATAATTCTTCAGGTGTTAAGGTTCCCCATCTGTAATGGTGTCATCTTGAATGTACACATCATCTCAAGCATAGCTTCCCCCACTCTATCTTTGTCCTCAATGCTCAATTTCTCAAATTTAATTTGTTTAAAGCATGCTAATCTAGCAGTGCTCTTGATGTTGTGGCATATTTCATCCACAGTCAATTGCTTCCTTTGAGATGGTTCCTTCTTCTTTATGTTCACATCACTATCAGTTTCCTCATCATCATCATCCTTTTCCAAGATGAGATTCCTTCTGGGTCTCTTCCATAAATTTCTCGGCACATCCTTAGCCCGAACTTGTTTCCTCTTCCCTGATACTAGGGTCTTTTTCTGTGGCTTGATAGCTGTGGCAGTAGAAGTTGCCCTAGTTCTTGGTCTGAGTATTGGGGAGGGAGTGGGCTTAGGTTTTTGCACTTTTTTATTACTAGTCTCGGTAACTGATGCCTTCTTGCCATTCTTTGTGACTTCTATCTCCTCCTCTTCACTTCCTTCAGACTCACTAGAATTGTCTTCTCCTAATCCTTGTGTTAATGCAAGAGGTGCATTTTGTAATCACCCAAAAATGGTCATCTAGACTATTAGCCCCTTTTTAGCATTATTTGCTAAATTCATCAATTGTTTGTTCTTGATCAAATCCTAATTCTATCATTTATTCGATTATATTCTATGGATTAACCATTTTATCCTAAATCTTTATTTAATTAAAAAGAATTCCCTCCCCTTTTATTAAATAAAAATCCCCACTTACCTTTTATCCTAAGTTGCACAAATAAAATATTATTCCTATTTAATAAATAAGAAGAAAAGGCTTTTTTTGTCTCACATGGGGCACAAAAGTCAACACTTCACTCTCATTGGAGGAGACTTGTGCACAAGGATTGCTCCCACTTTCAGGCTCCACCCTTGATCAAATCTTTTACCTCTTAATCTCCATGGTCCATTTATCTTTAAAAAGAGAACTCTTTTCTCATTCTAGGGGACCCACTCTTGATGCTAATATTGTGCTGCAGGTTTTCTTGGTGACATTGGATCTTTTGAAGAACTTGTTGCATTTTAGTCCTCATATTTGCATTGTAGCTTAGTTTTCATGGCATTCTTAGATTAGTTTCCTTTCATGCTTTAGCCTAGTTCACATAGTTTAATTAGTAATGGCTTGTAACACTCTCATTTCCATTACTTAGTTGCATTCTTACATTCTCATACTAGCATATCTTGCATTTCATTTTCATTGTGATTCTTGAAGATATTGGCATTCTTTCCCTTGTCTCTTTGAATCTCCCATTGCATGGTTTACTAGCAAGGTTGCATGCTTAATAGGTCTAGCTGAGAGCCCTCTAAACACCCTTGCACTCCATGCCTAGGGAGCTCTAGGTCACTTTTCAAGGCTTCCAATCCATGGATGCTCTTGGAATCAATGGCTTAGAGAAGTGCACATTTTGAGTGTACACATTTACCTCTTCTCGTTCTCCTAGCATCTTCTCTAGGTTTTTGGCTATCTTCTTCATTTTTCTCTCTCCATGGTTGCACTTTTCAATCCCATGGTTATCTTGGACTTTGCCTCCTCATAAGTCCTAAAAGATTTAGCCTTTCTATCAACTTCTTCAGCTAATAGGGTGGTTATTGCTTCTGTTGTCTCATCTATGTTAACTTCATAAGGTAATGGCCTAAGCCATGATACCCTCGGTTCAACTACCTGTGCATATGTGAAGTCGGTATCAACTAGGAAACATATGTCCTTATAGTATTTCTCCACTAGTGATATAGGAATCCTACTCATCTTCCTCATTTTCTTCTTAAACTCCACAAAATAACTATCCAATACACTCTCAATTGTTTCACCTATCTGGTCAATGAACTCACTTATATGTAGCATGACCGGTCGGTTCTTATCTCATACAACATCACCAATAGTAGGAAAATTGTTCTGAATATAAAAGAATATACAAACGAGCAAAGAACCAAACTTACACATTGAATTCTTCGCTTTCCTTATAGAAGTGAGGTTCTCAGCAAGTTGTGTCAATTGTAGCTCGGCAAGATCATGGGTATGATCTTTCTTCACCATTTTCCATACTTGGTCAATAGCTACACACATAACACTATCTAGCCTACTAGAGTGGTAGAGCTTATGAGCTATCACTCTCACTATAAAATCAATTTCTAGATTGATGATAGTAGAAATAGTCATCCCTCATTTGTTCCACACTGCCTGAGTGTTTGCTTGAATAATTTCCTTTCTCTGGTATCTCATGGTCTTTTCCCCTATAAGACTAGGGTAACCAGTTACTCAGTGTATTCTTTCCTTTGTAATCTTCATTGGTCCATCCTCTAGCCATAGCTTCATGTCATGAACTCGGCTCGACATGATTTTGATCCTTTCGACCTTAAAGTTATGTGGGAAGTCAAGGGCATGCACTAACCCTCACTCGGCAACCTTCTGGTGTTTAGCCTTTAACATCCTGTTCCTGCATAGTTTGTCATATGCTTCTCTTAGCTCGTAATCACCTATTTCTCCTATCTTTCACATGTAGCATGTACGTACATCATTAATGATTTGAACCTTTTGAGGAATAGATGACAGGGCACCTATGAGATCTCTCATTCTCATAATTTTAGGAATTGCTTGAAATTTCTACGATTTACACGCATCGTTCCTTACGAGTTGAATGTTAAACACTTCCTTTCCTTGTTTCTTAGCTGTGGCGGATGATGTAGATTCCATATCTTCAAATTCTAGGGTTCAATTTATGAATATCAGTTGCTTGGTAAATACCTGGTTCAAACAGTTCTGTGAGGATTGTCGATGGCACGCTGTGAAGATCTCTGTAAATCACACTTAGCACAAATAGCTCTAGATAATCACTCTAGAATCACTTTGCAAGTTCTCAAATCGCTGGTGAAATGAGAATAAATGGTAACATTCCGCTTTATAGACTTTAAATGGTCGGATTAGGGGGCTTCATTAATGATTTGTACACTTTCTAGATACAGTTGTCTCAGAAATCTCATGTCAACTCGGTTATCATAAGCTCAATCAATACTACCATTTGATTTCAGCTCGATACACATCACATCTCAGCTATCACAAGAGCTCAGTATACACTAGTGATTCGGTCACTATGTACTGAAATACTGACACTCGGCATGAAATATACAATGTAGCTTCTTTCTCAAATTTGTCCTAATGCATCTTAATTTGTGCAGATATGGACTCTAGAATATCAAATTTTAGGAACTAATGTAAAATAAAGCATTATAAGATTCAGTTCCACACATACCTTATTTTCTTAGTCTAAAGTAGTGTGATCACCTAATCCATTGGATTGGGTGACCTCGGGTTCACTAGCTCCATTACTACTTGCTTCTTCTTTCTTTTTCCATGTCTTCTTCATCTAGTTTTTCATCTGTTCAACTTTTTCCTCATTCTTGACTTGTTCATTGCTCGGTATATGTGCTCTGCAGTCTCTCTTTAAGTGACCTATCTTGTTGCATTTGTAAAAGACCAGACTTCCACTCACCCAACTCTTGGATTTTCCTTTGAAATATGTCTTCAAACAGTTTACTCCAATATGACCATACTCTCCACAATAATGACAACTATACCATGTATTATAGTCCCGATCATATGTATTATCTTTTCTAGGTGCTTTAATTTGTTTATTGGATGTCCACTTAGCTTTGGATCTAAACACTTGTGCTTTATGACCATATTTCTGACAGTTGCAATGTCCTTGAAATATAGGTGAGGTAGGCGGATTACTGACTTTTAACCTGCATTCACGTGCCTGATGTCCATGTTTCTTGAAATTAAAATAATTTAAATTGAATTTTGGTTTAGGATTGGACTTACCATTTTTTCTTCTGTAGATGTTAGCTACATGTCCTAGCTTTCTACAATGATGGCAGGTAGGTTTTTTGTTCTTTGGCTTTGCATTTCTTTGTTCTCCACTCTTTGATGATTCTCCTTCTTCAGTGGATGACAAGTGCTCATCATGTCCAAGTCTAGAAGTATCACTGGATCTTCTAGGTGACCTTAACAGTTCTTCAAAGTATTTCACAACTTCATTAGGCTTGTTCATCCTCTCATTTAGTTCTTTTTCAGATCTTAGTTCATTCTTCAGTTGGTTATTTTCTGATCTCAGATTTGTAATTTCCACATGTTTTCTGCCCAACTCTTGATTAGCAAGTAACAGTTGATTTACCATGTCCAATAGATTGTTTGTCAGCCTTTGCATGTCACATGTCCTTTCATCAAGTCTTATAGATATTTGTGGGTATGTGCAGGATCATGACGGGCCAAACTATGCCCTTAAGTGGCAATGAAAAATTAGAAAATCAAGATTGGTCAACTTGACATGAAAAAATGAACTAGTTATCTACCTAATATCAAAAAGTTGTAAGAACATAATTTGTAGGAAATTGAATGTAGTTTCTAAACTACTAAGCCTTTTTTGAAAAAAAATTAATATGATTGGTAAAAAGTATAGATTGCAATGCAACACTACAAACATTTCAGCAAAAAAAATAAGAAGTATGTGTATGTCTGACCACCCTAATCAAAAGAAAATGATAATATTTTTTATAATATTCTATATATAAGTAGCTGACTCATGCTCGGATGTGACACATATTTTTTGGTATTTTTATTCCAAACAGATAATTAATTATGATTTTTTTGCTACAACGCTTTCAGAATTTAAAAACTCTCATGTCTGACCACCTTTACTCATTGAAACCTTATCATAATTCAATTTTTTTAATTTTTTCTTATACTAGACGAAGCATAGAATGTGACGCATCTTTCGGATTTCAAAAATGTTATACGGTTTGAAAGTTATAGCTATTTTTCCATCAGTATGTCAATCAGGACTTTAGACGTAAGTGAACTAGAAAATAACTAATAAATACTGAATGAATTCAAAATCTGATAGCACTTATATCAATGGAAAGCTGACAATCATCCAAAGAAACCCTTTTCATTTCATCGAAATCGGGTTGAGAAAAAGTCGTCAACCTAATGGTCGAAGTGTCGATATAAGAAAAATAGAGAAAAAACACATTTTTTGCACACCTTCAGTGTTGACCATGGGGCTTTGGTTTCCAAAGCTACTACCAAGCCTAATCGGGTACCCAAAAAAATCAGGTACCTGATTTTTTCGGGTACCCGATTTTGTTTAAATTTGAATTTTGAAAAGTTTCCCCCTCCCACTCTTTTTTTATTTCCCTTTAATTTTGATGTTTTTTTCTTTCACCCTGACAATCAATAATATATATATTTTATATTTATGTTTTATATTTTATATTATATAGTATATATATTACACATATTATTTATTTATATTATATATTCGATAATATCAATTTAAACGACCTAAGTATATAGTGTGTTTAGATTTATATTAAATGCAATATTTTTATATTATAATATAAATGTTACATTATATATATATATATATATATATATATATATATATATATATATATATATATATATATATATATATATATATATATATATATATATATATATATATATATATATATATATATATATATATATATATATATATATATATATATATATATATATATATATATATATATATATATATATATATATATATATATATATATATATATATATATATATATATATATATATATATATTATAAATTAAATATTGTTGCACGTATATAATATAATGTCTAATATATATAATATATAAAATGAATAGGACATTAATATATTGTATATTTGATAATATATATTAAATGTAATATCTAATATATCTTATAATATATATTATATATTTAGTATATTAAATATTATATTTTTTCAAATATTTTATATAATATTTTAATATTTAATTTAAGTTATAACAGATCCTCTCATGAGACAACAGGTTGAATCGGGGTCGCTAGACGTCTTAAGGGGTAATTAGGGTTTGTGAGGCAACTTCGGATGTACAGTGACCATTTGGAAGGCAATAGGGCATGTCTAAGGACCAATGTACCAAATTTTAATGACTTTTTCCTAGTCGAACTCAAAAAGGGTCCATGGGGTGCTCTCAGGAGACCACATGTCCAATCAGTGTCGCTAGGCGTCTTAAGGGGTCATCAGGGCTCGTGAGACAACCTTTGATGCACAGCGACCATTTGGAATGCATTAGGACATGTCAAAGGACCTAACTCCACAATTTAGATGAATTTTGATTAGTCAAACTCGAAAAGGGTCCATGGGGTGCTCTTGGGAGACCATTGTGTGATTTAGGGTCGATAGGTGACTTAAGGGGTCATCGGGGTTCCAAATGAAACTTTCGACGAACGGTGATCCTTTGGAATGCATTAGGACATATAAAATGACCTACGTACCAAATTTGGATAACTTTGACTAGTACAACTTGAAAGGGGTCCATGGGGTGCTCTCGGGAGACCACATGTCGAATCGGGGTCGGTAGGCATGTTAAGAGGTCATTAGGATTCCAAATGAAACTTTGATAGAACGGTGACCCTTTGGAATGCATTAGGATATGTCATAGGACCTATGTACCAAATTTGGATGACTTTTGCTTGGTAAAACTCGAAAGGGATCCATGGTGTGCTCTTAGGAGACCACGTGTCGAAATGGGGTCGGTAGGCCTGTTAAGGGGTCATTAGGGTTCCAAATAAAACTTTGATGGAATGGTGACCCTTTGGAATGCATTAGGACATGTCATAGGACCTACATACCAAATTTGGATGACTTTTTCCTAGTAGAACTCGAAAGGGGTCCATGGGGTGCTCTTTGGAGACCACATGTTGAAACAGGGTCGGTAGGCCTGTTAAGGGGTCATTAGGGTTACAAATGCAACTTGGATGGAATGGTGACCCTTTGGAACACATTAGGACATGTTAGAGGACCTATGTACCAAATTTGTATGACTTTTTCCTAGTAGAACTCAAAAAGGGTCCATGGGGTTCTCTGAGGAGACCACATGTCGAATCAGGGTCGGTAAGCCTGTTAAGGGGTCATTAGGGTTCCAAATGTGACTTTGATGGAATTGTGACCCTTTGGAATGCATTAGGACATGTCAAAGGACCTACGTACCAAATTTGGATAACTTTTTTCTAGTAGAACTCAAAAGGGGTCCATGGGGTGGTCTCGGGAGACCACATGTCGAATCATGGTGTGTAGGCCTGTTAAGGGGTCATTAGGGTTCTAAATGCAACTTCTATGGAACAGTGACCCTTTCAAATTCATTAAGACATGTCAGAGGACCTATGTACCAAATTTGGATGACTTTTTCTTAGGAAAATGCAAAAAGGGTCCATGGGGGGCTCTCGGGAGACCACATGTCGAAATGGGGTCAGTAGGCATGTTAAGGGGTCAAAAGGGGTCAGGGGGACTCCCTAGGGGTCCTAACATGTACTACGACCCCTAGGGAGTGCCCGTGACCCCTTTTGACACATTTAAATGCTCAAGTGTGTCTTAAGGGGTCCTTTTGACTCCCTAGGGTTCCTAACGCGTGATAAGGTGTACTAGGACCCCTAGGGAGTCATCGTGACCCCTTTTGAATGATTGGAATGCTCAAATGTGTCTTAAGGGGTCCTACAACCCCTTAAGACACACTTGAGTGTTCCAATGTGTCAAAAGGGGTCACGATGAATCCCTAGGGGTCCTAGTATGCTTAATCATGCATTAGGACCCCTAGGGAGTTCCCATGACCCCTTTTGACACATTGGAATGCTCAAGTGTGTCTTAAGGGGTCCTATGACCCCTTATGACACACTAGAGAATTCCAATGGGTCAAAAGGGGTCACGATGATTCCCTAGGGGTCCTAGTATGCTTTATCACGTGATAGGACACCTAGGGAGTTCCCGTGACCCCTTTTGACACATTGGAATGCTCTAGTGTGTCTTAAGGGGTTTTAGGACCCCTTAAGACACACTTGAGTGTACCAATGTGTCAAAAGAGGTCATGGGGACTCCCTAGGTATCCTAGTACGTGTTAGGACCCTTAGGGAGTCCCCCTAACCCCTTTTGACACATTGGAATGCTCAAGTGTGCCTTAAGGGGTCGTAGGACCCCTTAAGACACACTTGAGCTTTCCAATGTGTCAATAGGGGTCACAGGGACTCCTTAGGGGTCCTAGTACGCTTTATCATGCGTTAAGACACCTAGGGAGTCCCCCTGACCCCTTTTGACACATTGGAACACTCAAGTGTGCCTTAAGGGGTCCTACGACCCCTTAAGGCACACTTGAGCATTCCAATGTGTCAAAAGGGGTCAGGGGGACTCCCTAAGGGTCCTAACATGTACTCAGACCCCTAGGGAGTCCCCGTGATGCCTTTTGACACATTGGAATGCTCAAGTGTGTCTTAAGGGGTCCTTTTGACTGCCTAGGGCTCCTAACACATGATAAGGCATACTAGGATCCCTAGGGAGTCATCGTGACCCCTTTTGACACATTGCAATGCTCTAGTGTGTCTTAAGGGGTCGTAGGACCCCTTAAGAAACACTAGAGCATTTCAATGTGTCAAAAGGGGTCACAGGGAATCCCTAGGTGTCCTAGTATGCGTTAGGACCCTTAGCGAGTCCCCCTGACCCCTTTTGACACATTGAAATGCTCAAGTGTGCCTTAAGGGGTCGTAGGACCCCTTAAGGAACACTTGAGCGTTCCAATGTGTCAAAAGGGGTCACGGGGAATCCCTAGGTGTCCTAATGCGTGATAAAGTGTAATAGGACCCCTAAGGAGTCCCCGTGACCCCTTTTGACACATTGGAATGCTCAAGTGTGCCTTAAGGGGTCGTAGGACACCTTAAGGCACACTTGAGCATTCCAATGTGTCAAAAGGGGTCACGGGGACTCCTTGGGTGTCCTAGGATGCGTTAGGACCCCTAAGGAGTCCCCCTGACACCTTTTGACACATTGGAACGCTCAAGGGTGCCTTAAGGGGTCGTAGGACCCCTTAAGACACACTTGAGTGTTCCAATGTGTGAAAAGGGGTCACGGGGACTCCTTAGGGGTCCTAGTATGCTTTATCACGTGTTAGGACACCTAGGGAGTCCCCGTGACACCTTTTGACACATTGGAACGCTCAAGTGTTCCTTAAGGGGTCGTAGGACCCCTTAAGACACACTTGAGCATTCCAATGTGTGAAAAGGGGTCACGGGGACTGCTTAGGGGTCCTAGTATGCTTTATCACGTGTTTAGACACCTAGGGAGTCCCTGTGACCCCTTTTGACACATTGGAACACTCAAGTGTGCCATAAGGACCCCCTTAAGGCACGCTTGAGCATTCCAATGTGTCAAAAGGGGTCACGAGGACTCCCTAGGTGTCCAAACGCGTGATAAAGCATACTAGGACCCCTAAGGAGTCCCTGTGACCCCTTTCGACACATTACAATGCTCAAGTGTGTCTTAAGGGGTAGAAGGACCCCTTAAGACACACTAGAGCATTCCAATGTGTCAAAAGGGGTCACGGGGACTCCCTAGGTGTCCTAGTACATGTTAGGACCCTTAGGGAGTCCCCCTGACCCCTTTTGACACATTGGAATGCTCAAGTGTGCCTTAAGGGGTCGTAGGACCCCTTAGGGCACACTTGAGCATTCCAATGTGTCAAAAGGGGTCACGGGGACTCCCTAGGTGTCCTAACACATGATAAAGTGTACGCATTAGGACACCTAGGGAGTCCCCGTGACCCCTTTTGACATAGTGGAATGCTCAAGTGTTTCTTAAGGGGTCCTACGACCCCTTAAGGCACACTTGAGCATTCCAATGTGTCAAAAGGGGTCACGGGGACTCCCTGGGTGTCCTAGTAAGCGTTAGGACCCCTAAGGAGTCCCCCTAACCCCTTTTGACACATTGGAATGGTTAAGGGTGCCTTAAGGGGTCGTAGGACCCCTTAAGACACACTTGAGCGTTCCAATGTGTGAAAAGGGGTCACGGGGACTCCTTAGGGGTCATAGTATGCTTTATGACGTGTTAGGACACCTAGGGAGTCCTCGTGACCCCTTTTGACACATTGGAATGCTCAAGTGTGCCTTAATGGGTCGTAGGACCCCTTAAGACACACTTGAGTGTTCCAATGTGTGAAAAGGGGTCACGGGGACTCCTTAGGGGTCCTAGTACGCTTTATCATGTGTTAGGACACCTAGGGAGTCCTCGTGACCCCATTTGACACATTGGAATGCTCAAGTGTGCCTTAAGGGGTCGTAGGACCCCTTAAGACACACTTGAGTATTCCAATGTGTGAAAAGGGGTCATGGGGACTCCTTAGGGGTCCTCGTATGCTTTATCACGAGTTAGAATCCCTAGGGAGTCCCCATGAGCCCTTTTGACACATTGGAACGCTGAAGTGTGCCTTAAGGGGTTGTAGGACCCCTTAAGGCACACTTGAGCATTCCAACAGGGACTCCTTAGGGGTCCTAGTATGCTTTATCACGCGTTAGGACCCCTAGGGAGTCCCCGTGACCCCTTTTGACACATTGGAATACTCAAGTGTTCCTTAAGGGGTCGTAGGACCCCTTAAGGGACACTTGAGCATTCCAATGTGTCAAAAGGGGTCACGGGGACTCCCTAGGGGTCCTAACATGTGATAGGACCCCTTAAAGGACACTTGAGCGTTCCAATGTGTCAAAAGGGGTCACGGGGGCTCCCTAGGGGTCCTAACGTGTGATAAAGCGTACTAGGACCCCTAAGGAGTCCCCATGACCCCTTTTGACACATTGCAATGCTCAAGTGTGTCTTAAGGGGTCGAAGGACCCCTTAAGACACACTTGAACATTGCAATGTGTCAAAAGGGGTCACGATGACTCCCTAGGGGTCCTAGTATGTTTTACCATGTGTTAGGACCCTTAGGGAGTCCCCATGACCCCTTTTGACACATTGGAATGCTCAAGTGTGTCTTAAGGGGTCCTACGACCCCTTATGACACACTAGAGCATTCCAATGTGTCAAAAGGGGTCACGATGATTCCCTAGGGGTCCTAGTACGCTTTGTCATGCGTTAGGACACCTAGGGAGTCCCGGTTACCCCTTTTGACACATTGGAACGCTCAAGTGTGCCTTAAGGGGTCGTAGGACCCCTTAAGACACACTTGAGCATTCTAATGTGTGAAAAGGGGTCACGGGGACTCCTTAGGGGTCCTAGTACGCTTTATCACGTGTTAGGACACCTAGGGAGTCCCCGTGACCCCTTTTAACACATTGGAATGCTCAAGTGTGCCTTAAGGGGTCCTACGATCCCTTAAAGCACACTTGAGCATTCCAATCTGTCAAAAGGGGTCACGGGGACTCCCTAGGTGTCCTAACAAATGATAAAGCATACTAGGACCCCTAAGGAGTCCCCGTGACCCCTTTTCACACATTGGAACACTCAAGTGTGTCTTAAGGGGTCCTAGGACCCCTTAAGGCACACTTGAGCATTCCAATGTGTCGAAGGGGGTCACGGGGACTCCCTAGGGGTCCTAGTATGCTTTATCATGCGTTAAGACACCTAGGGAGTCCCTGTGACCCCTTTTGACACATTGAAAGGCTCAATTGTTCCTTAAGGGGTCCTACGACCCCTTAAGGCACACTTGATCATTCCAATGTGTCAAAAGGGGTCACGGGGACTCCCTGGGTGTCCTAGTACACGTTAGGACCCCTAAGGAGTCCCCCTAACCCCTTTTGACACATTAGAATGCTCAAGGGTGCCTTAAGAGGTCGTAGGACCCCTTAAGACACACTTGAGAGTTCCAATGTGTGAAAAGGGGTCATAGTACACTTTATCATGCGTTAGGACACCTAGGGAGTCCCCGTGACCCCTTTTGACACATTGGAATGCTCAAGTGTGCCTTAAGGGGTCGTAGGACCCCTTAAGGCTTGCTTGAGCGTTCCAATTTATTAAAAGAGGTCACGGGGACTCCTTGGGTGTCCTAGTACGTGTTAGGACCCCTAAGGAGTCCCCCTGACCCCTTTTGACACATTGGAATGCTCAAGGGTGCCTTCAGGGGTCGTAGGACCCCTTAAGACACACTTGAGCGTTCCAATGTGTGAAAAGGGGTCACAGGGACTCCTTAGGGGTCATAGTACACTTTATCACGCGTTAGGACACCTAGGGAGTCCCTGTGACCCCTTTTGACACATTGGAATGATCAAGTGTGCCTTAAGGGATCGTAGGACCCCTTAAGGCACACTTGAGCATTCCAATGTGTCAAAAGGGGTCACGGGGACTCCCTAGGGACCACCCCATGGACCCCTTTTAAGTTCTACTTGGCAAAAGATGTCCATATGTGGTACATAGGGTCATTGTTCCATCAAAGTTTCATTTCTAACCCTAATGACCCTTTGATAGGCCTACCGACCCCAATACGACATGAGGTATCTCGAGAGCACTCCATGGACCCCTTTCACATTCTAATAGGAAAAAGTCATCCAAATTTGGTACATAGGTGCTCTGATATGTTCTAATGTGCTAGAAAGGGTCACCATTCCATTCAAGTTGCATTTAAAACCCTAATGACCCCTCAACAGGCCTACGAACCCCATTTCTACATGTGGTCTCCCGAGAGCAGCCCATGGACCCCTTTCGAGTTCTACTAGGCAAAAGTCATCCAAATTTGGTATGTAGGTCCTCTAACATGATCTAATGCATTCCAAAGGGTCACCATTCCATCGAAGTTGCATTTTGAACCCTATTGACCCCTTAACACGCCTACCAACCCCGAGTCCCCGTGACCCCTTTTCACACATTGGAATGCTCAAGTGTGCCTTAAGGGGTCCTACGAGCCCTTAAGGCACACTTGAGCATTCTAATGTGTCAAAAGGGGTCACGGAGACTCCCTAGATGTGCTAATGCATCATAAAGTGTACTAGGACCCCTAAGGAGTCCCCATGACCCCTTTTCACACATTGGAACACTCAAGTGTGTCTTAAGGGGTTCTACGACCCCTTAAGGCACACTTGAGCATTCCAATGTGTCAAAAGGGGTCATGGGGCCTCCCTAGGGGTCCTAGTACACTTTATCATGCGTTAGAACCCCTAGGGAGTCCCCGTGACCCCTTTTGACACATTGGAATGCTGAAGTGTTCCTTAAGGGGTCGTAGGACCCCTTAAGACACACTTGAGCATTCCAATGTGTGAAAAGGGGTCATGGGGACTCCTTAGGGGTCCTAGTACACTTTATCACGCGTTAGGACACCTAGGGAGTCCCCGTGACCCCTTTTGACACATTGGAATGCTCAAGTGTGCCTTAAGGGGTTGTAGGACCCCTGAAGACACATTTGAGTGTTCCAATGTGTCAAAAGGGGTCACAATGACTCCCTAGGGGTCCTAGTATGCTTTATCACGCATTAGGACCCCTAGGGAGTCCCCCTAACCCCTTTTGACATATTGGAATGCTCAAGTGTGTCTTAAGGGGTCCTACAACCCCTTATGACACACTAGAGCATTCCAATGTGTCAAAAGGGGTCACGATGATTCCCTAGGGGTCCTAGTATGCTTTATCACGCGTTAGGACACCAAGGGAGTCCCCGTGACCCCTTTTGACACATTGGAATGCTCAAGTGTGCCTTAAGGGGTCCTAACATGTGATAAATCATACTAGGACCCTTAGGGAATCATCGTGACCTCTTTTTACACATTGGAATGCTCTAGTGTGTCATAAGGGGTCATAGGACCCTTTAAGACACACTTGAGCATTTCAATGTGTCAAAAGGGGTCATAGGGACTCCCTAGAGGTCCTAACGCGTGATAAGGTGTACTAGGACCCCTAGGGAGTCATCGTGACCCCTTTTGACACATTAGAATGCTCAAGTGTGTCTTAAGGGGTCACGATGACTCCTTAGGGGTCCTAGTACACTTTATCACGCGTTAGGAAACCTAGGGAGTCAAAAGGACCCCTTATGACACACTTGAGCATTCCAATGTGTCAAAAGGGGTCACGTGGACTCCCTAGGTGTCCTAACGCATGATAAAGTGTACTAGGACCCCTAGGGAGTCATCGTGACCCCTTAAGACACATCGTGACCCCTAGGGAGTCCACATGACCCCTTATCACGCATTAGGACCCCTAGGGAGTCTCTCTCTGCCTCCAGTGAACTATTCTTCAAAGTATCCATTTTTGCATAGCTAGGGTTTACGATGCCTGTAAAAGGCACATTTAATACAAAGATTTAGCCGATGACATTAGCACATATATAATATACATTATATATATCATATGCCTCTTTTTTATATATATTATATACATAAATATATGTAAAAGTTCAATTGTTTTCATTTGCTCCCGCCATTTTTTCATCAGTCGGGGAATATCGGGTACCCGATATTTTCAGGTACCTAATTTTTGCCAGGCAATATTTGACAAAAATATTCCCTGTCCCCATAGAGCAGACAATCATGGGATTTTATACTTTTTTCACGCGTTGCAAAACAAAAAATGTGATTTGGGGCCCATTGTTTGATTTTTGTTGACTTGTGGTTTCACCATGGGAAGCACCAGTCATCGAAAGGTTAAACGTAAGAGGAAGTTGACAGATGACGAAATTCAGGCATATAGGGAAAAAGATAAGGAAAATCACCAAAGAAGGAGAGAAGGTATGTTGTGACCCCGTAAATGTAGTTGTAAGTGAAGAGGATGTTCAATTTGAAAATGCACAGATGGAGATTGAAAATGTAGACTTTGGGAATGAAAATGTTGCACAACAACGACATGAATGTTATACATCTCCAAATTATATGCGAAATGAAGTCCCTTGTAATAAAGATAATCAATCTTCAAATTCGGGGCTTTCAAAAACACCTAAATGGTTAATTGAAATTGAGGAGAACATTATGAATAATTGGGAAGGAAAGAGGTCACATAGAACTGTTAGGTTGTGGGCTTCAAGACTTTATGATCAATTTTTTCAAAACAAGACATTGGTTAAGAAATGTCAAATTTTTGTGCAGTTGTTAAAGATGCAAAAGATGAGACCTGTGCTTGTGAAATTGAAGATTCGTGTGAACAAAAAAATGGAGAGAAATGCCATTGTTGTGAAAAATCTTTTCAATGCTCTCAATAACATTGGGAAGACTAGTAGAGAAAAAGACAAGAGAGTTGCTCGGAGGGTTATTACAACCTCCTTAGTAAGTCATCAGTTGAGAAAGGCTCATTTCATGAGACAAACTTGTGTTGACTTCAATATAGACCGTAAAACTTTGGGTAGAGCACTTACAAGAAGAGAAAGACTTGATGATCCACTTCAAATTGATACATGGGCTTATGGTGGGAGACTTCCACATTTTGATAAGAAGCTAACAAACGTTGTCAAGGATGAAATTCAACAATTTTGGGATGCTAACTCAAGAGTGTCACCAAATGTGAAGGATGTCTTCAAGTTGAGAGTTGGCAATCGAGACCGCACTCCACATCCTAAACATTATGTGGAGGTAAGTCAAACAATGTTGTATAAAATATTTTGTGAGACACATCCAACATTGAAAATATCACAAAGGTCTTTTGAATCCGTGAAGCCATTTTATTGTGTACCCCTTAAGATTCGAAATACATGTTGTTGCAAATATCATGTTGAGTTTTCAATGCATCATGAATTATTACGGTCCATTCATTCTAAATTGCATACTAATGAAATGCTAGAGGATTGTGGTGCAAGTGGTCTTCCCAAATCATCAAGAGACTTGCTAGATCAATTTTTATGTCATACAGATGATGGTTGTTTATTTTATAAAAAAAATTGCTTAAATGCCAAGTGCTCAGAATGTGGTGGCTTGTCCAAGTTTAGAACATGTTTTCATGAGGGTTTGGAACACAATTTTGGAAAGACACTCGTCCAAAAAAAGGTATATGAAATGGTGAAATATACATTGAAGAGTGGAGGTGAAGGCTCTAGATGTGAGTTAGTTGCAAAAGAATACAATGTTGCTGATTTTATCTCAGATTTCAAGAAAAATCTTTTTTACAAGTATGCAAGGCATAGTCAGAGGTCTCAATGGTTGGATCAACAATTCAGGACATGTAAGGACACTTTCCCCATTGGAACTATTATATCCGTTGTAGACTTTGCGGAGAACTATACATTGCAGCCCCAAAATGAGACTCAAGCTCAATATTACAATTCGATTCAGGTTGCTATTTTTGTACACATCACATATAGACATTCCCCTAATAGCACAAAAGATGAGCGAAAGATAATCAGAGAGTACCATTTTTATATGAGCGACGATAGGTCTCACTCTCATGAGTTTGTTCAACATTGTTTCCAGAACTATTTTGACTTCTTGCAGGAAAATGGTATTGCTATGGATAGGCATCTCATTTGGTCGGATAATTGCACTGGTCAATTTAAGAATGCAAGAATGTTTTATTGGTTGTGTAGAATGCATGTGGAGAGAGGTGTACCTCATATTTGGAGTTTTTTTGAGTCAGGGCATGGGAAAGGGGAGCATGACGGAGTAGGTGCGTGTGTCAAGAGAGCTCTAGTTAAGGAGCAATTGAGGATTTCAGGTGCTGTACTTCTTGATGCTCATTCTATTGTTGATTGGTGTACTTTAGCATTGTCATAGGGGGGACTCTTGATTCTACAGTGCGTAGATTCTTTTGGTTGGTTGAGGATGGAACTATAGGAGATAGATTGGATTGTCAAATAGTGAAAGACTCTTCAAAAATGCATTCATTCTGAAGCTCCAATAGTAGTACATGGACCATTTGGACATGAGAGTTGGCTTGTTTTTGCCCCATGTGTTTTCAGTATGATTGGGATCATTGCGAGTCAAGTGAGTGGGTGGATACATGGGTTCCACAGTATCTGACTCCTTTATCTTTGACACTCTCTATAAGAAATGATGACATGGAGACTTCAGTTGACTATGACCATCTTTCAGATTTTTTGAAGCCAGGAGATGTTTTTGCATTGGTTGCACCGCAGGGGAATGATGAGAGGTCAGATTATTGGTTAGCACATTGTGTACAAGGTAAACAAAATCTTGTACAACCGATGATAGATGGTGATGGGTTCACATATCCTACTAGTTTAGTTGTTGTTGCAGGAACATGGCTGTTAACATACATGATTAGAAAGAATGGAGTTCCCACATTTGAAGACTATGAGAAGCACAAAACTATTTTTATGTATTCACACCTTGTTATAGCAACAAATGTCAAGTTGTCAAAGCATCAAGGAAGACCAAAGACAAAACAACTTTGGACTATTACTACTGCTGATCATGAAGCACTATTGGAGACCCTGAAGCAAAGAGATGACCCTTCAGGAACACTTGACTAGGTAATAAGTTAACTTAGTGCATTATTTTCTAAGTTTGTTAAGCTTAATTTAAATACATTAATTTGACCTTACGTAGATTGTATTTTGAGTCAATAAACTTGGTTTTGTATGTGGAATGTAACTTGTGCAGGAGCACCTATGAAGATGCCTATGGTCACCATGGATCCAATTAGAGATAGAAGGACAAAAGGATCCTTAATGGTTAATTGAGATCTTTTGAAGCCTATAATGGCAATTTGTAACAATCAATTTGATTTAAAAGTTAAATGTCCTAAAACTCTTCATAAGGACTTATGACCAAAATCATGTATGGGTGGCCAATAGTGCCAAGAAGAGATCTTACATGTCATATACTTATGTCATTTGCATGGTTTGAATTCTTACATGTTTGATTGTTGTTTGTAATGCTTTAAGGATATTATTTTTTATCAAATTTAAGAAGCTTAATCATGATTAATTTCACAGTTCAAATTTCAAACATACCACTAACAGTCAGTTGAAAGCGGCTCATATCTCAGACCTCATGAGAGGTATTGACAAACTATCAGGTGCTACGGGATCATGTTTTCAAGATCTACAATAACCTCTCTCGGTTTTGGGCAATTCGACTTCATTTGTATTTGGCAAGGTGATCTCAGTCGATGCCAAAACTTGCAGTGAGGGTCAGTTGAAAGTGGCTCAGCAATGTATCTTTCAAACCGTCCGACCTGGCATCAAACCATCTGCTCCATCGGCTCCAGTTGGCCAGGTTAATGCCAATGACAACCCCATTCTACCCACAGAGTCACGAAAATACTCGCGACCACGCTCGACCCAAGTGACCCCAAGGTGCACTAAGCACGATTGGGCAGTGATCTTCTGGGGCTCGTATCTGGGACCTCATGAGAGCTATCGATAAAATATTAGGTGCTACGAGATCATGTTTTTGAGGTCTACAATAACCTCTCTTAGTTTTGGGCGATTCGACTTCGTTTGCATTTGGCAAGGCAATCTCAGTCGATGCCAAAACTTGCAGTGAGGGTCAGTTGAAAGTGGCTCAGCAACATATCTTTCAAATCGTCCAACCTGGCATTGAACCGTCTACTCCATCGGCTCTGGTTGGCTGGGTAAACACTAGTGACAACCCCATTCTACCCACAAAGTCACGAAAATGCTCGTGACCACGCTCGACCCAAGTGACCCCAAGGTGCACTAAGCATGATTGGGCAGCGATCTTCTATGGCTCATATCTCAGACCTCGTGAGAGCTATTGACAAACTATCAGGTGCTACGAGATCATGTTTTTGAGGTCTACAATAACCTCTCTCAGTTTTGGGCGATTTGACTTCGTTTGCATTTGGCAAGGCGATCTCAGTCGATGCCAAAACTTGCAGTGAGGGTTAGTTGAAAGTGGCTCAGCAGCGTATCTTTCAAATTGTATGACCTAGCATCGAACCATCTGCTCCATTGGCTCTAATTGGCTGGGTAAACACCAATGACGACCCCATTCTACCCACAAAGTCACGAAAATGCTCGCGACCACACTCGACCCAAGTGACCCCAAGGTGCACTAAGCATAATTGGGCAGTGATCTTCTAGGGCTGATATCTCAGACCTCGTGAGAGCTATCGACAAACTATCAAGTGCTATGAGATTGTGTTTTTGAGGTCTACAATAACCTCTCTCGGTTTTGGGCGATTCAACTTTGTTTGCATTTGGCAAGGTGATCTCAGTCAATGCCAAAACTTGCAGTGAGGGTCAGTTGAAAGTGGCTCAGCAACGTATCTTTCAAACTGTCTGACCTGGCATCGAACTGTCTACTCCATCTACTCTGGTTGGCTGGGTAAACGCTAGTGACAACCCCATTCTACCCACAAAGTCACGAAAACACTCGCGACCACGCCCGACCCAAGTGACCCCAAGGTGCACTAAGCATGATTGGGCAGCGATCTTCTGGGGCTCGTATCTCAGACCTCATGAGAGCTATTGAAAAACTATCAGGTGCTATGAGATCATGTTTTTGAGGTCTACAATAACCTCTCTTAGTTTTGGGTGATTCGACTTCGTTTGCATTTGGCAAGGCGATCTCAGTCAATGCCAAAACTTGCAGTGAGGGTCAGTTGAAAGTGGCTCAGCAGCATATCTTTTAAACCGTCTGACCTGGCATCGAACCGTCTACTCCATCAGCTCCGGTTGGTTGGGTAAACACCAGTGACAACACCATTCTACCCACAGAGTCACGAAAACACTCACGACCATGCTCGACCCAAGTGACCCCAAGGTGCACTAAGCAGGATTGGGCAGCGATCTTCTGGGGCTCGTATCTCAGACCTCGTGAGAGCTATCGACAAATTGTTAGGTGCTACGAGATCATGTTTTTGAGGTCTACAATAAGCTCTCTCAGTTTTGGGCGATTCGACTTCATTTGCATTTGGCAAGGCGATCTCAGTGGATGCCAAAACTTGCAGTGAGGGTTAGTTGAAAGTGGCTAAGCAGCGTATCTTTCAAACCATCCAACCTGGCATCAAACCATCTACTCCATTGGCTCTGGTTGGCCAGGTAAACACCAGTGACAACCCCATTCTAGCCACAGAGTCACAAAAATGCTCGCGACCATGCTCGACCCAAGTGACCCCAAGGTGCACTAAGCACGATTGGATAGTGATCTTCTGGGGCTCGTATCTCAAACCTAGTGAGAGCTATCGAAAAACTATTAGGTGCTACATGATTTTGTTTTTGAGGTCTACAATAACCTCTCTCAGTTTTGGGTGATTCGACTTCGTTTGCATTTGGCAAGGTGATCTCAGTCGATGCCAAAACTTGCAGTGAGGGTCAGTTGAAAGTGGCTCAACAGCGTATCTTTCAAACCATCTGACCTGGCATTAAACCATCTACTCCATCAGCTCCAGTTGGCCAGGTAAATGCCAGTGACAACCCCATTCTACCCACAGAGTCACGAAAATGCTCGCGACCACACTCGACCCAAGTGACCCCAAGGTGCACGAAGCACGATTGGGCAGTGATCTTCTGGGGCTTGTATCTCAGACCTCATGAGAGCTATCGACAAACTATCAGGTGCTACAAGATCATGTTTTTGAGGTATACAATAACCTCTCTTAGTTTTGGGAGATTTGACTTCATTTGCATTTGGAAAGGCAATCTCAATCGATGCCAAAACTTGCAGTGAGGGTCAGTTGAAAGTGGCTCAGCAACGTATCTTTCAAACCGTCCAACCTAGCATCAAACCGTCTACTCCATCGGCTCTGGTTGGCTGGGTAAACGCCAATGACAACCCCATTCTACCCACAGAGTCACAAAAATGCTCGCGACCACGCTCGACCCAAGTGACCCCAAGGTGCACTAAGCACGATTGGGCAGCGATCTTCTGGGGCTCGTATCTCAGACCTCGTGAGAGATATCAACAAACTGTCAGGTGCTACAAGATTTTTTTTTTGAGGTCTACAATAACCTCTCTCGGTTTTGGGTGATTCGACTTCATTTGCATTTGGCAAGGTGATCTTATTCGATGCCAAAACTTGCAGTGAGGGTCAGTTGAAAGTGGCTCAGCAGCGTATCTTTCAAACCATCCAACCTGGCATTGAACCATCTACTCCATTGGCTGGGTAAATGCCAATGACAACCCCATTCTACCCACAGAGTCACGAAAATGCTCGCGACCACGCTCGACCCAAGTGACCCCAAGGTGCACTAAGCACGATTGGGCAGCGATCTTCTAGGGCTTGTATCTCAAACCTTGTGAGAGCTATCAAAAATTTTTTAGGTGTTACAGGATCGTGTTTTTGAGGTCTACAATAAGCTCTCTCAATTTTGGGTGATTCGACTTCATTTGCATTTGGCAAGGCGATCTTAGTCGATGCCAAAACTTGCAGTGAGGGTCAGTTGAAAGTGGCTCAGCAGCATATCTTTCAAACCGTCCAACCTGGCATCGAACCATCTACTCCATCAGCTTTGGTTGGCTGGGTAAACACCAGTGACAACCCCATTCTACCCATAGAGTCATGGAAACGCTCGCGACCATGCTCGACCCAAGTGACCCCAAGGTGCACTAAGCACGATTGGGCAGTGATCTTCTAGGGCTCATATCTCAGGCCTTGTGAGAGGTATCAACAAACTATCAAGTGCTACATGATCATGTTTTCGAGGTCTACAATAACCTCTCTCAATTTTGGCTGATTCGACTTCATTTTCATTTGGCAAGGCGATCTCAGTCGATGCCAAAACTTGCAGTGAGGGTCAGTTGAAAGTGTCTCAGCAGCGTATCTTTCAAACCATCTGACCTGGCATCAAACCGTCTACTCCATCAGCTCCGGTTGGCCAGGTAAATGCTAGTGACAACCCCATTCTACCCATAGAGTCACGAAAATGCTCGCGACCACGCTCGACCCAAGTGACCCCAAGGTGCACTAAGCACGATTGGGCAGCGATCTTCTGGGGCTCATATCTCAGACCTCATGAGAGCTATCAACAAACTGTGAGGTGCTACGAGATCATGTTTTTGAGGTCTACAATAACCTCTCTCAATTTTGGGCGATTCAACTTCGTTTGCATTTGGTAAGGCGATATCAGTCGATGCCAAAACTTGTAGTGAGGGTCAGTTGAAAGTGGCTCAGCAGCGTATCTTTCAAACCGTCTGACCTGGCATCAAACCATCTACTCCATCGACTCCAGTTGGCTGGGTAAACACCAGTGGAAACCCCATTCTACCCACAGAGTCACGAAAACACTCGCGACCACACTCGACCCAAGTGACCCCAAGGTGCACTAAGCACGATTGGGCAGTGATCTTCTGAGGCTTGTATCTCAGACCTTGTGAGAGCTATCAACAAAATTTTAGGTGCTACGGGATGATGTTTTTGTGATCTACAATAACCTCTCTCAATTTTGGGCGATTCGACTTCGTTTGCATTTGGCAAGGCGATCTCAGTCGATGCCAAAACTTGCAGTGAGGGTCAGTTGAAAGTGGCTCAGCATTGTATCTTTCAAACCATCTGACCTGGCATTGAACCATCTGCTCCATCAGCTCTGGTTGGCCGGGTAAACACCAGTGACAACCCCATTCTACCCACAGAGTCATGAAAACGCTCGCGACCACGCTCGACACAAGTGACCCCAAGGTGCACTAAGCACGATTGGGTAGCGATCTTTTCGGTTGTTGGATTCATAGAGGACTGGGACTATATCAGTGGGAAACTCAAGAGTGATTTTCAATACCAAGCTAATGATGCCTTCATGATGCATGATAATGCAGTTCTTTGTGTTGACATCAGTCATGATTTAGAGATGTTGGCTTCAGGTTCACAAGGTGGGAAAATTGAGGAGGACATGCTCGCAATTGAATCCCAAAATACATATGTATGATGGCTTCGACAAAATATTTATTGGTGTCACTTGCATGAAGTGGTATGTTTGTGGAGAGCTAGAAATGACACGCTCTAGTTATAGCACCAAGCATCCAATCAAAACACAAACGCATTAACACTTGTGTTGCAATAAGATCCAGATGGCACTATTCAGTAAATTAGTCCCTTCACATCTATCTCATGTTTATGAATAGATGTTTGTAAGCCTTTATTGCTTTCAGGTTAAAAGCATTATCATTTATAGTTTAGTTGATTTATTGTAAATCCTGCATGGGGAGTTCTACTCAAATAATTCAAAGGGCACTTATGCTTCTCAATAGCGAAGTGACCCAACTGTTGGTGTTGGTTGAGTATTTTTGTTTGGGCTTTAAAGGTCATTTTGTAAGTGTTTCTTTCGAAGACAAATCTGTTCACCAACAAGAAGTTAAACCTCAAACATAATAAGCTCCATGAACAGGGTATTCTAGAGTAAAGAAAAACAAATGTAACTTCAACAAGATATAATTTAAATCATAATGATAATCATAGTCAAGATATAACTTCACCATTCAATTCCACAAACATGAATAATAAATATTTATATACAAAAGATGACGCGAATATAACATATAAATGAATATGTTCTATATATGTATCAAAAGTATGTCCATATACAAATATGGCACATGCCATTTCAAAATGTCTACAAAATCAATGTTTTAAGGTGTACAATGTGGCATATATGCCATCTCAAAATGTGCCAAGTGTCATCTCTAAATGACCACAAAACTAAAACTGCATCCTATGCTGTAGGGGGATCATCAAAATGTAGCCTCTTTGAAGAAGTGTTGGGCTCTGATTGATCCTGCATAAAAAATGAGTTCAAACCAAAGTTAGATTGCTTACTTTATATGATTTGTACACACACACACACACATACACACACACACACACATATATATAATTCATAATTTTCAAACACTAATTTAATTAAAATTATAACTGAATACAAATAAATTTGTACCTGGTCTCTCAATCACCTACCATGATCAGGTGTCCTAACATAAGTCCTGGGTAGTGAAGGGACCATGCCAACAATACCAACTCTGACCTATAAATATATATTTGCAATAATGAGATTAGTAGACTGGTGCAACATAGAGTAATAAATCTACAAAATAGGATGATAGCATGATAAAATTACAAATTGATTGAGCTAAAATTAAAACTTATATCTGGTGATCCCTCCTCTGGAATAGTGGGCTGGGTCAACAAAGAAATGAAAGATTCTCATGGGACCTCCCTCACAGTCGGAGTAACCTATGAGAGTAAAAAGATTGTCAATTATATATCAATGTACTTCATCATAGCAACCCTAGTTACAAAATACAAATAACAATATGTAAAATTCTACGTACAATCGGGCTATCACTCCGAATCGAGACGCCTATAATCCTACACCGCCGAACTAGTGTCGGGACATCATCAATAGCCACACCCTATACAATAAAGTGCAAGTAAAATATTTATTACTACACACAAGTGGCATACATATGCATGCATAATTAATCTTAAACAATTAACTACCTTTCCTTTGTCGACACCTGATGAAGGAACCCCCTCATGCCCCCCACTGACGTTGGCTGTAGCCTACAAGAACACAATAAGATGACAATATATATTAGTAAATGTATGAATTTTATTGCTCTAATTGATAGAGATTTAAGCATGTACACCAAATGATATAAAAAAAAACTAATGGGTTCATAATTTATAATATACCATATAGTCATCAAGGCCAAATGAAATGGCCGAAAGTGTGGAGTCATCCACCTGTCTCACCTCCTCCTATGTCATCGACTGAACATAAATGGAAAAAATATATATACATAAGTGCATGCAATCATTAAAACTAATCTAAATAAATAAATTATTTTTAAATTAAATAAGTCATGTGACAAATTTATTTATAATGTTTACTCTTATCGTATCAACAGGAGTCAATGGCTCTACGTGCACCTCCTGAGCACTCTCATGAGATGTAGATGCTCCACAAGGTGTTGCAGCCTTTGCAGTAGCCTCTCCTGTATCTCCCTCATCAATATCATGAAACTGATATATATCAGAATCAGTAAGCGGTCTGAGGCACATATGCCAGAACATAATGCACGTATGGGGCTCGCATACATGTGAACTCCGACGAGATGTTGATGCACCAGCAACATCCACAGGAGGCAACACTGACCTAGTCTGTGTGATCAACTAATCACTCAGTAAATGAATTTCCCTAATAGTCTATTCAGTAGCCTCTCTAATTATATCAGGATGCTGCACTGAAGGACGGGGTGCAACATCAGTGGGGGGGACAAAGGTAGTGGCCTTTCAGCGCTGGGAAGATGGCCTAGTCTGAGGAGCTCCTCTACCTACGCCCATGTTGGGCCTCATACTCTAATAATCAACATGTTGACCAAGCACAAACTCAGCATACAATTTTTTAAGGAAATAAAATGGGACCTCCAAATTGCTATGTGGTGGTTTATCAAAAACCATCCACCAGCGATCCCAAAAGTTTGTGTGCATTGCTTCATTTGTGCACCATTTTATTGATAATTTGGGCTTTTTGGGGTCAATTGGTATTCCGGTTTTAGGATCGACAAAAAGAGCAGCTATATCTTCCTTAGTTATATTAAGGGCTGCAATCCCATCATGGTCAAGCCCGTCATCAAATTGGTCATGCATATCATCACGCCAATGAAGAGCAGCATTATGTTGCTGCGTGAGTGTGTCAATATTTCTCACAATTGTATTTAGTGTGGTAAGCATGGGAGCTAATGTAGGTATATTTTGATACGTGTTTTGGAAACCTCGTATTGTGTTCAAATTTTCTTCTATCAAATCTTGTAAAGATTTAGGGTTTAGATATGGGGGATTGTTTTCAGGATTGTTATTTGGAGGGTTATTTTCTTCATTATTGTTAGCCATGCCTGATTAAATAAAAAACAAATTTAAGTTTCAAATATTATTACAAATATAAATACAAAACCCTATTTTTAAAAAAAACACTACATTTACAATGAAAATGAAATAAATTAATAAAAATATACAATTAACTACTTACCAAATATGCTTGAAGTCAAATTTGACGTTTCGAATATCAAGTATCCGAAAATATATCGGGTATCAGAAAATCACAGCTAAAAAATGATAAAATTGCGCTAGGAAATGAAGAATAGGGCTCGCAGGTGTAGGATATATGCCACAGCTATCGGGTACCCGATTAGGAATGTGCTTTGGTGGCAGGCTTGCCCAGGTGTACTGACACCTAGGCCTACTAAAAAGTCAACAAGCGCTTTCATGCGCTTTTGGACGAGTGAAAAGTGAATATTTTTCACATTGCCACTTTTTGGCCCCTCATCTTCTTGCACATACCCTTGTCTTTTGTCTTCTTCAGCTTTATTTTTCTGTTCAAAAACTTCACAAACTCTTACTAATTGTATTTCTTATTCTCTCTTCAAATTTATGATGTCTTCATTCAATATATTTTTTTGCTCCAGCAGATCTATTATAGCTTTGTCACTTTTAGTAGAATTACCATTGTCAAATAGAATTCTAGTGTCCTCTTCTTGATATTGAGTTTCATTATGTTGAATTGCCAACTCTCTCCTTCTACTTAAGGATTTCTTCAATTCACCTATGGCTGCTTCAAGTTGATGTAAGACAAGTTGAATGTCAATCTACTATGGGAAAGTGATATACTGAGACGGGGGGTGAATCAGATATCTACTATTATCACCATTTTGACATAAATTCACTTGCATAGTATAAACATCAAATTCAATACTGTAATAGATCTAACAATCTAATCTTCATCCATGAAAATAAGACATAACACAAAGATTTCGATTACCCAGAAACCCTTGAAAGGTAAAACTGAGGTGGACATCCACAAATCTTCACTATTAAAGTATTAAAGTTTTCCTATGAGGGCTACAATATTTGATCATAAACTAATGATCTACCATGTAAGGGGTCTGCCTTGTTAAGAGCTTTAAGACTTATACAATTTACCTTTTAAAAGGATTTGAACTTACAACAAAGTAAGCACTTGGTTAAGAGATTTACTTAGGCCTGTTAGGACTACTTTGTAAAGAGATTCTCCCTAATTCACCAGCTAGAATGACTAAGTACCTAATTCTTCGGTTTGCAATGTGATGCTAATAACATATCTTCTCCTTCCAATATAGATTTGATCTCCTCTATCAAATATATCTTTGTTATGTCCTTCACTTCTTTTCTCGGTCACTGATCTCTATCTCTGATAATCAAAAAACATCTTTGTTCTGCATGTATGAGATCCCCTTGATACTCATACTTTTCATACTACATTTTAGGGTTTGGATATCATCTTATATAGAAAACAAATCAACTCCATAAATCAAGATCAACGATTTAGATTATCTACTTATGCCACTTAAGAATTCCCTAATTCTGATTGGTTACATGAATTACATAGGGATCAATGATTACAAATATAAAGCATAATCATCTACATGATTTCCTCAACAAATAATAAATTTAGTGTAGATGTCGGCCAAAATGGTTTACCTAAGTGTTTGTGCCATTACAAACACATGTATCAAATATGGCTTGCTCGGCATATGAAGTCGTTGGCACTCGGCATTGACTATTCTTCTTTTACTGGTACTCGACACTGACATATCTACACAAATTGGCATAAACTGCTCGGTTGTTACTGAAGTACTTGGGGACCTCTGACTTTCTCGACAGTAACTACTACTCGGTAAATGTACAATATACAAGTCTACACATGACTCGGCCTATATATGATGACTCAGTCGCAGTGATGACCGACCAACATTGCCTAGAAAATAACTAAGTGTAAGACACTAATAGACAAAAAAACTTAGGGATCAACATTTAGAATGTGATTATGTTTAATTTGCATTGAAAGTGTCATCTTTCCTTATGCATTGATACCATGATTGGCATTTGGATCATTTTGTGTGTACCTTGAGATGCACGTGTTATACTTTCTATGGTTGAATCATTATAATTCTTTATTTCATTGCTATCCTTAGATGTTCATGTCTTTGAGTAATCCTACAATAATAAGTTCCACATTTTGGCCAAACATAGGATATTGAAATCAACATTTTTAACTAAATCTTCACTTTATGACATCTATAGGAGCTAAACCATTAATAATTTGAAGATGAAGAGAACTAGTGATTTATGAGATTCTTGCTATACATTTTATATAGTTTTTGAGAAAAATTTAAAATAAATTTTTAATTTTTATTATGCAACTTTTAATACCTTATATTTTATATTAAACAACACTTTTAAAAAGTAATGTGTATGTCATAACATACACTTTTTTTATACAAAGAGTAAATTTCTATTCTTTTTAAATATAGATTTGTAACATCAATATCTAACTTTTTTTATCATGTTTCATAACATTTTGTTGTATTATTTTTAATTAATTTTTGAAGTCAATGTAATTATAATTTGGACATAGGTGTATGTCAAAACACATAAATTGTTTTCTATGTATTGAAATTTCAAAGGAAATTATTAGAACAAGGATATTCATACTTAATACATAGATATTTTTTAGAATTTTTGTTATTAATTGCTTCTCTAAAATGTGCATACTTATGAATTATAGAACCATAGAAATCATGAGTGATCCAACTCAAATATTGTTTAAACTTGTATACTCATTTTGGAATTCCAAAAAACATCATTCCTAATTGAGATACAAAATTTCTAATTAATTTCTTGGGTACTTTTTGGGTTATAATGTATACTAAGTTGAAGTAGTGTATTACTTTTCATCCTCAAATAAATGGAAAATATGATAGTTAATAGAGAATTGTAATAATTCATGCTTAGAGTTAATAGAATAGTAAAGGTCAAGAAAAAATTGGTATGTACAAGAACTCTTATAATACCAAGTCATTTGCTACTGTATCGTCTTAAAATGGAAGCACTTCTATGTTAAGAGTGTTTAGCCCTCTAAGTAAGTGGTCTGGGGTCATGTCAAGCACCTCGATTGGGTCTTTGCATGGATCTAGTTGTTTCCCCCTTGTTCTGCTTCTCTCCCCCTATTTCCAACCTCTTTCTGACAACTTTCTCTGAGAAACTGGAGACTTTGACTTTTTGGGTCAAGGACGACCTGAAGGGTCTAGGTCAACCTCGACCCTGACTTGGGTCGCGGTTGACCTTGACTCTAACCTAGGGAAGAGTCAACCTCAACCCTGACCCTAGTTCCAAATTTCAATTTATGGAAGTTTCAGGATTTCGGGTTTCGAAAAGTTTCATTTTCCCGCTTCTAGGTCAGCTGTTTTGGATTTCGGAATGGTAAATCTTTAAATTGCATTTAATCTAGGTCCATTTATAGGGGTTAAGATTAATTGGGATTTAATTCTCCAATGTCAACCTCTCTAGAAGTTTGTGCCCTAGATCATTGTTGGAGATATGTCAGCAGGCCAATACTGACTGTATGTTTGTCATTGATGACAACATATGGAAAGTAGCATGCGTGGAAGTCATATGCAGTAAGATTTTAATATATGTAGCATGGTCATGATATCAGCATGATATCATGGGTGCAGAGGTTAACTATTAGTACAGATAGTTATATAGCAGCTTGTGTCAACAGTGTTCCTGACAGAGTAACAGGCAGTGTTTTGTATATGGTTGTCCCTACAGTTATCATGGAGCCTTGTGTGCTTGGATATATGTTGAAGACATGTTAGTGATGTTTTAATTATGGATGCATAGTCTGATATTTAGTAGAAGTGAATTTATGCAATCGCTATTCGCCAGTAGTAGTTTCCTATGTTTATTTAAGAGAGTCAATAGAGATTTTATTGGTTCTAGAGTTGCGCCTATCATGTGGGTATGGGCCCTTGGATTTAAGCTTAGAGAAGAGTTATTGATGTTTGGTTAAGAGCACATGAAGTAATTCAGCTTAAGGAGAAAGATCCAATTATTTTGGTAGAGCTAACAACATGTAGCGTGTCTACAATTATCTTATTGGACAGGTCCCAGAATGTCCTGCGTGCATAGTAGAGCCGACAGAATGTTTATCAAAGTTTGTTATGGTTTCTCTAATATGATTTCAAGGTGGTTCTAATAGGCTGACTTGATTATATGATTTAGAGGATAGATATTTATAAGCAGTCATTTGTGATTGCTTGAGGGTGGTTCATGGTTGATTAAGTAGAGCAGAGCAGAGTGTGCGAAGTGTTGAGCCATCAGAAGAAGGTCTATGTGACCAAGTAAAGTATTTATGCTATACATTGGAATTGATCCAAATAGCATGTCAAAGCGTAGTTCACCAAGATCCAGATATAGTGTGTATCTATTAAATAGAAGGTTGTAGCCTTCACCCCTTTGAGTAGTGAGCTCTTGGACAATGCGTCCTCTCCCCTAATAGGGACAATCGTAAATGACTCCTAACAGGGTCTGAACCTTGACCAAGTCTACTATACTAAACGTATTGTAAATCAACTCCTAACAGGGTTAAGGATCTTCTAACAAGGATCATAAGACACTAGTGCAGAATATTAGTGGGTGTTAATTCCCACGGGGGTTTTTACCTGTTTGGGTTTCCTCGTAACCAAAATATTGGTGTTGTGTTCATGTGTTCTTTCGTTGTGTTTATGTTTTATGTTTAAGTATACTTAATTGGATAAAGAATTGGATCTTGTAGATAACTGATTCACCCCCCCCTCTTAGTTATCTCTTGGGACTATTCTTAAAAATTGGCATCAGAGCTGAGTGCCTCGGAGAGAAAGTTTAACATCTTGAGGTTGATCAGATGACATACTTTAGAAAAGAAAGTCCTAAGTTTGATGGAGAGAATTATCTTGATTGGAAGAACAAGATGGTGACCCATTTGTAGTGCATTGGTTTCAAAGTTTTTGATGTAACTATCAAAGCAGCCAAGATCCCTATCCTAGAAGACCTTGCAAATGATGATGCTACTAAAAGATAGAAGGAATTGTTTCATCAGAATGCTATAGCTAAGGAAGCCCTTATCAACGCCCTATCTGATAGTGAATTTTCAAAGATAAAGAAAGTAAACACCACCCACAAGATATGGAAGCACCTAGTAGACATGTTTGAAGGAGACAAACAAGAAAAAGATGCATGTAGAAAGACATGGAAGAATTCATTGGAGATGCTACCTGAAGAAGACATTAGAGCTTATAATCAAAGGATCAATGAAGCAGTTGCTAGAATCAAGAACAATGGTGGAGAGATCTCAGAGGAAGATATTATGGACAAGTTGATGACTACTCTCACTCCAAAATATGAAAACAAGATCAACATCCTTGATGAGACCATGCAACTTACATCTAATTTCAAGAGAGAGACCTTGATCGGAAAAATCTCAGCTTTTGAGATTTCAAGATTGAAGACAGAACCTAAAAGTGAGACAACCTTCAAAGCAACAGTTCATGGTAAGAAATCTACAAACACTTTTGGTAATTTTGATGATGATGATGAAGAGAAAACTTTAGATGATTTTATTGCTATGATTGACAAAAGAGAAAATAAAGGAAAAGGAAAATATGAAGGTCAGTTACCATTTAAGTTCTTTTCATGTAATAAGATCGGTCACTTTGCATCTAAGTGTCCTACTAGAGCTAGAAAGTTCAGAAAGGATTACAAGCCTAAGTACTCTAAAGAATGTTGCTATGCTGGAGATGGAGTTTTAGATGATGAATCAGGTGAAGAAGAAATTAGATTCATTGCTATCATAGACAAAATAAATAATAAGACAAATCATAAAGATGAGGAAGAGGAACATGAGCTAGCATTGATTTCCCAAGTAGATATAAGGATAGACTGGATTATAGATAGTGATTGTTCACATCACAAGACAGGTGATAAAGGTAGATTTGTTCATCTAGACAAATACAATGGTGGCATGGTTAGATTTGGAGACAACACTCTTAAACCCATAGTCGGCAGAGGAGCCATCACCTTGGATGGAAAGAATAGTACTGACGATGTTCTTTATGTTGATGGTTTGAAACATAACCTTCTCAGTGTTGGACAGTTACTTGGAAAAGGCTATCAGTTGGAGTTTAAAGATGACAAATGCATTATTAACAAGAAGGATGGTGTTATGATTGCATCAGGCTCAAAGACAAGAGGTAATGTTTTCCAACTCAATTCAGAAGCAAGTTTTTTTGTTGCTAAAGTTGATGATAGTTGGTTATGGCATAAAAGACTATGTCATATCAATTTTGATAACATAGTAAAGATAAGCAATGTAAAGGTAGTAAGAGATCTACCTAGCATAGCAAATCTAATTGATACTATATGCAGGGAATGTGTGATGGGAAAGCATTTGAGAAATTCATTCAGGAGCAAGCACAATTCAACAAAGAACAAGTTGGATCTAATTCATACAGACCTATGTAGTCCAACTCAAACAAGATCATACTATGGTGAAAGATATTTCATTTTGTTTGTTGATGATTATACTAGGATGATGTGGGTTGCATTCTTAAAAGATAAGTCATAAGCATTTGAGAAGTTCAAAATATTCAAAGCTAAGGTTGAGAATGAATCTGGACTAAAGATAAAATGTTTGAGATCGGATAGAGGAGGAGAATTCACCTTTGACGGATTCTATGAGTACTGTGAAGAACATGGCATAAAGAGACAGTTAAGTGCACCTAGAACCCCTCAGCAGAATGGGATTGCAGAGAGAAGGAATAGGATCATCCTTGATACAGCGCGCACTATCATGATTGAAGGAAAAGTTGCACACACCTATTGGAGAGATGCGGTCAATACAACAGTCTACACCATCAATAGAATTCAATTGAGGCCTGGTGCTGACAAAACACCATATGAGCTATGGTTTGGTAATGTCCCCATAGTAAAATAATTCAGAATCTTTGGAAGCAAGTGCTACATCAAGAGGGATGAAGCAGTAGGCAATTTTGATGCAAGAAGCAATGAAGGTATTTTCCTTGGTTACTCTACTAAAAGTAAAGCTTATAGATGTTTCAATTTAAGATTGAAAAAGATCATTGAAAGTGCTCATGTTAAGATTGATGAAAATTTCATGGTTCAAGAAAGATATCATGATTACTCACCCATGATTGAAGAAGAACTCAGAACCTCCACTAGTGAGACAGTTATTGAAGAAATGTTTGACAGTATTGATGTGTTATTCAATGACCCTGAGACAAGTGAAGAAGAAACTCCTAAGGCTGATGAGTCAGCATCAACTAAAGCACCAAAGTTTATATCTAGAAACCATTCCAAGAAAGACATCATTGGAGATCAGAGCGGAAAAGTCTTAACAAGATCACAAGCAAAGAACTCAACTAGCAATGAAGCAGTATGTTTACTATCTCAGATTGAACCTTTTAAGTGTTGAAGATGCTTGTAATGATTCAGATTGGCATGATGCTATGAAAGAAGAACTTGATCAGATTATTAAAAATGACACTTGGGAGCTGGTCCCAAGACCTAGTGATAAGAATGTGATTGGAACAAAGTGGATATTCAGAAACACGATGAATGAAGATGGTACAGTTGTAAGAAACAAAGAAAGGTTAGTATGTAAAGGATATGCATAAAGAAAAGGCATTGATTATTCAGACACATTTGCGCCTGTGAGCAGATTAGAAGCTATTAAGTTGTTTCTAGCTTATGCTACAATAAAAAACTTCAAGGTTTATCAGATGGATGTCAAGTCAGCATTCCTAAATGGAGATTTGAAAGAAGTATACATTGAGCAGCCAGAAGGATTCACCTTATCAGATAGACCTGATATGGTATGCAGACTGAAGAAGGCCCTCTATGGACTTAAGCAAGCCCCTAGAGCATGGTATGAGAGACTAGATGGATATCTAACAAAGATTGGATTCAAGAAAGGAGCAACAGATTGTAATCTATTCATAAGAGAGACATCTAAAGGTTTACTACTTGTAGCTATATTTGTTGATGACATTATCTTTGGAGGTAATGACAAACTTAGTGCTAAATTTTCTAAGGAGATACAAAATGAATTTGAGATGAGTATGATTGGACCTATCAAATACTTTTTGGGATTGAATGTGCAGCAGACAGAGAAAGGTATTTTCATTAACCAGTCTAAGTATGTGAAAAAAATATTAAAGAAATTCAAGATGGATGATTGCAAGCCAGTAGGGACTCCTCTGATAACTGGATGCAAGCTTACAAAAGAAGATGACTCACTAGTAGTTGATATAACATTGTACAAGTCTATGATTGGCAAACTTATTTATCTTACTCAGACTAAACCTGATATTTTCAATGCAATTGGCATAGTTGGAAGATTTGCAGCAGAGCCTAAACAAAGTCACCTCATGGCAGTAAAAAGGATATTCAGATACTTGCAAGGCACTATAGACTATGGTCTATGGTATCCTAATTCAGAAAATGTTGAGCTTCATGTGTACACTAATGAAGATTGAGCAGGATGTGTTGATGACAGAAAGAGTACATCAGGTGGAGCAGTGTTTCTTGGTGACAAACTTGTCACTTGGACAAGCAAGAAACAAAATTGTATTTCTTAGTCAACAACAGAAGCGGAGTATGTTGCAGTAGCTTTGAATTGTTCTACAATTGTTTGGATCAAGCAGATGATAAAGGATTTTGGAATTCAGATTGATTATCCTATTGTTATTCACTATGATAACACTAGCACTATCAATATATCGAAGAACCCTGTGATGCATGCAAAGACAAAGCACATTGAGATCAAGTATCACTTCCTAGGAGAGAAAGTGGAAGAGAATGAAGTCAAGTTGGACTATGTGAGTACTAAAGATCAGTTGGTAGACATATTCACAAAGCCCTTGCCTAAGGATACTTTTGAGTATCTCAGCGATAAGTTGGGAGTAATTCCCTTCCCTGATTTTACTTAGAAGAAAGAAGGAAAGGCATCAGTCCTTAGGGACTGATGGAAGGTTGACTACTCTACCTCAGGAGTAGTACCGGTGCTTAAAATGAATGGCACCCTTTGCCATTGATGTCAAAGGGGGAGTAATATATAGTCATGAAAAATAGAAGTAAAAATGAGGAGTAATATACTAAGGGGGAGAAGTATTCAGTTATGACAATAGCTCAGTTGAGGAAATGGAGCATATTGCAGCAGATGGAAAACTCATCTTTGGGGGAGTTTTGAAGAGGAAATGAAGAATGTTATAGAAGAAATATTCATTTGGGTTGGTGGTGATTTTTCATTCCACATGTTGCCATCAATTCCAAAGGGGAGATTGTTGGAGATTTGCCAGCAGGCCAGTACTGATTGTATGTTTGTCATTGATGACAACATATGGAAAGTAGCATGCATGAAAGTCTTATGTAGTAAGCTTTCAATATATGTAGCATGGATATGATATCATCATGATATCATGGGCGCAAAGGTTAATTGTTAGTATAGATAGTTATATAGTAGCTTGTGTCAGCAGTGTTCCTGACAGAGTAACAGGCAGTGTTCTGTGTATAGTTGTCCCTACAGTTATAATGGAGCCTTGCATGCTTGGATATATGTTGAAGACATGTTAGTGATGTTTTAGTTATGGATGCATAGTTTGATATTTAGTAGAAGTGAAGTTATGCAGTCCCTATTCGCCAGCAGTAGTTTCTTTTGTTTATTCAGGAGAGCCGACAGAGATTTTATTGGTTCTAGAGTTGCACCTATCGTGTGGGTATGAGCCCTTGGATTTAAGCTTAGAGAAGAGTTATTGATGTTTGGTTAAGAGCACATGAAGTAATTCAGCTTAAGGAGAAAGATCCAGTTATTTTGGTAGAGCCGATAGTGTGTAGCGTGCATCTACAATTATCTTATTGGACAGGTCCCAGAATGTGTTGCGTGCATAGTGGAGCCAAAAAAATATTTATCAAAGTTTGTTATGGTTTCTCTAATATGATTTCAAGGTGGTTCTAATAGGCCGACTTGATTATATCATTTAGAGAATAGATATTTATAAACAGTCATTTGTGATTGCTTGAGGGTGGTGCATGGTTGATTAAGTAGAGCGGAGCAGAGTGTGCAAAGTGTTGAGCCATTAGAAGAAGGTCTATGTGACCAAGTAAAGTATTTATGCTATACATTGGAACTGATCCAGATAGCAGGTCAAAGCACAGTTCACCAAGATCTAGATATAGTGTGTATCTGTTAAACAAAAGGTTGTAGCCTTCGCCCCTTTGAGCAATGAGCTCTTGGACAGTGTGTCCTCTCCCCTAAGAGGGATAATTGTAAAAGACTCCAAATAGGGTCCGACCCTTGACCAGGTCTATTGTACTAAACATATTCTAAAGTAACTCCTAATAGGGTTAAGGATCTTGTAACAAGGATCATAATACACTAGTGCAGAATATTAGTGGGTGTCAATTCCCACTAGGGTTTTTACCTATTTGAGTTTCCCCGTAACCAAAATATTGGTGTTGTGTTCATGTGTTCTTTCATTGTGTTTATGCTTTATGTTTAAGTATACTTAATTGGATAAATAATTGAATCTTGTAGATAACTGATTCACCCTCCCCCTCTCAGTTATCTCTTGGGACTATTCCTAACAATCACTATAAAAGGAAGCCTCCTCTCATTTTCTCCATCAAGTTTTGCAATCCTTCTTTCATGATCTAGCCCTCAAGAAATCAAGCAAGAAAGAAGGAGAAGGAAAGCAAGCAAGCATTCATTCATCTTCAAGCATTCATCAAGAAATCCATTGTTAGCTATTGAAAGATTCAATCTCTTTGGAGCCCCCTTGAAGATTTCTCCATCCACATTCATCCAAGCCTCTTCCTATGCAAAGATCCATTCAAGATTGGTGTTGAAGATCTAATGTCATTGATTTGAGACATCCTACATACATTTCTACATTCATTTGGATCATCCCTACTTGTGGATTCAAGGATTCGAATCCTCCATAAGGACTTCATCATAAGCAAGGTGAATAGTTCCATTTACTTTGTTTAGGCATATCGTAATTTCAATTTCAATTCAAGGTTGATTCCAAACTGGGGTTTGACCAAGGCAAACCCCCCATCCAAAAAATAAAAACCATTTTTCTTGCAGGTATAGGTACAGGACATCGAATTCAAGTTCAGATATGGATACCATTTTTGGTGAACTTCTAAGATTTGCAAATAGAATTTTTGTCAGAGCTGTTTTAGGTCAGGGAAGACCTTCAGTGAGGGGTAAGATTGTGCCTTAGGGTAAGATTGTGCCCTGCTATCTGGGTCAAAGTCGATCTGACCACAGAAGGACAAAAGTTTTTTGAGTTTTCTCTATCTCGGTATTTCCAGTCCGGAGTAGGTTGTAGAATTTCTCGAAAACTATGCACAGACATCAGAAATCAACATTTTTTAGATTTTCCCTATATTGAGGTTAGTATTTTTCTTATATTCATTTAAGATTTCATGTACATACTTTCTATAATAGATTATAGGATTTCCTCATTTCTTCATATTCTCCATTGTTTGATTCATTTGTGCATTGATCACCTCTTTGTGATTAATCCATTTAGATCTTTCCTTTTGAAAATTTGGATTAAGGATAGGTCCTATATTCCCCCACTCCCATTCATACATCATATATTTACCATCATTCATATTTCAACCTATTCATCTACAAATGAATGTATATCTATTTAAGGCTTGTTTTGGCTACATGCAACCTAGCTCTTTTGATGTTCATTGAGAAAAACCAATAGACTTGAGGAGTTTCAAGGAAAGTGTAAGTGTTACCATGGTCAATGCTAAGTGAAACATAAATTCCTTGTCAATGATAGGGTTTGAATATAAATATAAAAAATGAGGCCAAAAAAATTTAAGGGAGTGCAAACCTCTATTATGTGATACTTTCTAGATAACATAATGAATATTTATGAATAATTTTGTAATAGAGTCTCTTTAATATCTGAAGATCTTCTCCATGTAATCAATGTTGAAAACATAAGGTTGTTTAAACCTTCTTTCTTAGATGATAGGGTTGTGGATGTCTTTTAACCAAAGGAACTAAAATAACTAGACAATGATGTTTTGCTTGATAAGAAGGTGAAACATACTTAATGAGGTCTATACATGACATATGGTTGGTAGGTTGATAATAATATTTTCCCAACATAGTAAGATGGGTTTCCATATTGGAAGTGAGAAGGAACTGCATGTTAGCACCTCATAAAATAAGGATCTATTTTATCATATTATCTTTCAAATCATATTAATCTTCCGACTACTATTCATAGTGAGTTTTATAATCTTCCCACTATTATTCTGATGAAGGGTGCTCCCCTTAATACCACAAACACATAACAGAAATAGAGAAATAAAAATAATTTGCAAGAATAGAAAATGGGATTCTTATTTTCTCCACAAGTGTGGAATTACAAATTCAGAATTACAATATGCAAAGCCACATGAGCATTTTCCTTACAATATTATGTAGGACAAAGCCTCGAATCATCACCCAGAATTGCCCTAGAAAACATTATAGGCCTTCCTTATATAGACAATTTTCCACCACTTGAGAAGGTTCTAGAAATTTAGCCCTTAAGGCCGACTACCCATAGAATTTTATTTTTTAATAATTATTACATTAGGGTCGGCTCAAAATAATTAAAAAATATGGTTTTAGGTAACCCAACTTTCGGAGGCCATAAATTTTTAACCGTAGTTCTATTTTTCTATTATAACCACTTTTCAGAAATGGCAGGACTTGATCTAAATGCCTAACTTGCTCAAGCTTCAGTCAGCTGGGAGTCGATCAGGATCCAAAGCCTCTAAAGCCTTCAAAATTGAGCTCAAAGATTCTGTACACAAAAACCTCAATAACTTCACCAATACAGATGATATGAGAATGACACTCAACTAGTAGGCTGATATGACTAAGATGAACGTCCACCTGTGAAATGAGAACATTCCGAGCTCATATGACCAACTTACTAAAAATAGTAAGTTTCCATAAATAGCAACTTTACACAAGATAGCTCTTATTGAAAAGAAACCAGAAATATTTTTGGGTGATGCAAGATTGCATCTACACCCAGGATGCTCCCGCATAAGGCACCCGGGGTAATTTGAGAAGTGACCTTGTCACATCTTAGGTGTGCAGAGGAAAGCCAATATGTTTAACCTCCTCTCTTGTTAGCCATGATGAATCTTCAATAGGTTGTCCCTTCCATTTGACCAGATATTCTTCATATGTCTTGGTCCTTATGCTTTTGCCAACATGACTATCCAGTACATCCTTAATCTCCTTGGTAGCTAAAGTAGTTGCTAGAATACTCCACTGTGCTTCTGTGATCTCATCTTCAACACCTCCTTCATGATACTCTGTCAGATCTGAAATGTTAAATACTGGTGAAATATTCAGCTCAGTAGGTAATTCTACCTTATATGCATTTTATGAATCATGCTTCTTCATATCTTACATGGCCCAAAAATTTTTATTTTCAATTTGTTATATGTACCAATTGGAAATCTCTCCTTCCACAAATGAACAACGAATTCACCCCAACCTAAAATCCCTTATGCCTCCTTTTCACATCTGCCTTAGCCTTATACTTCGCATTCATCTTGGTAATGTGCTTCCTCACTTCCTCATGGATGTTCTTCAAATGTTATGCAAAGTCCTCAGCTTCAACACTACTTATTTCTCCTTTGTTTATCTTTCTCAACTCATATGCATTTCTGGGACTACTTCCATATACAATTTAGAATGGTGATTTATCAGTGCTCCTATTGACAAAATTATTGTATGCAAATTCTACCTGTGGTAAAATTAAATCTCATCCTGTTGGCTTATCTCCAACCAAACATCTCAACAAATTCTCCAAACTCCTATTCACCACCTCTGTTTGTCCATTAGTTTGTGGATGATGTGATGTAATGAACTGAACTTCAAATCTATCGTTAACTTCTTCCACAATATGTGCTAGAAATATCCAACAAACTTAGTGTCTCAATCTGAAACTATTCTCTTCGGAAAACCATGTAGTCTCACTACTTCTTTGAAAAATAATTCTGCCACATGAACTACATCACTAGTCTTCTTACAGGGAATGAAATGTGTCATTTTTGAAAATTTGTCAACCACCATAAAAATTGAACCATCTACCCACTGAGTCCTTGGCAAACCAAGAATGAAGTCCATACTAATATACTCCCATGAATTCTCTCGTATAGGTAATGGTTGATACAACCTTGTATTCTACTTTGTTCTTTTTGCCATTTGACATACTCTGCATCTCTGTACAAACTTCTTAACATCTTGCTGCAACTATGGCTAGTAATAATTCTCACTAACTGTAATATATAAAAATAGGGATGTGGGTGATAGGTGTGTATAGGATTGGGGAAGGTAAGATCCTCTTCAATACCCCAAATTCCCAAAGGAAAGATCCAAATTGATTAACCACAAGAAAATGGTCAATGCACAAATGAATCAATCGATGGAGAATATGAAGAAAAAAGAAACCCTTATATTCTATTATAGAAGGAAGTATTGAAATCTTAATTGAATTTGAAGACAAATAATAATCTCAAAATATAACAGATTTGGAAAATATTATTTTCTGGTGTCTGTACTCGATTTCAGGAAATTTTGTAACCAGATCGCGCCTGAAAACATAGAAACAAAGAAAACCCAGAAACCTTATTTTCTGAGAAAGGTCGACCTTGACCCAAATATGGGGGTAAAATCTTGCCCCAGGGCACAATCTTACCCCTTTATGTCGACCTTGACCTGTGCTGCTTTGACGAAAATTCCGTTCGTAGATCCCGAAAGTCTACCGAAAAGGGTACTCAGATCTGCACTATAATTCATTGTTCTATACCTGTTCCTGTAAGAAAAATATTTTTTTTTCTTGGGGGGAGGGGTTTGCCTTGGTCAAACCCCAATTTAGGAATTAACATTGAAATTGCAGTCATAAACAAAGTAAATGAAATAATTCACCTTGCCTATGTTGAAACCCTTGTAGAGGATTTGAATCCTTGAATCCAAAAGTATGGATAAGCTCCAAATGAATATAGAATTGGATGTAGGATGTCTCAAATTAATTGTCTTTAGATCTTCAACACCAATCTTGAATGGATCTTGGACTAGGAAGAAGATTGAATGGATGTGGAGGGAGAAATCTTCAACAAGAGGGCTCCATAGAGATTGAATCCTTTAATGGCTACCAATGGATCTCCTTGATGAATTGGATCTTGAATGCTTGAATCTTTGAGGATGAATGAATTCTTGATTTCCTTCCTTCTCCTTCTTGCTTGCTTAATTGCTTGATTTTGCTTGCTTGAGAGATTGCAAAAGATAGATGAAAGATGTGAAAAAATAGATTATTAAAATGAGGGAGGAAGGCTTTTTTTTATACTAGTCTAGGGCACAAACTTCTAGAGAGGCCTACATAGGATAATTAAATTCTCATTTAAACCTTAACCCTTAGAAATAGACCTAAATTAAATATAATTTAAGAGTTTACCATTCTGAAGCCCGAAACAGCTGACCCAAAAGTGGGAAATAAATCTTTCTGAAACCCGACATTCAAAAACTTTTGGATTTTGAATTTTGGACCCTAGGTCAAGGTCAAGGTCAGGGTCAAGGTTGATCTTGACCTAGAAGGTTGACCTTGACCCTAAGGTCAAGAATCTCAAGGTTTCAGGTTAGGATGCCAGAATAATATAGAAAGGAAGTGGAAAATTGGGCAGAACAGGGGAAAAAGTCAAATCCAAGTCAAAGACCCATTCAAGGCATTTGACATGAGCCCAAACCACTTACTTGGAGGGATAAACCAGTCCTAAATGGAAGTGCTTCCATTTTTCAATGATACACTAACCAAAGCAAGGGTTTTATCTCAACCAAAATGTCTAGCCAATCCTCCACTATGCTTCTCTTTGATGAGATTCTCCCTCATATAACTTCATGGAATGCAGAACTGACTCCCTCTGAATAGCATACCATCCTGGATGATGAAATCCAACCACTTTTTTTTATCTAGAGTAATAGGCTCTGTACAAGCTTTCCAAGCTTCACCAAAATCAGGATCCTCTGGATACAAACTCTTGAGTTTCTTGAACCCAACCACCTTAATCTACATCTTTGTCAGTAAAATTTTTCTTTTGCTAAGCGCATCTACAACCCTATTAGACTTTCCACTCCTGTGTTTCAAAAAAAATGTGTAACTTTGCAAAAATTCAACCCATTTCAAATGCCTCTGGTTCAACTTTCCTTGACTATTCAAATATTGAAAACCTTGATGATCAGTATACAAAACAAACTCCTTTGGAAGAAGATAGTGTCTCCACTTCTTCAATGTCTGAAATATAGCATAAATTTTTTTATCATAAACAAAGTATTTCCTCTTGGCATCATTTAAACTCTCACTGAAATAAGCAACACGTTTACCTTATTAGCTCAAAACAACTCCTATTGCAGTACCACTAGCATCATAGTCTACTTGAAATACCTTATTAAAATCTGGAAATGCTAAAACAAGTTGTTCTATAACTTTTTGTTTCAATAGTTTAAAAATATTATCTGCCCCTATAGTCCACTTAAACTCTTTCCTATACCCTCTCATTGTTTTAGTTAAGGGTCCACAAATACTGCCAAAACTCTTGATAAACTTTCTGTAAAAACTAGCCAATCCATGAAAATATCTTACCTCAGGAGCACTCCTTGGGGTAGGCCATTCAAGGATAGCCTTCATTTTCTCTGGATCCATTTTTAGACCTTCTTCTAAAACTACAAATCCTAAATACACTAACTCTTTCACAAAACTGCACTTCTTCAAATTAATCAACAATTTATCTTCCCCCAACTTCTCAAACACCCTATGAATATGCATTATATGCTCCTCCAATGGCTTACTGAAGATCAAAATATCATCTACGTAAACAATGACAAACTTACCCAGAAATTCTTTCAGAACCTCATTCATGATCCGCATGAAAGTGCTCAGTGCATTGGTTAGCCCAAAAGGCGTGACTAACCATTCATATAGTCCTTTTATCTTGAAGTAAATCTTCCATTCATCCCCTTCTCTGATCCGAATTTGATGATATTCACTCTTCATATCTATTTTTGAGAAATACACAACTCCACTCAAACAGTCCATAATATCATCCATCCACGGCAATGGAAATTTGTACTTGATTGTGATATTGTTTATAGCCCTAGAATCTGTACACATCCTCCATTATCCATTCTTCTTTGGTGCTAATATTGCTAGTACAACACATGGACTCAGACTCTCTCAAATCAACCCCTTCTGCAACAACTCTTGTACTCATCTATTCAACTCTTCACTTTCTGCTGGTGTCATTCTCTGTGCTGCCTTATTTGGAAAACTAGCTCTTGAGATCAAGTCCATCTGATGAGTAATCTTCCTTAATAGTGGTAATCCATCAGGTACATTATCAGACACGATATCCTGAAACTCATTCAATAGATCTACAACTTCTGCAGGTACATCTTCTACTTCCTCTTTACCAGCTTTTGGAATTAAAGAAAAACCCATATGCTCATGCCTCATACCCTCTAGGAACTTTCTTCCATCAACAAAACTTATTCTTGCATTACCACATACCTTTTCTTCTATGTCCTTCAATGGCTTTATCGTATGTCGCAATCCATCATTTGATAGGGAATAGGTATTCGCACGGCCATCATGTACAACACGCTTGTCAAACTACCATGGTCTACCCAACAACATATGACATGCATCCATAGATATGATATCACATAGAACCTCATCATCGTATCTGCCAATCTTGAACTTTACTAGACACCATTTATTGACCATGACCTTGTGGTCATCCTGCACCCAGGCAATCTAGTATGGATGTGGGTTTTTTTGTCTCTTGAGCTTCAACTTTGTGACCATCTCTTCTGACACCAAATTTTCAGTGCTTGCATTATCAATAATCAAATCACAACACTTATCTTCACACTTGCATCTAGTGCTCCTCCTTTGCTCAGGTTCATTCTCACCACTCAACAAGACTCTTCTGTTAATTAAGGTTTCTCCTCTTTCAACATCTTCAGAATGAAATGATTTGGCATCTTCATCTACATGTGCAACTATAGCCTGGCCTTTAGTTCTCCTATATGTCCTTCCTTGGCGTTGAGGACATTCATATGCCCTATGACCTTCTTCTCCACAGTGAAAACATGTTCCACAAAAGCATCCTCTTCCTGATCCTTGTCCTCTTCCTCTTCCTCAAAAATCTCTATTATTTTGATCATGGAAATGATTAAAATGATTTTCTCTTTGATTTTGACTACTACTGGCCTCATCCTTCTTTTTTTGATCTTCATTTCAGCCTCCATAAGACCGTCCGCTGGATATTCCACCATGACCTCTTCTGCTTTGTCTTCTCTCAAACTTCTTGTTCAACCTTTCCTCTACTTTTAGGGCAAACTGGTATGCCTCTTCAATACTGGTCATTTGAATCAAATTCAACTCCTCTTGAATGCTTGGCCTCAACCCATTAAGGTAATAAAAAACTTTCTCCTTATCAGCTTCTGCATAGCCTATTCTAATGAAGATTCAATAGAATTCCTCCGTATACTCCTGAACAGATCTTCTTGCTTGCTTCAAACCTTGAATTTTCTTCAGTAGATCAAGCTCATAATCAATAGGAATGAACTATCACTTTAATTTATCCACCATTTGATCCCATCTTATGATTTTCTCTTTTCCTCTTTTATTTCGCTCCAATTGAATCTCCTGCCACTAGATTTTTGCATGACCCTTCAGTCTGGCCTTCACAAACTTGACCCTATCAGGATCTTTGATATCTTCATACTCAAAATATTTTTCTAATTCATTGATCTAGTCGATCAATTCCTCTGGGTTAAGATTTTTTGAAAATATAGGAACCTCGATCTTAGGTCTTTTTTTAATCAAGGAAATGGCCTAAAAAAGCCTTTCTTCCTCTTGGTTCAAAATTTCGCCTTCTCCTTCCTGATCAAAATTTCCTTCTTTGGCTTCATCCTCACTTTCCTCTCTTACAACAAGATTCATGCCTCTGTGAATCTCTTCCTGCAATGCTCACACTTGTCTCTAGAGGGCTCTAACCTCAGGTGACACACCACCAGCTCTTCCGCCACGTTCCCTTTGTGGAGGTATTTTTGCACTTATCATTGAAACCCTAAACCACGGTCCTAGTGCAAACTGCCTCACATTCGGCAATCGGTCTACACACTCAAGAACTCCTACTTTGATACCACTTGATGAAGGGTGCTCCTCTTAATACCACAAACACACAATAGAAACAGGGAACAATAATAATTTGCAAGAATAGAAAATGAGCTTCTTATTATCTCCGCAAGTGTGAAATTATAAATTCAGAATTACAATATACAAAGCCACATGGGCATTTTTCTTACAATATTCTATAGGACAAAGCCTCAAATCATTACCCAGAACTACTACCCAGAACTACCCTAGAAAACACTACAAGCCTTCTTTATATAGGCAATTTTCCACCGCCTAAGAAGGTTCCATAAATTTAGCCCTTAAGGTCGACTACCATAGAATCATTTTATTTTTCATAATTATTACATTAGGGTCGGTTCAAAATAGTTACAAAATATGTTTTTAGGTAGCCCAACTTCCGGAGGCCATAACTTTTTAACCATAGCTTTGTTTTTCTATTATAACCACTTTTCAAAAATGGCAGGACTTGGTCTATAGTGCCTAACTCATACAAGCTCTAGTCAGCCAGGAGTCGATTGCGTTCTGGAGCCTCTAAGGCCTTCAAAATTGAGCTCAAAGATTCTATACCAAAAAACCTCAATAACTTCACCAATATAGATGATATGACAATGACACTCAACTGGTAGGCTGATATGACTAAGATGAACCTCCACCCGTGAAATCAGAACATTCCAAGCTCAGATGACCAACTTACTAAAAATAGTAAGTTTCCATAAATAACAGCTCTGCACAAGATAGCCCTTATTGAAAAGAAACCATAAATATTTTTGAGTGATGCAAGATTGCCTCTACACCTAGGATGCTCCTGCATCATATTCTCTATTTCCCTAAAAGTCTATCATGTACCCCTCTGATTGATACTAATTACCTTAGTTCCAAAAAACTCAATGTACCATGTGTATACAACTACAAAGAAGGAAAGAAAGTCAAGAGCCATATCTACAAGACCCATGTAAGTCTCTTTGATAAGAAAGTTTTGTATAGAAATAACTTTATTATATCGGAGAGAGAATTTGCAAGTCAACTCGATTGATATTTTCACTAGGAAAAACCATTAGCTATACCCAACGAAGTGATCTAGTTGTATTAAAACAAGTTCATATAAAAAAATACCAATATCAAATTGATTTTTGTTAAGTCATGCTAATCAAAAGAAAGGCTTCCCCAATAAAGCATGGTGAACATCATAAGGACAAGGTAAACTATCTTATAAATGAAAGGAAGATAGCATGATATGATAATTTTATCGATAAGATCATGGCAGGGTGACCCCATAATAGTGGGTTACACTTTTTTAGACATGCTGATTTTTGTTGAAATAACACATTTGTAATAAAATATGATGATTTAAGCCTTGAGAGGTTCCATTTGAGCGAATTAATTACAAATGGTTAGCTCAAAACCTCTTAGATAATAAAAATATTGGTATAACATCTATACGCCTCATTCATACCTACAATGGAGTCTCCTTCGCACCTATTAAAATGATGATAAAAAATTATTTTGAATTTATCTTTTGGAAGATCAAATAAATCTATTTGGCAAACCTATCTATGTAGTAAGGTACTACTAAGAAAAATCTTTCCAATGATTATAATGAACTAATATATATTAAGTTTATTATGACTTTGCATTTTTAGTTTTACTAAATATAGATATTTCACCACATGTCTACCTCTATGTTTGGCACTTATGGAAAAATAGTAAAAGGGAGAAATTTTTTTAAAAAAAAATCTATGCCCTAGGTATTGAAGTTCTCTTTCTATAAAAAAAATAAAAATCAAATTGGACTTGAATATATGACAAGTTATAAGCTATGTAGTCAAGGTATGTCAAAATTACGGTTTAGTCAATTTTAAATGTTAATAAAATATGCAATAATCATGATAATGTTGTCAATTGCATGCCCTCCATATGGATGTTACAAAACTAAATTTGAAATAATGACATTGATATCTATTTTAGCAAAAAAAGTTATGCTCTATGAAAACAATGTAACTCTTTGAAAATGACATTTTTAGCAACATACCAGTTTACGTGGGAGAAATAAAAAATCATTCAAATCAATTCAATATATATATATATATATATATATATATATATATATATATATATATATATATATAGAAAATCCTAAAAGACTCTAATTTGCTTCATCTTCTGATTTCAAACGGTTTAATGACAATATACTTCTGAATCTGAAAGTTTTTTTCAAACTGTAGAGTTTAGTGTTCGTTCAAGCAAAAAAGTGTAACCCAATATTGTGGGTTCACTTGGAATTCTCTTTCCCACAAAAGGATAAAGAGGGTAAAAACATTCATCATAGAGGTATGGAACATCAAAATAACCGTGCACTTGTCTTGAAAATATTATGTGTCATACTAATGGATAGAGAAAAATATAAGGTCATCAAAAGGAGTTTGGAATGCTCACCCCAAAAATAAGAAGAATTAATACAGACATAACACCTATTGGAGAAACTTTTGATTTCAAAGAGACTTTCATCATGACACAACAACTTTGAGAGTCACACCAATAATCATAGGGTTGAGGTGTCATCAAAATAAATTTCTAAATATCATTTCAATTAAGGTTAACAATTGGGGGGGACATCTAGGTTTGGAGGAAATTTTCTATTTGATGGTGATAGCATATGTCATCGCAATCAGAAAGTCAAGAGGAAAATCCATTGGCGAGACCAACACATTTGCATGAATATCTTAAAGTTGCCCAGATATAGAGGAAACTAAGGTACAATATCAACAATCATCACAATTATGAACAATATAATCACCATTGGGAAAACTTTTGATGAGTTTATCTGATCAAAGTTAGAAACGGCGAGACCTTATGTATTAGGAGTATAAACACATAGATTGCCTAGGTCTTGTCGATGAACATTGTCGATCAAAACATTAAGATCGAATGAACTTACACCAGATCTAGAAACGTGATGGGTAGATTCTCGATACATAAATTGGTAGCAGAGATAATTTATATCAGAGAGACTTCTACTATTGATAAGATTTCTTCAAGTCTTTCTGATTACTTGAGTCAGCCGGATGAAGGAAATAATATTGATATTATTTATATTTCTGTTTGATGTGTCTGATATGGTTGAGGGATGGAGTTGTAGTTACTTGAGTTTGCCAGATCCACAGAATTGGTCGATCCTCACCATTGTCTATTATATATTTATGCACATATGTACGTACTCATATTTGATGCAGGATTTTAGGTACCAGGCATCAACTTCCCATAATTGCCAAGATGAGCCCGCATTATCACAATATCTTAATTGTAAGAGAGGGGACATAACATACAAGTCCAATCCCAACCTAAGAAATTAATTATCTTGATATAGTGGACAAGTACATGATTTTCTAGCAATCCAGATTCGTCAAAGTCACATAAATTTGTGAGACCTTCCTTTAGGCTTGATTGTTACATTTTGGTTTAGTCAGTTTTGCTTCATGGTTGCATGTCATGTGGTTTGATGTGGTTTTGGTGTTAAAATGGATTGAAGAATTAATTAAGATTAATTAAATGAGATTAAATAGTTACACCTTATGATACATTAAAATATTAAATATAAGGTTAATTAATTAATTATCTATGTTTAATAAATAATTTAATTACAAAGTCAAAATTAATTAATTAAAAAATTTAATAATTATTAAATAAAAATTAAATTTAAATCTACAATTTAAGTTAATATGGTACCAATAGTTGTGATTTTAAAGACGTTAGTGCAAGTATCACGAGCACTAATAATTGTATGAAATATATCTCTTAGTCTAAAAAGCAACAAAACATGTGATTGTGATATTGCCATTAGGATTCAAATATGTAGGTTTTTTTAGTCAAACTCATTGACCCATGTTTCCTAAGTAGTGGTTCACAAGAACCGATCTCTCATGAAAATGAATGGAACATTTAACTCTCATTACATCTAGGTGATGCTCATAGAGGTGAAGCATCGAGACTTCTTGGGAGGTCACTCGCCCCAAGTTAGTTGTAAGCAAAGTGGGCTTAACCTTGGAGGAAACTCTGTGGTTAAGCGTGCTTGAGCTGAAGTAACTCTGGCATAGGTGACCTCCTGAGAAGTTCTCGTGATTCACCTTTGTGAGAATTACCTAAATGCAATGAGTTCTAAGTGTTTCATTCATTCCCATAAGAGATGGTTCTTGTGAACTACTACTCATGAAACATGGGTCAATTAGTTTGACTCAAAAAACTACATAGTTGAATCCTCGTAGTAATATCACAAGGAAGAGAAGAAGAATAGAAAGGTAAGAGTTGCACCTCATTTTGTATTTTTGTAACTGTGCTCTGCAGCCTAGTTAGAGCTAAGTACAATTAGTGCCGACAATTGTTCTATGTAATCACTTCTAGCAATGAATGAAATAGGCTTGAGGCGGCATTTTCTACATTTAATTTAGGCAGTGGCTAAGCTTCCTAAAAAATGCACGAAAGATTTAAAAAAGGCAAACTTTCTTTCTGAGTTTCGCGAAAAAAAAACCCAGCAATTAGATGAATGGAGATGGTTGATTGAAAAGAAAATGATGGTGATGATAGAAAGAATAAGAAGAATGTGTTAAATTAGATCGATAAATTCATAGATAAAGTTTGGGTTGATCATAGACTTGAATTTTGGATGGGAGATTGGTTTAGAGAGGTTACAAAAAAATTGTATGGATGAAGAATATGATTAGAAGGAGGAATAATATCTTTGGAGGAAAATATTAGATGGTTGGTTGAAGGCTTACTCACTTCACTAATGGGTCAAATTAAAAGAAAACCAAATAAAAGCCTTGGATTGAGGGAGATTTAGAGTGATATGTAGAAATGTTTTGAAGAATAAGATATGCCAAACACTTGAACAATCCTATAATTATTCAAAGAGTGTTAACTTAGAGTAGACCCACATAAATATAAAATAGCTCAAGAACGTACTAAGAAACTATGTTTTAAGAGTCACTAGGTAGGGATATAATGGCATATGGCTCACGTTTTCCTTTTATTTGGAGGCTTTTAATACATTTCCAAAAGGGTTTGTACCTTTTCTCAACAAGGCACATGGTGTGTAACTTTAGGCATGACATTGTACCTTGCACCATACTAAGCAATGATTGGAAGGTCTTAAACTAGGGTAAAAAAGGTTGCTAAGGAGTCCTCTAAATACCACTTAGACATTCTTACAAACATAGAATATAATTATTAATTCCCCTTAAGATAATCAAATATACCTATATTAGTAATAAAATGACGTCTTTGACAAATATTTGTTGCAAACAAGATGTGAGTAGTTTAAGATTTATCTTTGAAAAATGATTTCAAGTTGCACAAAAATGGGTTGAAAGAATTGTTTCCATTCTCTGTAGTTTTTACATTGGAATACAAATCATATTTAATTTCATGCCAAAATACTTCTTTCATAAAGATATTTGTTTGATTTTTCCTTGCTATTTTCATCTTAAATTTTTTTTAAATGTATTCTATAATATGGAATTATTTTCAAATTGGGACAAAAAGGATTCTAAGAAATATATTTAATTATAAATTTTAAAATCATAAATATTATTTAATTTGTATGTTGTAACTTCCCTTTTAGTTAAAATAAAATAACTTAAAGTTATATATACATAAATTTAAATTGGCAAAGTTGTTTGAGTCGATTACTAAATTTGATCTAAAAATATTCAACACTTTAGATAAATTCAATTAGATATAGTTAAATTGGAGGTGTCATTTGAGTTAATAATTAAATAATGTAATAATCAATTAAAGCAAGGGAGGGAAAATAATGTTGGATGTGTTTGAATTTAATAAATTATAAATTAAAATAGACATAAATTACTTGAAATTTAAGTGCTTCATAGAGTTAGATCTAGTTATCAGTTTGATCATAAAAAAAGGTAGATACCACAAACTGTCGCAAGTATAGATAAATCATCGAGCTCACTTTTATTTATTAAAAAAATATTTGTCAAAGTTCGAGTTAGAATTTTGACGAAAATATGGATCATCAAAATTCCGACGAACATGTTCATCGGAGTTTTGACGAAAATATTGATCGCCAAAATTCTTACGAAGGTTGGGCAAAAATTTTTAAAAAATTAAAGTGCATCCAATAATACATCTAATTATGCATCTTTCATCGGAAAGTTTTGTCTAATTTTGCAGTCAAATGAGTTAGTGTCATTAGAAACCACTCAAAATGTGTAAGTTAGTTGAGCAAGAAGGCAAGATGGGTAGTCTCTTAAACCCCAACTAGATTTTATTGTGTGTTGACTCAGTTAACACGTGTGCACACACACGTACAAAAAAAGAACTGAAACTTGAATGTTGGGCTCCATTTACCATGATGCAATATTGTTTGTATCATTTCTTGTCGAGAATAAAACCAAAAAACTCTATTTCCTTGAAAAGCGCTGAGATCATATCTAAATGCCCAACCTTTATAAATGCTTTCAAAGTGTTAACTATGAAACAACCTTAAGACCCAACACATTCTTTCAAATATAGAAAACACCTTTGGATGCCTTCTACAACTTAAATTGTAATAGCATTTGTTGATTCAATTTCTAATATTTGAAGTAATATGGTACCAATAGTTGTGTTTTTAAAGATGTTAGTGCAAGTATCACAAGCACTAATAATTGTATGAAATATATCTCTTATTCTAAAAAGCAACAAAACCTGTGATTGTGATATTGCCATTAGGATTCAAATATGCAATTTTTTTTAGTCAAACTCATTGACCCATGTTTCCTAAGTAGTGGTTCACAAGAACCCATCTCTCATGAAAATGACTGGAACATTTAACTCTCATTACATCTAGGTGATGCTCACAGAGGTGAAGCATCGAGACTTCTTGGGAGGTCACTCACCCCAAGTTAGTTGTAAGCAAAGTGGGCTTAACCTTGGAGGAAACTCTGTGGTTAAGCGCACTTGAGCTGGAGTAACTCTGGGATAGGTGACCTCTCAGGAAGTCCTAGTGCTTCACCTTTGTTAGAATTACCTAAATGCAATTAGTGCTAAGTGTTTCATTCATTTCCATAAGAGATGTTTCTTGTGAACCACTACTCATGAAACATGGATTAACAAGTTTGACTCAAAAAATTACATATTTGAATCCTGATAGTAATATCACAACTTAACTTACTATGAAAAATATCTCCTACTTATCAAAACATGTAATATCATATAGCCACCAATAAAACATCACTAAATGCATAATTATCAAAACTTTTTTCAACTTTAATGAATAATTCAGAGAAAAATGAAGAAAAAAACTGATATATAACCCTCAACTTTATTTATAAATTGTAAACTACTTCAAAATAAAAATAAAAATTTGAACTTCCATTCAAAACTTTGAAAGAACTTAAATTAGATTTGAATACTCAACTACAAATCTTCTCCAGTGTCATAATCCAATTGTCAATACCTACCTTATCTTGGTCCCACATTAGTAATGGAGGTTTCATTTACAGATGGGACGCCTGAGGCAGATGAAGCGGTCGTGCCTGACGTCTGCGACTCTGTAAATGTCGGTGTGCCCTTTTCGTGCCTTTCTAATCCTACTCTTTTACTTGAATCTGAGCCACTAAAAAACGCTGGCTTTGTTGGATTTGGCAATGTCACCGAATTGCTCGATATCATCAGAACCACATTGGACATAACCGGACGAACTGTGGCATCAGCTTGTACACACAAAAGCGCTACATGAATGCATCGTACTACTAATTCCTGTGGGCAAATCTCCCTTAATGTTGACTCAACCATAGTCATCACATTTCCTCCTAAATACACTCTCCATGCCTGCATCACGAATCAAAAATCACACATCAGTCTGTTTTAAGTTTGGGTGTCTGCAATTGAAAATCATTGTTGTGTGCAAACGTTTAGTAGTAAATTCGATTTGATACCCATTCTAATAAGTTTTGCGTCCCCTCGACTAAATGGATATCTAAGTTTTTCCTTCCGCTGACAATTTCAAGCACTAGCACGCCAAAGCTATAAACGTCGGCTTTTACTGACAGCCGTCCTCGCATTGCATACTCTGGAGCCATGTAACCGCTGCCCAACAAACAAAATCCCACTCAGAAAAAAATGAAAAGACTAACCAATTTCAATCTGAAACCAGAAGCAAAGAGATATCATCATTGGGGTTCTTACTATGTGCCTGCAATTCTTGTTTGGATTTGTGTCTCATCTTCAGGGAACAGTCTGGCTAAACCGAAGTCTGCTATTTTAGGATTGAGTTTGTCATCAAGTAAAATATTGTTTGCTTTAATATCTCTGTGAATGATTTTTAGCTGTGAATCTTCATGAAGATAGAGAAGACCTCGAGCAATTCCAGTGATGATGTTATAGCGTTGTTGCCAATTCAGCATTCTACGCTTTTCTGGATCTGTAACCCCAATTCTATATATCACTCTTGAAGAACTTTGCAAAATATCACATGTAATGAATAAAGAGAGAATGTAACTTACCAAAGAGAAAAGTGTCCAGGCTCTTATTGGGAAGATATTCATAAACAAGCAACCTCTCATCTCCCTCAGCACAACATCCCAACAGCTTCACAAGATTTCTGTGCTGAACATTGGCCATCAGCTTCACTTCATTCATAAACTCTTTTTTACCTTGGGTAGATCTTGCAGACAGCTTTTTAACTGCTATTTCCTTTCCGTCTCTAGTTGTTCCCTGAAAGATCACAACAGATTTAGAGCTCGCAGACCCCATTTAGAAATTTCCCCACAATAGCCTAATTCATATATGACTATAGTGTACGGCCTCACCCTGTATACTGGTCCAAAGCCTCCCTCCCCAAGCTTGTTATTTTCATGAAAATTTTGTGTGGCTTCTGCTAATTCCTCTAAGCTCATGATGAAATGTCGATGCTCGTGCATCAGTAACCCTGATTCGGCAGAATAACCATGCCTTTCTGTACAGAATTGAAAACTGGAAAAGCTTAGAAAATTCATTGTTGAACTAAAACCAACAGAGAAGAAAATTAAATACAAAGATGAAAAATTTGGAAGCAGCACCTTCATTGCGGGTAACCGGGCTTGCAAATATGACAGATTTCACTCTTTTCCTCATTGCAAGGAGACAAATAACTAACAGCAGAATCAAACCCCCCACAACTCCCAAAATAATGGGTACTAATGAGCCCTTCTCTGCAGTGCAGACTCTTTTCAATATAAACATATGAAAGATAAAATCCAACAAGTATTAAATTAAATGGCTGTGCTTACTCTTTGACTGGGTTTGCCCTGCTGTGGGAGATTCCACAGTTGTGGGAGTCTGCCTTTCTGTTGGGGGTTCCGCAGATGTTGGAGTTTGGTCCTCTGTGGGAGGTGGAGAGGTTGTTGGAGTGGGTGGCGAAGCTTGTGGTGAGGATGCCTCTGGAGTGCCGAAAAATGAGTATGACTCATATCTAACCACGCAGCTTCCTAACAGAGCCCGACTTCCTCTATTCACAGAACAACAATCCTCCACAGTGTTCCTTGCTTTAAACAAGCATTTTTTGCAGTCGTTGATGGGTAAATCTCTCCAACATTGAACGAGCCCGTAGACTGTTTGGTTTGTGGAGTAGTTGGCCGATCCCATGGCGAATCGCTTATTTGCAGGACTGTAAGCTAGATTTGACAGGTTGGAGAGAAGAGCAGAGGTTGTGGCCTTGAAATCACCAATATTGTCTGAGACGTTATTGATGTTCCAGAGGTAAACATATATGCTGGTATCTAATGTTGAAATGAAATTAGAGTTGTCATAGCGCAGAAAGCAGTCATCCATCAATACGAGGCCGCCTATGTCGTTGGCGCAGAGCTCCATCACTGAACTATTAGCTTGTTCTGCGCACTCTGAGCATTTGTCTGCTGATAAGTTCCCAAAACACTGTAGAAGCCCATAGACCTTGTTGGGTGTTTGACCAAATGAAGAAGTGTTAAACCCAGATCTCAGAGATGTATTTGTAAACAGATCCGATATAACATGGTTCAGATTAGCAGAATATGTACTGCCATCGGTGAAAGTCGAATCATTACTGCATTTTGACCACCTGTAATCTGATATCACAGATGAAATATTTATCACAAGGAAGAGAAGAAGAATAGAAAGGTAAGAGCTGCACCTCATTTTTGTATTTTTGTAACTGTGCTCTGCAACCCAGTTAGAGCTAAGTACATTTAGTGCTGACAATTGTTCTATGTAATCACTTCTAGCAATGAATGAAATAGGCTTGAGGCGGCGTTTTCTACATTTAATTCAGGCAGCGGCTAAGCTTCCTAAAAAACGCACGAAAGATTTAAAAAAGCTAAACTTTCTTTCTGAGTTTCGCGAAAAAAAAACAGCAATTAGATGAAAAGATGAAAATTTTGTGAAAATCTATTAGGTTTTCAGTGAAAAATCTATTATGTTTTCAATGATAAACTATATTTTTTTTCACAGCGAAAACAAAAAGCGAAAGAGTCACGGGTCACCTTCGGACAGTCACCCACCCCGACCCGTACTTGTAAATTTCCTAGGATCCTTCCTCGATGCGCGTCGAATAAAATCCAAGTCAGCTTTTTTATTGTGACGTGTCACTATAGGTTCCTCTCTTTTGGCGAGAGCACTAGAAAAATTATTAATCACTAGGTGTTAATATTTTTCTTTCAGAAAATCAAAATCAAACTGGGAGTTGTATTTTTTCATTTTTTGAAATATCTTAAAACTTTTCAAACAGCAAACATGGACTGTTTGACTGGGGAACCATTTGACCATTTTAACTCTAGTAGTGTATCATTTTTAAATCTTATTTTTATGAATGAGTTCATTGTTGATAGCGTGTAAATACTGTTCAAGACGATTGAACATTTTGTGACCGTTGATTTTTTATCCACGTTCACCATTCTCATCGGCATGTGTACTTTTTTCTGTCTATTTTATTCCTTCAATTGACGTGTCGTTTTCACATGTAAAAGCAGTAGACAACATGAGAGGGGCAGCCTCTATTGAGCAGATTATTTGTATCTGATTTTGTTTATATTTATTAATTAAATTGAAAATTATAGAATTATTGTTTTTCATTTTTCAATCTAATTAATAAGTGTCAACAAATGGTCATGTCAGTGCAAATAATGGGTTGTATAGTCAAAGGTGCATAAGAGAGATTTAATCTTCCCAAAAACTTTTAGCCACTTGAGTTTAGATTCTGATAAATGTATAGTCAAAGGTCCATAAGAGAGATTTAATCTCTCCTTTTTGCTCTATCTCTCTATCTCCTAATACCCCTATTACTCCTTTCTATTGGTATGTGCAGGATCATGGTGGGCCAAACTAGGTCTTTAAGTGGTGATGAAATTTTAAAAAATAGAGTTGGGCATTTTGATGTAAAATTTCAATAAGCTGGGTGCATGTACAAAGATGGTGTGCAAAAAAGTGACCACTATAGGGGAAAAAAAGTCCAAAAAACCAATAATCCAATCGGGTTATTTAAATTTGAAATAACTTGATTAGGTTATGGCTTGATGAATACTAAGCTTAGATTTAAAAAACTTGATCGGATTTTCTTATAATAAAAACCAAATCAAGTTTTTATTATTAGAAAAATCCAATCGAGTTTTGTAGAAGTTAAAATTGGTTTGCCTTGTGGTAGAAAAGGATGTTACGAACCCTTGCCACGAACTGAGACCATCACATTGAGCTCTCCCAACAACAAAACCTCATCGTGTTTTGTTGTACATAAAATTTTACAACATTTTCAACAAATCTTTAACATGCCATCTTGTCAAAAAGGTAAGTATTGCATTTTTTTATTTTTATTTTAAATTGAATTGTAATAGCAATTTTTTTATTATTTTTGTGTGCTTTTAAAAAATTTTTTACGACAGGTTCTCAAAACCCTACCCCCCCTACAAAACACACAATAACAATAAGTCCCTAAACAACAACAACAACAAGAGCCCTAAAATGCTCCCCCTCAACAACAACAAGAGCCCCAAAATGCTACCAGGCTCAACAATAACAAGAGCCTCAAAACCCTCTAGCGCCTCCAGTAAACCTTGTACAAACCACACTAGAGGATCTCTTAAATCACTTATCACAAATTGCAACCAAATTTCTTAGATAGTGAATAGGTTGAGGACCTCCGAGCATGAGCATCATTAATATCTTGTTATATCCATAGAATCAATGGCCAATAGTGCCAAGGAAGTATCCAGACAAGATACAAAATGGGACAAATATAAGGATAGATGTTAATGGAATAGTGAAACACCGAGAGAATAGTATCCTAATAGGGGCACAAAGTCATCAAGCGCACAAACTCATGAGGAGAATTAAGTTATTTGGAATGAATTTTAACAATATCAATGTGAAGGTCCACAAGGGTACAATACTTGCAATCAAAATGGTCTATTAAAGATTTGAATTTTTTAACTACAACAAGAATACAATTTAACTATCACACTATACCATAATAATAATGGTCTACACATTTTTATAATCTAATTTATATTATCCATCTACTATTGTATTAACAAATATTTAATTTTTTAATAAAATACTCACAATCCAATAAGACAAATCTGTTTCTACTGTTTACTTCAAAATTAGCAATTAATAGAAATTAAATATAAAGCACTACTTTGTAAAGTCATATGAAAGAGAATATACAGAATACAAGAGATATAAACAAAGCTTAAATCCATTAAATTTTTCGTGGACTGACAAAAATGTACGTAATTGATATGTCAGCACTTCTCATGAGATGGACACGGATCTTCACCTCTAAACAAAACTTACCCAATAAAGTAGTAGAAGAAATTTTACACTTTCCGTAAGAAATTCTAGGAATTATCTAGGTTCCAAGCTACTTATAGTGGTTTCATTCCAGGAATAAATTGCAGGGATGAAACTAACATTCGGACTCTGACTGCTCATGCTTACGAATGCAGGTCTCGTTGAGTCTGGTAACGGTGTAGAATTGGTGGTTATCATTGTAACAACATTAGACATTATTGGACGGACGTCTGGATCAGCCTGTGTACACAGAAGTCCAATGTGGCAGCATCTTATCACTTGCTCTTCTGGACATTTTCCCACAAGCGCAATATCAACAATATTTAGGGCATGCCCTCCTTTGAATGGTCTCCATGCCTGCATCAAACGTCGCCATTCACAAGGATTCACTCTTCAATCTCTATAAATTGTTAATCCGGATAAAAACAAATTCTTACCCATTCTAACAGGGTGAGGCTCTGCCTTTCTTTCGATAAACTCATGTCTGTATTTTTTCTTCCGCTTACAATCTCCAGAAGTACGACTCCGAAACTATAAACATCGACTTTTTACAGATAGGTGTCCTCCCATTGCATATTCTGGAGCTATGTAACCAGTCCAGGGATGAAAAAAATTCTTTGTTCGCTGTTTATTTCATTATGTTGCTCTTTAAGTAACTTAAAGCCCAGCTCAGGATCATTTCTCTTTTTGGGGCATGACAAATAGACAGAAAATGATAATTGAATTATACTTACTAGGTTCCTACAGCATTTGATTGGATCTCAGTTTCATTATCTGAGAAGAGTCGTGCTAAGCCAAAGTCAGCTATCTTAGGATTCAGTTGCTCGTCAAGCAAAATTTTTTGTACCTTGATGTCCCTGTGAATTATTCGAAGCTTTGAATCCTCGTGAAGGTATTGAAGGCCGCGACCAATTCCAATTATAATATTGAACCGCTTTTGCCACTCGAGCATTCTGCGCTTTAATGGGTCTATGTTTCCATTTTAAAATAAAAAATCGAAGTGAAGTGAACACAATTTATTCTGGAAAGAAGAAATAGTTCATGGTTGACTCACCAAAGAGACAGGTGTCAAGGCTTTTGTTGCATTGGTTCCATCTGTAATCGGATATCACTGGTGAAAAATTCATGACAACGAACAGGAGAAGAATAAAGATGAAAGAGCTGCACCTCATCTTGTTCTTCTTGTAACTCAGACTAGAACTGTGCTCTGCGACCCAGTTAGAACTTTATGATCAATTATAGCGTTAAATTGGATTCGTTGAGGCCGTGTTGTCAACATCTAATTCACACAAAACAGAAGCGAAAAAGTCATGGATTCACGTTGGAAACGGTTAGCTGTACATATAAATTACTTAGAGTTGCTTCACTATTCAACAACACAAGGTTAACTTTAAAACATGGATATTTGACTTTTACAAAGTTTGACTTAAGATCTAAGTGCAAAGTTTGACTTAAGATGCTAATATGAGGGGACAATGCAAGGATAAGGCAATTAGGTGGAGGATAATGCATGGAAAATGAGGACTAATGCAAAGGCTCTAGTCTAGGAAGAAGCCTAAGGTTGGAAAAAGATTCTAAGGTTCTTGGTGGTTTTGAAATTCCATGTTTGGAAGAATTTGATTTTGGATAATATTTGAGATTATGGAAAAATGTTTGAAAGTTTGAGTGAGTTGTTTGAATTATGCAATTTATTTAACAATCACAGAAGATGCATCAAGAAGAATGACTATTTTTATCTTTTTTGCAAACAATTTACAACCTAGGCTTTGGAAGTGACAATGCTTATTGAATCCCCTTGCAATAAAATACCACTTTCAACCAGATAGATAGAAGTTTGGTGGCACTAGCTCCCCCTTACATGACACACACTTCTAAGGCACACCAAAATTCATATTTCTAAAGATTGAAAGATCTAAAGAATTCTTTTTATCTCAAAATGGAGAGTACATGAGGGGTATCTTCGGGATGCACACATCACAATCCTGGAGTCAATAAGTAGAAGGATTTTGGCCACTAAAATAATTGCTTTCTAGTTGAAATTCAACTTGCACCTTATGAACATCCAACAAGACACTTAAGGCTCTAGCCAATCTTACTAGGAGTTTAATATACACAACATACACCCCCTTTCAAATTGATACTATACAGTAAGAGTTAATATTAGCTAGATTTGCCTTTGACCTTATCCTTCATTTATATAGAAGACTTAACTTAAAGCCTCCTTGAAGTCATTCCCTTGGGTTGAGTACCTCTTTTTGTACCAAGACAGACCTATGTACTTGTGTTCTATTCTAAACAAAAATGTGTTGAAGCACCAAACATGCCAAGAAGATTTCATTAACCTTAAAAATTGAAGTGTGATCCAATCTAATAAAATCAAACACGTAGGTTTTTGAAATCACACAAGGTCTTTGTCATACGTCCTACAACAAACTCATTAGTAGTTTGATAAGGATTTCTTCATACCACAATTGCCAAAGCATTGTAGGAATAATTATTAATATAGAAATTCTACATCATTATAGAAATCATGAACCATGAAAAATAGAAAGAAAGTGTCCAAACTAAAACTCATTATACCCTCCCGACTATGCAACACTTCTCCCAAGTTAATAGAAATAACATCCAACTATACATAAACATACACCAATGCACATAAACTTACTCAAGTGCACACTAGAATAGACCTAGTGCACATAAACAATCCCAAGTGTCCAGAAACAATAACAGTGTGCATGCTTATGATCAAGTTTGAGCTAAACTCTAGAATTTACTTAAATTTGGATCAATTGAACCTCTATTTAGATCTATCTAAAATCTTTGTGGTTAATTATGCCATCCTACTTAAACTATGTAAAAATTTATCACCAATTGAGCCTCCTAGTTAAAATAGATGAGAATTTGTCACAATTTGAGCCTCCTAATCAAACTAGATGATAATTTGTCACAATTTGAGCCTCCTAATTAAACTAGATGAGAGATTTAGGTTCATTTTAAATTCCAAATGAGAATGTTTGGTTCATTTTAATCCTAAATAAAAGTATAAGATTCATTTTATGCCATTAAATTAATATAATTCACATAAATAAGACTATGAATATAAACAAACTAAAAACATGTCCTAAACTAAATCCAAATCTATCCATGTGCATAGATCTAAGTAGATAACTATGTACATCCTAGATCTAACTACACAAAAATAACCCTAAGTGTGTAATAGGAATGTCTAAGTGTGCATCAAAAGTGTCTGATATCACAAAACAACTTCCAATTGCACCAAAAAAGCCTCAAAGGGTGTAGAGATTGGATTTGTACTTGCAAACACATCAAAACACCAAAAGTAGATTAGTATATAAGCATGATTTCACATCAATCTCACTAGATTGTTGACCAGGAAATTGAACATAAAATATATACATAAATAATCCAACCACAAAGCTTAAAACACATGCCAACCTATCCAAATCTAATCGTTAAATTCACTGAGACAAAAAGCATAAATATATAAAAATAAATCATAGAAACACTCACTCAATGTAGCTTGAATGCTCTTATTTTCTTCTCCAAATATTGATATTTTGCTCACATGTTTGTAAAGTGCACCTACAATGAAATAAATTGTAAGAGGATGATCTAATGATGGTGAGAATACTTTAAATTGTGGTTGTAAGACTAGATAAAATGAGTCCAAGTTGTAGGATTTTGGGACTCAAATTAATGGTTAGGATCAAGGACACATCTTGGCTCCATGATGGCATAAGAGGACTCAAAAATGGAAAATGACAAGGTTATGACAAATGGAAGAGTTGCATTTGAAAAATGTCATAATTAAGACATTTTATGACAAATTGAATTATGCATAAAGGAAATACATAAATTAGGGGGAATGTGTGAAGCTAAATTAGTGAGAAATAGAAAAGGAAAGTTGTAAGGAGAAATATAGGCTTAAATTTTTTTTCTCTAGTACCATGTAAAATTCCAAAATCAATAAGAGATACAAAATAATAACACAAATGAGAGCAAATTTAACTAGATGACTAAGATAGAGAAGCAATGTACATATAGGAAGAGTGATTAGGTCTAGTTAGAAGTTTAACCCAACATTCAATGAGTGTTGGCAAGTTGCCTCCCACTAAACTAGCATGAAGTGTCAAAATAGAATTGAAACCTCTCTAATCAGCTCCTAAATGATGTCAACTTGTATTAACAAGTGTCAAATATACATGGACAGTTCCAAGTAGGCTTAATTAACCCCAAGTGTAGATAAATAAAGTAAATAGAATAACAATACACATACTTATAAATATTCCTAATTTATTGTTGATAGATTCATACACATCGTTACACTAGAAATGAAGAGGAAGATGAAGGATTCTAATCTAAGTGGGGGCAAACTCAAGAAGTTATGCTAGAGGGTTAAAGGAGAGTGTCCAAGGACAAAGAGTTTGGACATGGAATCCCAGCTCCACACTCAAAAAGACAAAATAATATCTCTATCATTAATTAAGTCAAATCAAGTAAAAAAAGGACCATAGATGTAAGGAGAGCTTTCAACATGTCCAACAAAAGTAGGTTCTAGTGGTCGGATATCCAAGTATCTAAAGCTAGAAGGGATAACCACATACAGTTGAATCTTCCAACTAGGATATACTTCTCAAAATAATCGATGTGATCCTGCACCTCCTTCCCCATCACAACCTTTGAAATAGAGGAGCTATAGGGGATGCATTAGAGGCTTTTCCATAGTATCCTTAGAAGGTTTGTGAAGCAGATATGCAAACAAATTCTTGAGTAGGGAATCAACTGAATCAATTGCCTCAAATGAAATCTAGTAATGTTTATGTAGGTAAGATGACTTAGTATGAGAATAATTCTATAGGGGAGGTCATGTATCGTTAAAAATATCAACAACCAAGTTTTAGCGAGGAGAGTTGAGAGACAAACAACACACATCTAAGGAGTTGTTGCATATAGTCTCCTAGGGCAGGAGACCAAAATTTGATAAAGGAGGATGAGGGAGAGCAGGAGAGTCCTTCTATTGAAACTAAAATTTCCAATCATCATTTGTTGTTAGAGCAATGTTATATTTTTATTTGAGAAATGACTAATACGCACAATGATCTCTACATCTTTTAATAACCATAAATGTTATTACATTTAACATTTATATCCTACTTCTAGTTGAATACAAAAAAATGTTTGCCATTATAATAACAAAATATTCTTATTCAAAATAAATAATATTCAACTTTAGTTGACTGTAAGAAATTTAACAATCCTTCATTTTTCATAGCAATGGACATGAAGTATTTATTGTGCTCGCATTTTAATGTGTGATAGCACAAACTATTAATACGAAGCACTCCAACACATATATTGTCAACTCAATAATTGTACATACACATATAGACATAAAAGAACAATTATTGTTTAAATAAACATATTATATTATAAAATGATACACTTATCTTTACATTTACAATATTTCTTTTGAATAAAAAATAAAATATATTTATACTTTACAATATTACTTTTATAAATTTGAATATGTTTATATATGAATTCGTCTCGACAAATATTTGATTATTTTTTTCATTGACATGTGAACAAATTGCTGTCAAGATATTATACAAATAATTTAAAAGATTAAATATAACAATATAACTCCACCCAACAACTCCAATAAAATTTCCAAACTATTTCATTTGTCCACCCAAATGACGTTGACAGGACTCAACTGTTTAAAAGAACAATTAAAAAAATAGTTTGTGGTGTGGGAAAACTCGATTCAATGTTTGACCAGGCACAACTACGTAAGGCTCACGTCTCTTCCTTCAATGAAAGCCAACATGAGTTCGAATCTACACGCCTCTATCAGAGATTGTGATACTCCGAATTTGGACACCGACCTATCTCGGACCCACGTCAGTAACGGAAGTTTCATTTACAGATGGAACTCCCGATACAGATGAACTGGTCGTTCCAGATGCCTGCGACGAAGTAACTGTGGGCGTGTCCTTTTCATACTCTGATCCACTCATAAACGCTGGCTTTGTTGGATTTGGCAATTCCACCGCGTTGCTGGAAAGCATCAGAATCACATTTGACATTGTTGGGCGAACTGTCGCATCAGCTTGTACACACAAAAGTGCAACGTGAATGCATCGTTCCACGCGCTCCTTCGGCCAACTTTCTTTTACTTTTGACTCAGCCATACTTATCACATCGCCTCCTCTGTACAGTCTCCATGCCTGTATCACAAATAAAAAATCATCAATTCGTTTTGATTTTGGCGTCTGATATTGAAAACCATACCCAATTGAATGTAAATGCATGGTGGTAAACTGGATTTGTTACCCATTCCAAAAGATTTTGCATTTCGTCGGAAAGACTGAGATCTGTGTGTTTCCTTCCGCTCAAAATCTCAAGCAGCAGCACACCAAAGCTATAAACATCGGCTTTAACTGACAGCTGTCCTCGCATTGCATACTCTGGAGCCAAGTACCCGCTGAGCCACAAAAAGAAACCCACTCAGAAAAAATTAAAACTTAAATGTCGTCAATCTGAAACCAAAATTACACAGATAACATCAATGCAGTCCTTACTATGTGCCCGCAACTCTGGTTTGGATTTGGGTCTCGTCTTCAGGGAAAAGTCTGGCTAAACCAAAGTCTGCTATCTTAGGATTGAGTTTGTCGTCAAGCAGAATATTGTTTGCTTTAATATCTCTGTGAATGATTTTCATCTGTGAATCTTCATGGAGGTACAGAAGGCCACGGACAATTCCAATGATGATGTTATAACGCTTTTCCCAATCTAATAGTTTACGCTTTTCTGGATCTGCAATCCCGATTCCATCTCACTTTTATTATAATCTCTCTCGAATAATTTTCCAATAGAACAACAGCCAATAACAATAAGAATGTATCTTACGGAAGAGAAAAGTGTCGAGACTTTTGTTGGGAAAATATTCATAAACAAGCAATCTTTCATCTCCCTCAGCACAACATCCCAACAGCTTCACAAGGTTTCGGTGCTGAACATTGGCCATCAGCTTCACTTCATTCATGAATTCTCTTTTACCTTGGGTAGATCTAGCAGACAGCTTTTTGACTGCTATTTCCTTTCCGTCTCTAGTTGTTCCCTGTAAGATTAAAACAGAATAATATCTCAGAAACCCACATAAAAAAATTCCCCGGATTAACCAAATTAATCTATGATTATAGTGTTAATTCAGGTCAAGGATACAATATAGCCTCACCCTGTATACTGGTCCAAAGCCACCCTCTCCAAGCTTGTTATTTTCGTCAAAATTTTGTGTTGCTTCTGCCAATGGCTCTAAGCTCATGATAAATGGTTGATGATCGTGTATGAGTAACCCGGATTCAGCGGAATATGCATCCATTTCTGTAGATGAATGAAAACTGGAAAAGGTTAGAAAATTTCATGTTATACTAAATGTAACAAAATACAAAGATGGAAGTTATAAGCGGCACCTTCGTTGTGGGTAACTGGCCTCCCAATAGTAGCAGATCTCGCTCTTTTTCTCATTGCAATCAGACAAATAACAAACGCCAGAATGACGCCTCCGACAACTCCCAAAACTATGGGCAATGTTTTCGAAGATTTACCTGCAATATAGATTCTTTTCAATGTAAGCATATTAAAAAGTAAATTTAATCCAACATTTATGAAAAATGAAGTAGATGGGTATATTCTTTGATTGGGTCTGACCTTTTGTGGGCGGTGGGGAAATTGTTACAGTCGGTGGCGAAGCCGTCTGACCTTTTGTGGGCGGTGGGGAAGTTGTTGCAGTCGGTGGCGAAGCCGCTGTAGTGTCGAAAAATGGGTATATCTCATATCTTACCGTGCAGCTTTCTGATAGAATTTGACCTCCTTTTCTCATAGAACAACAATTCTGCAAATTGTTCCGTGCATTAGCCAAGCATGTTGTGCAATCCTCACTGGATAAATATCTCCAACATTGAGCGAGGCCGTAGACATACTGGGATGTGGAATAGTTGGCTGATCCTATAGCGTATAGCTTATTTGGTGAGTCGGCAGCAAGTTTAGAGAGATTGGTGAGAAGATTAGAAGTTGTGGCGTTGAAATCATCCATGTTGCCTGAGAAATTATTCCGGTTCAGCTTATAACCATATACGTTGTTATCTACTGTTGAAATGAAATTAGTGTTGTCATAGCGGAGAAAGCAGTCATCCATCAATACCCGACCACCAATGTTGTTGGCGCAATATTCTTTAAGAGAAATATATGCTGCTTGTGCACAATCTGTGCATTTTTCTGTTGAAACGTTGCCAATACACTGCATGTCGCCATAGACCTTGTTGGGCGGTTGACCAGCGGTAGAAGTGTTAAACCCTGAACTTAGAGATGTATTTGAAAACAGATCAGTTATAACCTGATTCAGATTGCCAGAATATGTACTGCCGTTGGTGAAATTGGAAGCACTATTGCAATCAGACCATCTGTAAACGGCTTGCACAGATGAAAAATTCATTACAACGAACAAAAGAAGAATAGAGAAGTAAGAGCTGGATTTCATCTCGTTCTTCTTGCAACTCAGATCAGAACTATGCTATGCAGCCCTGTTAGACGTTATAGGCAATATTGGTTCATGTGATCAATTTCTGCGATGAATTTGATTGGTTGAGGCGGTGTTTGTCAACATTTGATTCCAAAACACACAAGAAAAAAAACCAGAAGTGAAAAAGTCACGGTTTCACCTTGGAAACGGTCAGCTATATAAAATTTCCAAGATCCTTCCTAAATAAACTAAAACTTGAGTTTTTTCGGCTTTTGGGTTGTAGATTAGTAGAAAATTGGTGCCCGTCATCACAATTTTGGGCTTCTTAAATATCTATCTTGCTCAGAGTTGTATTTAAAATATATAAAACTGTAACGCGAAGGAAAACGGAAAGGATGATTAAGGGCAGGAAGGAAATATATAAAACAGAAAGAAGCATTTTAATTTCACCATCTTTTCAGGAGGAACTGGCGCAGCAAGTGGAATGCAATTGAGGGACCAGAGCAGAGCAGTGCGGGACCAGAACCAGGGAATCAAATGGTAGTGCGGAACCAGAGCATCACGTGACAGGAAAAGGCCCAGAACCGAGGCATACATCTATGGGGACCAGCCTGTGGGGAGGTGTGCCCAGTTTGTTTTCTTTTATTGTCTCCTTCTATTTATTGGGACCAGCCTGTGGAGAGGTGTGCCCAGTTGTTTTTCTTACCGTCTCTTTTTATTTTTCTACTTTCCTCCACACCTTTTCACAGCACTAAGGCAATATTGGAAAAGTGAAATTTGAAAACTTTAGACCGAATAACCATGACACTATTTTTTTCTTTTTCAACTGGGGTTATTGAAATAACACTGAAACCAGCCAGTTTTGGCACAAGACACCATTTGCTATAGGCTTAGCCTTGACAGTAACCTCATAATGGTCTGTCATGGACCCAGTAGGAAGGGGTCTCATTTGTCAACCGGAAATAAAATGTTTTACACCAATATTGGAGATGGGGTGGGGTTCAATTGGACTCTTCAAAACCAGTTGGGAGGACCAATGGTTAACGGTCTATATTAGGAGGGTTGTGTTGACTTGGTGGTCAGCACCTCCTTGGAGATTTGTGACATGGCTTAACCGCCTCCCGTGGATCAGGTCAAATCTGACATTTGTATCGGGCATTGATAGTTCGAGCTTTTGGTGCAACGACAAATGATTCCAACAATTGGTATCAGAGCAGGGTTCTTATTAAAAGACCTAACTAGTCTAAGTAGATCCTGTGGTTAGAACACATGGCTAATTTAGAAGGAGCATCTTCAAATAAGGCACCATTATTTGACGGAACCAATTATTCTTTTTGGAGTGTTAGAATGGAGAGTTATATTTCTTCAATTGGTTATGATGTTTGGATGTTGGTTGAAAATAGATATACTTTGCCTAAAACTGCTTTAACAGATCCTGCAGATAAGAAAGAATATGAAAATAATGCAAAGGCTAGGAATGCATTACTTTGTGGTTTGGCAAATAATGAATTTACCATAGTGATGCATTGTAAAACTGCTAAAGAAATTTGGGACAAATTAAAAGGTAGATATGAAGATGATGATAAAGTAAAACAGGCTAAATTACAAACATTTAAAGCAAGATTTGAGGAATTGAAAATGAAAGAAGAAGAATGTATTGCTGATTATCTTCTAAGAGTAGATGAGATAGTAAATGCTATTAAAGGTTTGGGTGAAAAAGTGAAAGAACCAACAGTTGTTCAGAAAGTTTTACGATCTTTGCCATCTAGATATAATGCTAAGATATCTGCTATTGAAGAAGCTAGAGATCTAACCAAACTTACTTTAGATGATTTGCATGGCATACTAATAGCGTATGAAATGAGAATGTCAGGTGAATTAGAGACAAAGCGAGAGGTTGCATTTAAAGCAACTAAAAAGGTGGATAGTTCAGAATCAGAAGATTTTCAAGAACAGCTAGCGCAATTGGTAAAAAGGTTCAAAAATTTTGGTAAAAAGAGGTCACCTATGAGATGTTTTAAATGTGGTAAAAATGGTCATTTTGCTACTAAATGTCCTAATTCTAATAGTGATGAAGAAGATAGTAATTCAAAGAAATATGCTTACAAATCAAGAAGATTTAAGAAAAAATAAAGTTTGGTTACTAAGAATGATAGTACTAATACTTGTGATTCTGATGAATATGAGTCTTTGTTTATGGTTTTAGGACCTAATTCTGCAGATTCTAGTGAAAATGAATCAAGCAATGACATAGATGATGAAGTTGATCTTGAAGCTGAACTACTTTGTGCATTGGAAGAAATTAGTCGACTAAAGAAGTTGGTGTCAGGTAATGAATCTTCCAAAGAATCTGAGGATAAAACTAAGCTTATAACAGATCTGAAAATTGAACTTGAAGAAACTAAAAGAAAGTTAGATGTTGTAAATTTTGAACTTATTCTTAAAACTAAGAGCTGCTCTAAGTTGGAAGAAGAAGTAGTTGGTTTACGAAGTGAAATTAAAAAATTGACTTTACTTTCTAATAAACAAGTCAGTTTTGTAAAAAGTTCAGAAATGCTAAATGATATGCTAAAGCAACAACGTAGTTGTAACATCAAAATAGGTGTGGGTTTTGATAAAGCTGAAAGTTCTAATCATGCAAAGGATAAAACAAATTTAGATATCAAAAACTATTTTTTGAGAAGAAATTATTATCCTTTTTATGGTTATTGCTATTGTTGTAATTATTTTGGCCACAAAGCAATAAATTACAGAAAGGTGGGTAATAGAAGGTTCGGCTCTAATCATACTGATTCCTATAGTGTTTTGAGAAGATTTAATTTGATTTGTTTCAAGTGTTAGAATTCAGGTCATAATACAAGAAATTGCAAACTGAATGATCTAGATAACAAGATGTTTAAAAAGAATGAAACAAAGGTGTGGAAAAGAAAAGAATTAACATCTTTAGTTGTTACAGCTTTGCATACTACCAGAGAAAATTTATGGATTATCGACAGTGGATGTTCTAATCATATGACAAGAGATAAAAGCAAGTTTACAACTTTTTCTGATTGGAATGGTGGTCCTGTGAAGTTTGGTGATAAGTCTACTATACCTATTTGAGGTAAAGGTTCTTTAAGGTTAATGGTTCAATGGAAATAGACAATGTCTGGTATGTTGATGGTTTAAAGTATAACTTGCTAAGTGTCAGCCAATTATGTGATCTTGGTTATTCAATAAACTTTGATAATCAACATTGTGAAATAAAACAAGTTAACTCAAATGAAATAATCGCTGAAGGAAAGAGAACTGAAAGTAACGTATATGATTTAAGAGAAGTAAAAGGCACAAGTTGTTTATTGAATCAGTTTGATGAAAGTTGGTTATGGCACAAAAGGCTTGGACATGTTAATTTTGACAATCTTGTAAAAATCAGTTCTTTAAATTCAGTAAGACATATGCCTAAAATTGTTAAACCAAACAACATTGTTTGTAAAGAATGCCAACAAGGGAAGCAAACAAAAGTAAGTTTTAAGTCTAAAGAATATTCTAGTTTGCAGCCACTTGAGTTAGTACATATTGATTTATGTGGACCCACTAGAACTAAAGGCTTAAAGAATGAAAGATATTTTATGTTGTTTGTTGACGACTATTCTAGAATGACTTGGGTAACATTTTTGAAAGAAAAATCTGAGGCATTTGAAAGGTTTAAAATATTCAGGGCTATGGTTGAAAAGGAGATTGATTATGAAATAAAATGTCTTAGGTCAGATAGAGGTGGAGAGTTTTTATCTAATGAGTTTGTTGCTTATTGTGAAGAAAAAGGTATTAAAAGGCAATATTCTACAGCTAGGACACCTCAACAGAATGGAGTAGTTGAACGGAAAAACAGGATGGTAAAAGAGATGGCCAGAACAATGCTTAATGAAGCTAATATTTCTGACAAATTTTGGGTAGAAGCAGTTCATACAGCAGTTTATATTCTAAACAGAGTTCAGCTTCGTCCAAACAACAAGAAGACACCTTATGAGTTGATGTATGGTAAGCCAGCTTCAGTCAAGTATTTTAAAGTCTTTGGTAGTAGATGTTTTATAAAAAAAGATGAGGAAGGTTTGAGTAGTTTTGAATCAAAATGTGATGAAGGATTGTTTCTTGGATATTCAACACACAGTAAAGCATACAAATGTTACAATAATAGGTTAAAAAAAGTTGTTGAATGTGTTCATGTCAAAATTGATGAACAAGTTTATAAAGATTCCTCTGATGAATCTATTGATTCGGTAACTAATGAAATCATCATAACTCAAACTAACTCTAATCAAGATGTCTCTCCAACAAAAGTTTCTAATGATGATTTTGAAGCTTGTTCTGATAATACTAGTGAAATTACTTTTGACAATGTACCTGATAAATCTCCATCTAAATTTGTCAAGAAAAATCATCGAGAGCAACAAATAATTGGTGATAAAAATGATGGAATGCAAACTAGGAAAAAGACAGTTAAAAACTACAATAAAGATTATGAATATTATGATGAAGCCTATTTATCTCTCATTTCAGAAATGGAACCTAAAACTTATAAAGAAGCAAGTACTGATGAGTGTTGGATTCAAGCTATGAAGGAAGAATTAACTCAAATTGAGAAAAATACTACATGGGAATTAGTTCCTTGTCCATCAGACAAAAATGTAATTGGGGCTAAATGGGTTTTTAGGAATAAACTTAATGAAGATGGCAAAATTGTTCGAAATAAAGCTCGATTAGTTTGTAAGGGTTATGCACAAATTGAAGGGATAGGCTTTGATGAGACATTTGCACTAGTAGCCCGATTAGGGGCTATACGTATGTTTTTAGCATTTGTTGCTTATAAAAATTTTAAAGTTTGGCAAATGGATGTTAAATCAGCCTTTCTGAATGGTTTTTTAGAAGAGGAAGTTTATATGGAATAGCCTGAAGGTTTTGTTTGTCCAGGTAAAGAAAGCTTTGTCTGCAAACTCAAGAAGGCTTTGTATGGTCTAAAACAGGCACCTCGAGCTTGGTATTCCAGGTTAGATCAACATCTTTTACAGCATGGTTTCTACAGAGGTAATGCAGACAGTAATCTCTATTTCAAAACTATTGAAGATCAGCTTTTTGTTGTGGTTGTTTATGTTAATGATATTATATTTGGTGGAAGTGATAAAGCTTGCAAAGATTTTGCTACTCAAATGCAATCAGCATTTGAAATGTCTATGATAGGAGAGTTGTCATATTTCCTTGGTTTTCAAGTTTCACAGTTAGAAAATGGAATTTTCTTGTTACAGACTAAATATGCAAAAAAGATGCTTGTTAAATTTCAAATGGAAAACTGTAATCCTGTCAGCACACCAATGGTTACAGGTTGTAAATTAACTCTGAATGATGATTCTCCTGATACTGATCAGACTCAATATCGGTCTATGATAGGTGGTTTATTGTATCTTACAACATCTAGACCTGATATAATGCAAGCTGTTTGTATGATTGCCCGATTTTAGGCTTCTCCTAAAGTTTCTCATCTTAATGCAGTCAAACGGATTTTAAAGTATATACAGGGTACTCTTGATTTTGGATTATGGTATCCTCGACATGGCACATTTACACTTGTAGCATATACTGATGCAGATTATGCAGGTTGTCTGGATGATAGATGTAGTACCAGTGGGGGAGCTTTTCTTTTGGGTAACAGGTTGGTTTCATGGTTGAGTAAGAAATAGGATTCAGTTACCTTGTCCACTGCTGAGGCTGAGTACGTTGCTGCTGTTGCTTGTTGTACCCAAGTGTTGTGGATGAAGCAAACTCTCATGGATTTGAAAATGCACTTTGACGGTCCTATTCCTATTTATTGTGATAATACTAGTGCAATTAATATTTCCAAAAATCTGGTTCTTCACTCTCGTACCAAACATATTTCTATTAAATATCATTTTTTAAAGGGAAAAGTTGCTGATCATGCTGTTTGTCTTGAGTATGTGCATTCAAAGGATCAATTGGCTGATATCTTCACTAAGCCTCTTCCTACAACTGTGTTTGAATCTCTTCGTCATTGGCTTGGTATTGTGGCTTTGCCACATTAAGTTTGTTTTTAGGCATTGTACTTTGGGGGAGTTTTACTCTTGTTTACTCTTTTATACCCCACCCCTTGTCATTGATGTCAAAGGGGGAGAACATAACTGTGATTATTTTACTGTTCAATGATTATTTTACTGTTCAAGATTGGATTATCTTCAGGTGATGGATTATATTCAAGTGAAGTGTGAATTATATTCAGTGTTTTGCAATACTGGTCTCTGATTTATTTGTCATCAATGACAGGGGGCGATTGTTAAGTGTCATTGATGATCACAGTGAAACCATGTTAGTGGGTGTGTGTTGTAAAATCAGATGATACCATAACAGTGATATGTGAAGACGTGGTGATAGCTCTGTTCGGTGATACGAAAGCAGCATATTACAAAACATACAAAGCTCTGTTCTGAAAGTGCATATACAGGTGTAAATAAAATATACGTAAGGAATCATACACATACAAATACCAGCGTGTGACTGGAGCATGTTCATGTGATAGTGATAGTTCTATTCAGAACATATATGTATGACGATATCAGTTATCATAAAATGGTATTGGAAAAGTATCATATACATATTAAAGAAACAACTATATGATCAGCAGTATACCTTCAAAAGTTTTATTTATGAAAAAAATGCACAGTATTTGAACAGGCCAACACGGAATCATGTTTTGGTTCAGAAGTTATCCAAAATCTTGATTCGGCTCAAAAGTTATCGAGAAGATACAAACATTTTTGAAATTGTGTTTGAAACAGTTAACGAGTGTGTGTGCAGTTAAACAGATGTCAAAACGGTTGCAATACGGATGCGGTGGTTTGCAGAACGGATGTGGTGGTAACCGCAGCCTTCACATAATACTTGGAAAGAATATATATAATGGATGGATTTTGATGAAGAAGTGTGTGTTTTTTAACAATATATCTGCAGGGGGTTACATTGAGTATTGAATTTATTTATACACATATGCTCTGAAGAAATTGACGCTGAGTTTGGGAAGAGGAATCGGCTGCAAGTTTGTAGAGAGAGACAATGTAGTGATTCGGTATCTGAAGGTATATTTGTGGAGGTATTATACCTGGTTGTGTTTTAGACTAAATGATTTTGTAGATTTGAAGCTTTTATTAAGTTGATTTGATTTATTTTGAAGCAGTATATTATCTCAATTGCAAGCATAACCCAGTGAGTTCATAGTGCAAGTTTGCTACAGGAATGTATCACAGATAGTTTGCTACAGTTATAAGTTGATCTATTATGAAAAATCTTAATGTACTTATTTCTGATTACAACTTTGTAATTCCTTTTTATATGTTTTGGTGAGTTGGTGCTCTTAGAGGGCTTGTTAAAAGTTGTTGAGTTGATGCTCAGTTTGTTTAAGTTGGTGCTTAGAAGAGTTGATGCTCTTAAGATCAGAGGAGTTGTTGCTCCTAAGGGTTGTAGCCCTTGAAAATTGTAATTGGTTTAAAATCGTGAGGCTGGATTAGGACAGTAGATCCTAGCAGCGTTTCTCACCGTGGTTTTTCCCACATTGGGTTTCCGTGTCAAAATTTCTTGTCTTATCTTGTGCATCTCTCTTGATTGAAGTGTCTATGCTCTTTACTAAAAATATTCAGATTGTTTTTGTATACTACTAATTCACCCCCCCCCCCTTAGTAGTATAACGTGTTCTACAATTGGTATCAGAGCCTTGGGTCACGGGTTCGAGTCTCCCTTCAGTTGGGGTTGAAGGCTCAGTCGGTGCTAAGGGGGAGATTGTTGACTTGGTGCTCAGCACCTCCTTGGAGATTTGTGACATGGCTTAACCGCCTCCCGTGGATCAGGTCAAATTTGACATTTGTATCAGGCATTGACAGTTCGAGCTTTTGGTGCAACGGCAAATGATTCCAATAGGTTGGAACCAAGGAACAAGAGGACACTTTATGCCTCAACTTTTAACTACAACAGAAAGTATTATAGGGATTTGGGAATCACCAATAACAAATTTTCTCAAACAAGCAAGTAATATAGGTGAAGGACTTATTCTGGTAAATGCAAAACAATACAAAAGTATCCTAAGAAGTAGACAAATGCGAAAAGTCAGACAAACAAATAAAGAACCTTTTGCTAGGATTTTATTGACCTGATCAACGGAATTCCTAACAAAACATATTAGACTAAGAAGAAGCAAACAACACAGGATGTTAAGAATAAAGAAGGGATACCAAAACATGATGAAATCAACATGAATCTCAAATTGAAGATGAATCATGTAGAAACTGGTGCAATGAACAAAGGGGACAACAATGAAGCTAAACAAGACAACAATATTTGTTACAACCCAGCTAGAACACCACTTTTATGGTCGTTAGAGTTATATGTGGAAGAGCTTATGGACCTAAAAAGAAGGGTAGAAACTCTAGAAGCAAGGAACCAGGAAGAGGAGAACAAAGTTTTCAAAGCAATGGAATACACAAGAAAAATAAAACCAGAAAATAAAGGTCTTAAAGAAAAAATTTCGAACATGCAATAAAAAATGGACATGGGACAACAAGAGCTTGAGGCTCTAAAATAGGAAATGGCACTTCTGAGGGTAATTGAGAATAAAGGACAAGAAGTCAAGAATGAGGTGAACACCACACATTTGAAGGAAATTCAATCAGCCTTGGCAGACATAGAAGTTAAAGAAACTCAATTAAAGGAGAGGATAGAAGAGGCCAAATCATGGTCACAAGTGGTAACCGGGTAAACAAATAAACAAAGGGACATCGTTGAACAACAAATCAAAATTTAGATAAGAGAAGAACATGACAAACGGGGCAAGGTTGCAAAGGGCTGAAAGATTTCAAAGAAAGAGAAAGGACTGACATTCTAGCAAGGGACTTCCTTAAAGATAAGCTAAAATGGACAGGTGTTATTCTTCAAGCTAATAGGATAGGTAAAAAGGTGGATGGAGGGAGAGACATGTATGTAAGAGTTATCCTGAGAAACCTAGAAGATAAAAATACTATCCTTAAGAATAGAGGGCTACTTAGAGGAACATAAATTTATCTAGATGAAGATCTAACTTTCGCTCAACAAGAGGAACAAAGGAAGGAGTGGGAAAAAGTAAAGGCAGCCAAAAACAAGGGAATGTGGACTTGGCTGAAAAATGGGAAAGCCCAAATAAGTGAGCACTTCTCTAATAAGAAATAGGAAATTGGGGCCCCATAGGATCACTTAAGGGTAGTAAGTTGGAACTGCAGAGGTTATTCATGGAGAAGAGGTCCTATGTTGGAGCCCATAGCAGAGGGGAAGGATATTATCATACTTGTTGAAACACATGAGCATGAAGGGTGTATAGTCCCAGATTGTGACAGGTATAAGAAATTTTCAATTTGGAACAAAGGGAATGAAACAGGTAAAGGACACAGTGGAATCATAATTTTTATCATAGAGAAGTGGTCTAGATCTGTTAAGTTCAAAAAAGGGGATCCAAACAAACAATACATATATGGCTGCAAATAACAATAAATGAGACAACTTTTAGATTGGCTTCCTGTTACTTTGCTCCGAAAAACTCTAAATTCTAGAAGAGACAAAATTTAGACAATGAAGACCCATTTGCCTCTTTAAAAAAAGATATTTTTGTTTTCAACAATTCAAGAGAAATTATGCTTGTGGGGGACTTCAATGTTAGGACTACCAACAATCAATTTCTACAATTATGTAATGTGGAAAAAGGAGAGTCTAACCCTCTATGGAAAGTAGTGACCACTCTTGGAAAAGAAACTCTCAAGACAGTGATGGGGGCGTTTCACACTTTAGGACAGTATTATTGGGGCTGTGTTGTCTCTTTGGCATGGTTATTTGCAACGACATGAGCAGATGGGCTACATCAGGAGGTATCACTTGCAAAACTTACAATGGGCAAAGTGTAGTAGATTACGTGATATGTTCTCAAAAACTTATGGGTAGAGTGTTAGAGTTTGATATTGGAGAAACATGTTACAAGTAGTAGTTGTTGTTGCACCAAAAGATCTACCTGTTAATGCCCGATACAACCACTAGACTTATAGAAGACACAGGAAGCGGTTAAGCCATGTCACGAATCCCGAGGGGAGTGCTAACCATTTTGCCAACAATCTCCCCCTCGGCATTACCCGAAGGAATTTGAACATGTGACCAAGCTCTAATACCACTTGTTACAAGTAGTAGTTGTCATTGCCCGAAAAGATCGACATGTTAATGCCTGATACAACCACTTGACTTATAGAAGACACATGAGGTGGTGAAGCCATGTCACGAATCCTAAAGGGAGCACTGACCATTTTGCCAAAAAAATGCCTATAGAGCTGAAGTCTGATCACATGCATCTTTATATTAAGATGGATGTGGGTCCTAATAATCAACTTAACAAACATGACCTCCACAAGGATAGGGCAGCAGTTAACAATAGAAGAATACTCTTAAATCAGGAAAATAAGGACTTATTCAGTGTAGCTCTTTAAGAACAATTTGTGGAGATAGACAACAACAACAAGTTTAAAGATGGGGTCAACAATAATTTCAAGCATATACATAGCAGCTTGTCGATTCCTATTATACAAAAGGCATTAAAGACATGTAAAAGTTCTAGCATTAGAAAGAGGGCAGCTAATACTTTCCTGGCTAATCTGTGGTATGATGAGGAGTGCAAGGTTGCCAAGAGATCTATGAGAGGGAAAGATACAATCATAGAAATCAAGAAGAAATATACAAAGTTGATCCAAGCTAAAAAAAGAAGAATATGTTAATGCTAGATGAAGGGAGTTAATATCTTTGAGCAAAGACAACCCCAAAGCCTTTTGGAAAGAATTGCAACAAAGAAAAAAACAAACTGAAAATAGTATTATGGATACCCAATGGTTAGAATATGCAAACTCACTTTATGAACGGATTCATGACAAAAACTCCCCTCCTATTGTTAAAACTTCATTAGAGCTCTTCACTGAAGACGATATCAAGAGAGGAATAAAGAAACTAGCAAATGGTAAGGCAAGTGACATTAATGGTTTGCAAGCTGAATTTCTAAAGTGGGGAGTTGATCTCCTCGCCCCTCACATAAAAGGAGTCTTTAACAGGGTCATTCAGGAGGGTTTTTCAGTTGACTGGACTACTAGTGTGGTTATTCCTCTATTTAAGAGTAGGGACATTAATAATCCGTCTAACTATTGCAAGCTATTATGGTCAACAAGCTCTTTTCAACAAAATTTTTGGGAGGATGATAGAATGTAGAATCAGCAATTGGGCGGAAGGGGAAGGAAAAGGGAAAAAGGGCAAGCGGGTTTCAGACCTAGGCATTCTACTATTGATCACTGCGTCACTCTTAGGCATTTAATAGAGAAAATATGGGACAACTAGGGGGAAGAAGCCTACTGCTATTTTGTGGACCTCAAGAAAGCCTTTGATACGGTACCGAGAGACAAGCTATGGAATAGAATAGAAGAATTGGGCATTCCAAATGTGTATAGAGAAGCAATACATAGACTTTATGAGAGGGTCAGAGCTAAAATTAGAACTAAAGATGGTATGTCTAAGTGCTTTGGTAGTGACATCGATGTGAAGCAAGGGTGTCCATTATTCCCCACTTTATTTGGTTTATATATTGATAAACTTGAAGCCTGGTTAGATAGAATTGATGGTGAGAGGGTCCATTTGGTAGAGTATGTGGTGAAGCTTCTTTTATATGCCGACGATCTTATCTTAATTTCAAAAACTGCCCAGGGACTAAGAGATCAGTTGGTGGCTCTGGAATGCTTTTGTTAGAAAGTGGGGATGCAAGTGAACATTACCAAGACAAAAATCATGATTTTTTCTTTGAAAAGAAAAGAGAATCATACTATTTTTCTTTTCGAAGGCAGTCCGTTAGAGATCGTGAAAGAATACAAATATTTGGGGATTGAATTTCATTATAGGCTAAGCTGGGAAACCTGTAGAGCTAAAAGGATACATGGAGGTTGGAAAGTATTCTATCTTCTTCAAAATAGGTGTAGAAAAGCCAAGTGGTGGGATTGGATAACTAAGACAATTCTTTTCGGTTTGCTGGTCACATCGGTTGTTCTTTACGACAGTGAGGTTTGGGGGATAGTATGACAAAGTGTGGGTGGAGATAGTTAGAGAGGATTCAAAAGCACTTAATCACTAGAAATATTAAGGTCAAAGCCTCAATACCTTATGAAATTCTTTTAGTTGAAGCCGACATTTTCCCATTGGAGGCAGCAATGATTACTCAGTTAATAAGTTATTTAAAGAAACTTGAAAACATGGATAACGAATGACGACCCAAAATTGCAATGAAAGAGGGTTTGGTTCGCAGGAAGAAGGCTTGGATGAAATAAAACATAAAGTGGCTGAATAAGTGGAACATCAAGCTACAAGATTGTTTGAACACAACTATGGAAATAAAGAAGTTTGTCATGGATAAATTTCAAATTGCCAGGTGGTCTAATAATATGGGGCAAAAAAAGGCACATTATATAGAAGTGTTCAACCCCTCCCACGAGCATAGGGATAAGGCTTATCTAGGGGGCATCTATTAAAGGTAAACCTAGAGTGTTGTTGGCTCAACTGAGGACGGGCTCTCATCATTTGAGATGTGAGACTGGTAGATGGAAAAGACCCAAAGAGGAGTGGGAAGAGAGGATTTGTAGGTTCTGTGAAAAGGGTGCGATTGAAATAGAATGACACTTTCTCTTCAAATGAATGGCTTATGATGATATTCAGGTTCAATACGGGGACATCATGAAAGATGGTAGCATGTGCAGTTTATTTGAGGAGGATAAGATGAAGAAGATGACTAGTTTGATTGTCAAGATTCACAACAGGAGAGCGACTATGGAAAAGACTATGGAGTTAGTTTAGGGCTATTCTCTTGTGGTCCCTTAGACTGATGGTGTCATGAACGTCATTAAAATTCTTCATTCATTCATTCATTAATTTGTCTATTTGACTTGTCGAGGATTTAGTGAAGAAGACCATCATTCTTTATTGCTTATAAAATTTTGTACGCCATCTGCATAAACCAGAATCGCGTGCAAGGTGATGTATTTGCATTTTTAGAAATTTAAAAATTATAGTCAAGGTTTTCTTTTTAAAGTTTTAATGGAGGAAATTTTAAGAATAAGAGATAGTGGTTTATAATTTATCTAATTCTGCTAGTTGGATATCCTTTTTCATCTGGTTTTCAAGTTATGGTGAAGGAATATTCTCATCGTTTGGTAGGTTAATTGTTATATACATAATTGGCTTAAATAGGTGAGTTGGGTAAATGGTCTATATAGGTATTAAAAGGTCTGTGATAAGATATATTTGAATTAAATTTAATAATTATATTAAAATTCTAAATATAGTGATATTTTGATTTCTAATTTAATTATTAAATTCAAAAGAGTTATCTTGTTACAGGTCTTTTGATGTATGTATATTTAGCTTTAGTAAATAGATTTGTCGGTAAATGAAAATTAAGAAATTTTAAAAACATAAAAAAAATGTAGATGTGACATGTTATAGTTATTTAGGAGGCTAATCTTGACATGGTTGTTAGAGATAAAATCATCTAATCTAATTCTTAAAATAGGCCTAAGCTCTAATATGTAGTTGTTTCTTAAGATTTCACAGTCTCAAAAATATTCAGCACCTTTCCTCATATCAATTACCTAGGGAACTTGTTTTTCTACTTCTTCCAATGAATTTTATGAACTTAAAAGCTTGTTACATAATATTGATAATGAACTTATAAAATCTTAAAGAGGTAATAAAACTAGAATAAGAGGATTATCAGCCTTATAATAAATCTTATCCACCTAATAAATGTAGCCTTACCAAGAAAACACTTAAGGACGCGTTCAACTAAGCTCTACTATACCTTTGAACACCTTCAACCTAAAGACTATACTTTTTTCCAAGCTCCTTATTCCAAAAAAAGTAATCTGGTTTAGTACCATGAATGGTGTTACCCATATAATTGGCCCCATGAAAAAGATTCATATCACAATGGTATTTTAGCCAAGTGTTAATGGTTCAAAGTGTGATAACACTTCTAGAATAACAAGTTAAATCATGTCATAATGGGTTATCGACATAAGAAAATGTAAAATGTGAATCCATTCTGATGACATGGTAGGAGGGTGATTTTTTTAATAATATGTACACTATCTTCAATTGGATCAATCATCTAAGGATGATAAAAAGGATCAAAATTTTCATGATCTTTAGTCTAGTGATGAGGATTTCCCATACTCTTTGTTGAAATAGTATGAACAAGGAAGAAGGTATATGAATCATGGACGATTTTAATGTATTAGTTCATAAAGTTAATTATAGAGCATACAAAAGTTTATGGTGAAAGTGGCGAACAAGGTCTTTTTTTTGTTTGATCTCTCGCCTTCCTTTGTTCCTCTTTCTCATTTTGAAGCTACTAGTTATTGTGTGCATGAATATAACATAGAGGTGGCTGCATTTAATGATGAAAATACTTAGGTAAATATTAGTGTAGCCATTGATTTTCAATTTAAAGATATTTATCTTTAAGTTTGGGAAGATTGTGATCATGTGAATCCATATGACAACCTATTGATTTTGTCTAATACATGTTGTCTTCCTCATGCCAACTACACTTCAAAAGGGTATGATGCAAATGTTACTATAGTAGCAATTTATATGTGTTCACAAGTGTGTCCTACTATTTGGCCAAAGTGGGACATTGAAATCAATATTTTTAACTAAATTTTTATTTTATGAAACCAATAGAAACTACACCATTAAAAATGTGTGAACTAGTATCTTTTGATATTTTATCTATAGATTACAAATATATATTTCCTATTTATTTGAAAATAATTAAATAAATGCAATGATCAAAAGACAACATGCAACAAAAGAATGCATAACAATCTCACATACGAAACATATGTAAGGATTCAAGAAGGATTTGGTGATGTTTTCTCAATAACTCAAATTAGTGACACAAGTCATAATCACCCTAAGGGTAAGTGCACAAAGATGGGGGACCAAAAAGGGGGTATAAGATGCCACTTTTTTCCTGAAATCAGCAAACTCTGAACTTCAACAAGAAATTGAAGATAGTTAGACTCAAAATTTTAAGATGCGACAAAAACAAGAGTTGTAATACTCTAAATCTAGTTCCTAAACTACTAACTTATTTTGAAAATGGTGTAGATTAAGGCCCCCAAAAAGGAGGAGCACAAAAAATGGTCCTATTTTTTGTCAAAAAATATAACATAGCGTCTAGTGTGCTCCCCCTAAAATGTTAACTTTTTAAATTTTTTTTTTTAATCACTCCAGTGTGAAGTTAGCTAACACCACGTAGCTTATCCCAAAATTTTTTGGTAATTTTTTGATGAATGTATAATTTTTGATGAATTTATGAAGTGCACACATCCTGAAAACATGAAATTTCTGTGTGCTCCCCCTAGAAATCATTTAAACCTAATTGAAAATCAATTTTTTTTTTAAAAAAAAGTGTGTATAATGGAGTCTAGTTTCTAAAAATGTAACTTGTTGCAAAATTCGATGAACAAGCCAAAAGCTATGCCCAAAATACTACATGTTGGGTTTTTACAAAAAATAGACATACACACAAAAGAAATTAGAGTTGAAAAACTTAACATAATCAGAATTCAAAATAAATTATATGCTTAGATAGCTAATAGAGAGATCTGCAATCTCTCTCTCTCTCTCTCTCTCTCTCCGTACCCTCTATATTTTCCCTTATTACCCTCTTTCACCCGCCCTCTCTCTCTCTCACACAATTTCTCTCTCCCACCTTCCTACCCTCTATATTTTTCCTTATTACCTTCTTTCACCCCGCCTCTCTCTCTCTCTCTCCTACTCTCTCATTTCCCCTTCTCTATCTCTCATCCCCCTCTCTCTCTCTCCACCTTTGGACCCTCTATATTTTCCCTTATTACCCTCTTTCACCCTCTCTCTCTCTCTCTCTCTCTCTCTCTCTCTCTCTCCCTCTCTCTCCCATACTCTCTCTCTACCTTCATACCCTCTATATTTTCCCTTATTACCCTCTTTCACCCCCTCTCTTTCTCTCACACACATATGCTCTCTCCCACTTTCTTACCCTCTATATTCCCCCCCTCTCTCTCTCCCTCCCATACTCTCTCTCTCTCTCTCCTACTCTCTCCCTTTCCCCTTCTCTATCTCTCCTTCCCCTTCTCTCCTACTCTCCTACTCTCTCTCTCTCTCTCTCCACCTTCTAACCCTCTATATTTTCCCTTATTACCCTCTTTCACCCTCTCTCTCTCTCTCTCTCCACCTTCGTACCCTCTATATTTTCCCTTATTACCCTCTTTCACCCCCTCTCTCTCTCTCACACATTTTCTCTCTCCCACCTTCCTACCCTCTATATTTTCCCTTATTACCTTATTTCACCCCCCCTCTCTCTCTCTCTCTCTCCCTCATAATTCCAGTGTGTCAGTTCATGGACACTTTTTGTAAAAAAAATATTTATGAGTATGCAAGGCATACACATAGAGCACGATGGTTGGATATGAAATTCAAGTTGTGCAAGGTCACATTCCCACTTGATACCATTATTTTAGTTGTGGACTTTGCAGAGAACTACACACTACAACCACAGAATGAGGTGCAAGCAAAGTATTAAAGCTCTCAACAGGTTGCTATATTTGTTCATATAGCATTCATGCATTCACCAGACAGTACAAAGGAGAACATGAAGATATTGAGAGAGTATCATTTTTATATTAGCGATGATCACTCACATTATACAGAGTTTGTACATGGTTGCTTTCAACTATTTTATGGTCATTTGGCAAACAGGGGCATAAAATATCATCGACATATCATATGGTCAGATAATTGTCCATCACAATTCAAGAATTCTCAAATGTTTTATTGGTTGTGTAGGATGCATAAGATTACTGGAATTCAATATATGTGTAATTTCATACAGGCCGGTCATGGAAAGGGAGAGCACGATGGTGCATGTGCATGTATTAAAAGAGCCTTAGCATGTGAAGAATTAAAGTACAAAGAGAAAGCAACATTGTTAGATGTAGGATGTATTGTCTAGTGGTGTAACGCTACAATGGGTCCAAGTAATGAAGGTGAGTCTACGGTTCATAGATTTTTTTGGTTGATGGATGAAACTAACATTGCACCATATGAGGATTATTGTACATTGACAGGATCGAGTGAGCTACACTCTTTTAGAAGTTGTAATGCAAGTTCATGGAGTATCCACACATGACATATGGTGTGCTTTTGTTCATCATGTGCAGATGAAGATTGGGATGGGTGTGAGTCAAAGGAATGGGTTGATGAATGGTATACACATATTTTGAGTCCACTTGCCTCCTATCATCCCCATGAATCACTACAACTGATAGAAATGGAATCATCCATTGACTTTGATCGCTTATCTGATATTGTACAACTAGGTAAAATTTTCCACATACAAATAATCTCAAATTTAGTACTTTATCATAAATATTCAGTAAACTAATGTCCTCATTATGTTTATATCATTACAGGCCATGTTTTTGTTGTTATTGCACCTGAAGAATATGAAGAAGGGACAAATTATTATTTGTGTCATTGTGTTGAGGCAAAAAAGAAATTGGATCACTTGGTTATCAATGGTGAAGAATTAGAATACCCTATAGGAGCAGTGGTTGTAACTGGTACATGGCTTAGATGGTATGCTATGAAGAACCCTAGGTTGTGGTTGTTCAAAGATTGAGAGACACAGATAAAGATTCTTCATTATTCAAACTTTGTTGTTGCATCAAATGTCCACTTGATCAGATATGGAGGAAGACCGCATAATAAAACTCTTTGCAAGGTTTGTGAGTCAGACCACAAGGCAATACTTGAGACAATCAAGGGTAGGGTAGACCCAATTGGTTCATTGGACTAAATGGAGATACAAAATATTGTAACATGTCAAATTTATATAGCACTATAAATTGGGTGGACTGTAAATTGCTCACGCATTACCCTGTATGTATAACGGGAAGTTTGTAAGATTTAATGACAACCTTTCTCTTCTATTTTTTGGGGCAATACCGGAAGGTTTTCTCTGCTTAGCTCTTTCCTCCGGTGCTCCTATTGAGCTGAGTTGTAAAAATATTTCTCATTATTAATAAAAAAAACTTTATGTTGTTATGCCAATGACTTGCAGGCACATAATACTTGGAAGGCCATGGAAGAGCCTTAAGGAACCAACTCAATTCAAGGATGCACTATCTCATTTCCTTTCCAACTTCTTCCTCTCTGAAATGGAAGGTTTACATTTTGGTTTATCCAAATAGGCCCATTTTAACATAAACCCAAGCCAAAACCAACTTCTAAACAAGTCTGCCATAAACACCATGTACAAAAAACCTAAAATCTTCCAACAAAACCTAACCCAGAGTAGTAGGAAACTTGGTAACAACCTTCCTTTAAAAGTAGCATGCCTAGCCAGCTCTCCAAGCACAACAAACTTGATAGCAGTCTCAATTTCTCTGGAGGAAAGTGTCACAATCTTGTTATATTTCAGCAGAGAAGCAGCCTCAGGAGTAATCTTATCAAAAATATCAATCATGAAGCTCTCCATGATATCCATGGTAGCACTAGATATTCCCTTAAAGGGATGCACTTGTTTCAACACCTTGTATATAAACCTTTTGTAACTTCCTACACTTCTCTTCCTCTTCTTCTTCTTATTCTCAGATTTCATTGCTTTGACTATTGAATCCTTTGTGGACTTGAACATCACTTTCTTTTCTTTTATCAGCTTTGGAGAATCCTTTACTTCATTCTCTCCTTTCAGATCATCTTCTTTAAGACTCCACACCTTAGGTTTCCTTCAACAACTCCATATCCACCATATCAAACAAGTTCTTGGTTCATGCTTGTTTAAGCTTGCCAATTGGTTCCATCAACCAAATTCTTGATCACCTCTTCAAATGGTGATCAAAGTATTTGAATACCCTTTTTCAATTTGCATAACATATGTCAAAACAAAGACTATGTGTTTTGGAAAATCACACCTTAAAATTGTTGATTCATGTTTCCCAACTAGGCCTAATAGGCTCAATTAACAAAGTAGCCCTATTAAGGACTCACTCCTAGACCTTGCCACTTTCAAAAGTGTCTTAAAATGATTCTAATTAGAGGATTCTACCATCAATTTGAATATTTGACACTTCTAGATGTAAATGTATGTACCCTAAAATGGTCGCCTAGACTTTGGGCCCCCATTCAACAATTTGTCAATTTCCTAAATCAACATTTTCAACTTAATATCAATTTCCTTGATCAAATCCTAATTCTATCATTTATTGGATTATATTCTTTGGATTAACCATTATATCCTAAGCCTTTATTTAACTAAAAGGAATATTTCCTCCCCTTTTATTAAATAAAAAGTCCCCACTTTTCCTCTTATCTTAAGGTTGAACAAATAAATTATTATTCTTATTTTACAAAAAGAGAAAAGTACTTTTTATCTCATATGGACACAAAAGTCAACTCTTATTTTCTCATTGGAGGATATTTGTGCACATGGATTGCTCCTTCTTCAAGCCTCACCTTTGATTAGATCTTTTACCTCTTAATCTCTATCGTCCGTTGTTCCTCACTTCCTATAAAAGAAGAGCTCTCTTCTTCATTTCCATATATGCATCTTTGAATACTAATGTTATGCTGCAGGTTTCCAAGGTGACTTTGGAGCTTTGGAGATCATCTTGCATTCTTGGATTTCATATTTACATGCTCTCTTAGTTACATTCTTGCATTTTAGTTACATTATCATGGCATTCATAGCTTAGTTTCCTTTATGCTATAGATTAGCTCACCTAGCTTAATTAGGAAGGTTTTGTAATACTTGTTCTTTCATTTCCATAGCTTAGCTTGCACTTTCATTCATAGCATAGCATTGCATTGTATTTCATATTGATTCTTGGGGATATTGGCATTCTTTCCCTTGTCTTCATTTGAATCTCCCACTGTGTGGTTGACTAGCAAGGTCATAAGCTTTATAGCTCTAGCTGAGAGCAATTTTAATATCCTTACAACTCCATGCATAGGGAGCTCTAGATCGCTTTCTCAAGGTTTCCAATTCATGGATTCCCTTGGAAGTAATGACTTAGAGAAGTGCACTCCTTGAGTGTGTACATTTTTGGCCCCCACCATGGGTAATTAATTCAATATTTCCTAAGGTTTGATCATTTTATCCTAAATTTTATTTAATTATGAGAACATGCTCCCTTTTAATTAAATAAAAATATCTTTTAATTAAATAAAAAAATCACTTTATCCTAAGTCACATTTAATTAAAAGAACAAATCTCTTTTAAATAAATAAAAAATCTTTTAATTAAATAATGGAAACCACTTTTCTAAAAATAATAAATAAATAATAAAATAAAAATAGAAAAGTGCACTTTCCTATGAGATAGAATCTTTTGACTTTTTGAAAAAGATTTTTGCCTCTTAATCTCTTCCACATATCTTTTTTGCCTCTTTATCATGTCCATTGATTTTTCCTCTTGAGAATCTTGAGCACATGGATCAACCAAGATTTAATATCCACCATTGCTCATTTGTTTTTGCCTCTTAATCTTGACCGTCCATTCATTTCTAAAATCCTTTATAAGGAGCCCTCTCCTTCTCATTTAATCATCCATCTTTTGCATGATCCATCTTTTGCATCATCATCTCTTGCATTATCATCCTCTTGGAGTCTCTCAATCTTATCATCTTGGAGTCTTGGCATCTTAGCATCTTGGAGCTATGGTATTCTTAGATCTCTCATATTGAAGCATTACATCATCATTTTCATTTTCTTTCTTGCATCTAGCTTAATCCATCTAGCTTAGATCTACTTTCATTTTCATTTTCATGCATATTTGGTGATGATGGAGATTAGCATTTTTTATTTTTCTCTTTGAATCTCTCATTTTATGGTGTACTTGCATGGGCACCAACTAGGTCAAATCTGAGAGCCTCCATCATAAACCCTTGTAGTTCATGAATAGAGAGCTATGAGTCACCATTTGAGACCTCATTCTTGAGAAATCTTGGATATAATGACTCATAGAAGTGTGACAACATTTTAGCACACAATTTTTGGCGCCCATCGTGGGGTAGAGCACTATAGTTTTGTCCTACATTTTATGCATTTCTGTCAATTTTTCATCATAATTTAGCTTCATTTTCGGCTCTCTAATTTTTCTGTCTCAGATTATCATGTGACAGTTTGCTAGTGTCGTACGACATTTTCTTCTATATTGGTGCGATACTTTACCAGTTAAAGTATCACGCGGCTTTACAACATTCGGTCACACTGTTGATTTGTATTTTGTTGCATGCAGGTAGCAGGCATTATCGCACAGAGATAAAGTGTCGCAGTCATATGCAACAAAGTGTTGCATGATATTTTTGGTGACTGTACTGTCGCCTATACCTAGCAGTGAGCAATTTCTGTCATTTCTTTGGAAGATTTACTTGATTTGATTCGGATTCTTGATTTGCTATTCTAGAATAGAGGTCTATTTGCAGATTTCATTTGGTTTTTAATGTGCTAACCCTTGTAGGGCTAACAAGTGGTGTTTGTAGGTACTCCTATTGCTTGCTTATTTGCCAAAAAATTGCATGCATAAGGGCTACTAACGGTTTTTGTAGGGCTTCCCAAAGCATAAAAAAAAAGAAAAAAAGTGCTTGTTATTTATTTCATTTCAAGTGTGGCATTTACTAGTTGTTTCATTTCATAGGAACATAATATCTTATGGAAGGGATTCTTTGGTGGTAGGAGAGTATGCTCTTCACCTTGGTGGTGAAACAAAAATCTTGACCCATCTTTGGATTTTGGAAGCAAGAGGGTAATTGAATCTTTGCTTGGTGTGTTTGGGAGAAATTTTTGAGGTAGGAGAGTATGCTCTTCACCCTTGAGGTGAAACAGAAATCTTGACCCTCAAAGGTTGATCCACTCTTTGTGTAGTTTAGGATCTTTTAGCGGGCTTGCTCTTGAGCAATCAAGAGGAACGACCTAAGTGGGGACAAGCCTTCTGCCGGCTATTCCAACCCACTATAAACTCAAGGCTATCAAGGACACAAAACCTTGGTAGATGTAGCACTTGTCTTCGCTTGATGTGAGTAGCTTTTGGGATTGAGACTATGAGGAAAATGTCAAGCAAGAATGCTTAAGGTACTCTTGAGGCTGCAAGGTTTGTTACTTGCCGCAAGGTAAGGAGTCCCTTTGGGGGAGCAAGAGGGGTGTTATGAACAGAAGCCCTTACTAAGAACCATAGATAGAAGCCACCCTATTTTTCCACTTAGCTTCTTGGTGCAAGGATTGATCCAAGTGGACTAACTCGGATCACCCCAAGATTACTCACCATATGTGTTCCTTTGGTTGTGTCATTGGCACTTCCACGAAAAAGCCGATATCTATTGTGGGTAACCACTTTGTGTGAGGCAATGGAGCATCAAGTGTGGGGCAAGTTGTTAAGTATTGAGCCATTGTCTTTTTAGGATAGAAAGTGTTTGAAGTGTTCTCGCTGTGATATACTTGTGTAAACATTCTTGCATACTCAACATCACGGTAGTATTCATAGGATTTTTCAATTTTGATATCACAATTGCTTGTCTTGGAAAGGTTGCTTTGGCTCTTGTTTCAAGTGTTTGAAGACATGTTTGATCCTCTACTATTTGCAAACCTATCCATTTACTGTTGTCACTGTGATTGAAAATTGAAAAAAACTAACCTTCAAATTGAAATTTTGACCAAACTACGATTAAAATTGAGATTTTTAACATTCACTGGTCAAGAGTCATACGATCCTGAAACTGTGTTGCACACTGTACTGAGAATTATCATGCAATAATTTGCTGCTACACAACTGTCTCATCTATTGCCTGGAAAGTATCGCATAGACTGCCTGGAAACTGTCACCCTGATTAGCATAAAATATCACCCCAGAAGAAAGTATCGCACCAGTTGCCTGGAAATTGTCGCATAGAGTCTTTTTGTTGTCTGCTTGGTTTATGCAATTTTTAGTCTTTCCTTGGTTGACCAAATTTTAGTAGGCTTCCTACTCTGTAGCTGAAAGCCTATTTGTACCTTAGGTTCCTGGCTCTAGACATCTTGAGTTAGTAATTTTTGACTTCATCTAAGATCTTGTTTTTCATTGACAAGTTAGGAACTATCCTTGTTGACAAGATTCACCTTTAGACTCTTTGATTACACACTTGGAGAGTTTGAGTACTCTTTTGTCCAAATTCACTTCCATTCAATTTCAATTTCAATATATTCTAGGTAAATCATCCTCCTGATCCATATGTGCTAGGATAATGAGATCCTTTTATTACGCACCATTGTGGCAGTGTTGTTTTATACCTTTTTTCAGCTTTCTATTTCACCATTTCTCTTTTGGACAATTGAATATTTTCACTATCCTAGTTTGACAATCAACGATTCATAAGGTCATCTTCTCACTAAGGGTCTTTTCTTTCATGCCGGTTACAACAAGATGCCAAGTGGACCAAAGGAAACAACCTCAAGTAGTTTTTGAACAATTAGCTTTAGTCCAAACTCGCCAAAAGTGAAAAGGGAAGGAACCCATCTTTGATCAGTCTCCCAAGAATACTACAGAAGTTTGGTTTGAGCTTGGGACCAGTCTTAGTGAGTTGAAAACCTCTTTAGCACCTTCTCAATCAAATATGGAAATGAGTTACACCTTGACCAAAAAGCAAAGAGAAGCAATGGATCAAACTCTTGATGACATTTTCCAAAGACATAGGGATAACATGACACTTGGTGAGGACAATCAACCAGAATCACCTCCCATCAACACCAGATATTTGGATGCCTATCAAAGAGATGAGAGATATACAAGACGAGCTCACCAAGATGAATGGTCACAACATGACGACCAAAACAACCAATCTTGTGATGCTTATGTAAATGTAGCTTTTTCTAATGATTTGTTCAAACATTCAAGACAAAGCTCTCCACTTCAAAACACCTCATGATATACAAGTGAAAGATTGAAAAGAATTGAGTGAGAAAAACAAGCTTTCTTGAATGAACAAGCTACGAAAGAAGAAAAGCTTAGGCTCCTAGAATCTGAGAGGCAAGCATTGTTGTACATAGAGAGAAGAGCCACACAAGAAGAACAAGATAGACTCTTTGCCCAAGAACTCAATGCATAATTCAACAATAGGGGTACCAATAGTGGAAACAACTCTCCACCATCTACTCCCTCGGGGACCCCACGAGACAGAAGGTATTCAAGGTCACCATCAAGATCTCTTAGTCCTAGAGGAAGGACTTTACAATATGCTCACTATAGGAGACCAACGCCTCCTAGGAACTCAAGACCACCCTCCCAACAAGCTCATCATGGCTCTCAACATGGAGGAAGTAGTACAAGTTTTGAGGCTCAATATTTTATGAGAATGCAACAAGAGCCACTATTTCAACAATATGTGGAAAAATATGTTGAGAAAAATAAGGATAAGTTCCTAGAGAGCTTGATTAACAAGGGTGCAAGGGCCCCTTATAATTTTGATGTGGATAGGAAAATTAAGAAACAGAGCCCCTTGCAAGAAGAGGAAATTAAGAAAATCAAGAAAATGATGAGAAGATGATGGCTCCCAAGAGTTCCTTCAACCTTGACTCTATTTGTCCTAATCCTTTTGATAAGAGTGTGAGCATGAAGGATTTTTCTAGAAAAATCAAATTTCCCCAATACAACAAATATGACGGTAATGGTGACCCCACATGATCATGTGTGTTAGTTCTACACTATGAGTTTTTAATTCCACCATGAAGACTCCTATCTGATGAGACTATTTCCGAGGAGTCTAAAAGGTCAAGCTATGGAGTGGTTTACCAACATAACCCCTCCCATCAAAACTTTCAAAGAACTTGTCCACAGATTTGTGCAATATTTTGCATACAACTTATCAAGATTAGTCACCATGCTAGATTTGTGCAATTTAAAACAAAACCAAGGGGAATCCTTTGTTTCATTCTTACAAAGGTGGAGACGATTGTGCTCTCGCTATTCTAGGACTATTCTTGAGCAGGAGAGAATTGATATCATTGTTAGCAATTTAGTGCCTGAGATGCGGTATGAGGTTCAAAAGATGGTCTTTGATTGATTCGACACTATGGTCGAAACCGCATGTAGGATAGAGGATGTCTTAAAAAATTAAGGTATTTTGACTAAACATAACAACAACAACCATAGTCAAAATAATAACAACAATCATAAGGACAAAGGCAAGAACTCACATTGGAATAAAAATAAATAGGTAGTCAATGACGGAGTTGTTGACTCTAATCAACCAAAGGACCAAGGTGTCCTTCATTTATCTAGTGCAGTTCAAGCTATGAAGTTTAATACATCTTCTAACCAACAAAAGCATAAACAAAGATATCAAGACAAACCCAAAAAGGAGAAGCAACAATTCTCTAAGCTTGGTGATTCTTATGAGGATGTTTTCAAGACCCTTATTGCTAATAACCTTGCACAGCCTCAAGATCTAGCAAATTTTCATATACCTAAAATCAAACCACATTGGTGGAATGAAAAAGCTTTCTGCAAGTACCACAATGGCATTGGACATGACATAGAACATTGTTGGAAGCTTAAACATATCATTCATGATCTAATTGAGAGTGGAAAGCTTCAAATTGATGGGTTGAATACTAATGCAGACCACAAAGTGTTTAAAGAACCTTTTCCTAAATATGATAAGGGGGAAACCTCTAAACCCAAAGATGGCAAGGCTGCAATTAGCTATACATACACATTTGCAGAAAATGTTATCAACATGCTCGAAGTTGTGGATGAAAGTATCAACATGATAGGGAAAAAGAATCCTTATGGTCATGATGTTAATTCTCCTCCAATATTTGATGAAGAACCTGTGATAGTGCTTAGAGATCCTCACTCTCAAAGGTCATCCCAAGCTCTTAACGCTGTCACTAGAAGCCAGAGTCAAGGTCCTGTGATTATTAGAGGACCTAATTCCAAACCCAAGCAAATGACATCTAAAAATGTCACCACCAAATCAGTAGTCAACCCTGACATGAGCTATAATCTTGTTGACCAGTTACAAAGAACACCAGCTCAAATTTCAATTTTTGAACTCCTAAAATTGTCTCCAAGACATAAGCGTATCCTTGAGGATGCTTTGCATGTAGCCAATGTTCCTAACAACATAGATGTTGACCAATTCTAGAACATGGTTAACCACCTTGCTAGTCCACATTACCTAACATTTTCAGAAGAAGATGAAAAAGCCTTGAGCCATCTGCATAATCTTGCCCTTCACATTGAGGTCATGATCCATAAAACCCGCGTTAGGTGTGTGTTGATAGATGGGGGTGCTGGGCTCAACATTTGTTCTTTGAGTCTTCTAAAAACTCTAGGTTATTCCGAACAAGTTATTGATACCCAGAAGAAAATTACCATTAAAGCATATGATGAGGCCGAGAGAAGTTCTAAAGGGTTAGCTGTCCTTCCTGTTAGAATTGGTCCTGTTGAAAAGGACATTTGTTCCAAATTGTTGATGTTGGTCCTCTAGCATATAATATTCTTCTTGGTAGACCATGGATCCATGACATGCAAGCAGTGCCACCCACCTACCACCAATGTGTTAAGTTCCCCTATAATGGAGTCAAAGTCTGTATACCTAGGGATAGCACATTATCTGTAAATACAATTTCAACAGGGACTCATGTCCCTCTCAATAGAGAAGAAATTTTTTTTGATGCAACTCTAGAACTGTGCAAAAATAAGTTCAAGTCCATAGACCTTGGTATGGGAGGGTACCAAATTGAGTCCTTTACAAAATTGCCAGTCTCACCTGGGTCCTATGGTAGACCTTCACAAGAGATACGACCTTCATCTTCAACCATGAATCTATTTGATACATTTGTAGAGTCCTCAGTGCCCATCCAAGATGAAAAAGAAGAGGTGGCTGTTAGAGATTGGATCTACAAGGAGGAAAAATACAAGTATAATGAAAATTTCTCCCCATCTCCTAAGACTTATGGGAGAGGGTACACATTGGTCAAAAATATGGGCTACCTAGGTCATGGCCCTCTCAATCACATATTAGATGCTAAAGCTAAACCACTTGATGATGCTCTTTTTGGGCGCAAATCTAAGACAACAGTTGGCCTAGGTTTTGAAGGTCAGAACAAGAAAATCGCTCCTATCCTAGCTGCGATGGATAGTGATGATGAATCAAGCTACATACCCAATTTGAAAAATCAACAAGATAGGTGTGAAGATTGGGTCCCTTCCACCAATCTCCTTTGGGGAGATTTAGATACTCTAGTTGCCAATCCAACAGTTTCAGACCAGGAACAAGAAGAATCTGTTGTTGTAGATCATGTTGAGGATCCTAATCAAGAACATCAATACACAAATGGCATTCAAGGTGTTACTCTTGGTGACATCAAAGCCTCTACCTCAAGGTGTCACAAACATGCATGGTGCAATCATCCCAGCTGAGATTCAAACACAGATTCACATGAATATGAATGGGAATCTCTTACAGATTCCTCTATAGTTGATAGGGATGTTGACATCATTCATACCTATAGTACTCAGGCCGAGGTAGCTAACGATTCAAGTGTAGGATTAGAAGATTCAAATCCGCAAATTGCTTTAGTGGACAATGCTTCATTTGGTAGGATAAATCTTGATTTGGGTACCTTAGAGGGATACTTGATAGACCCTAACTTTGCACTCACTAGAGATGATGCCTTCCATATTAACAACATTGAACCCATCATTGACTTACCCCTTGCCAATCCTCACCTAATTGATTGGTCTCAGCACTATCAAGAGCCTCAGCTCCTAACTTTCCAGAATGACTATGAGATAGCATGCTACCTAAATGCCCTTGAGCTTGTAGTCTCTTCCACCAGTGAACCAACTACGAGCATGATAGAACCTGATATCAAGTACCTCAATTGCAAAATGAAAAGAAAAGAAAAAAAGAATAAGAGTTCTGATGGCGAAAACCACTATGTGGCAGTGTCAGAACTGAAAAAAGTAAAAATAAAGGATGTATCCGAAGGTGAAAACCTCTTCGAGGCACCTAAGGATGGGGTACTTGATAATCTTCCAAGTTATTTTCAAGACAGGTCATTAGTGCTTATTGAGCCCACATAGCCTATTAATTTGAATACAAAAGAGGCTTCACAAATTGTACACTTGGCTCAATCTCTATCTACACAAGAAAAATAAGCATATACCAAGTTCCTACAAAGAAAGAAGATTAATTTTTCTTAGACTTACTCAGACATGCCAAGATTGGACACTAGTCTCATTATGCATCATTTGTTCATAGCTCCAGGCATCAAACCAGTAAAACAAAAATTGAGGAAAATGCATCCTCACATAGCTCTTCTTGTCAAAGCCGAACTAGAAAACTCCTCAGTGCAAGATTTATAAGAGCCACTGATTATGCCAAATGGATATCCAATATTGTACCAGTTTCAAAACATGACAAGTCCATTCATGTCTGCACAGATTTTAGAGATTTTAATAAAGCTTTCCCAAAGGATGATTTTCCACTTCCTAACATAGACATGATAGTGGACATGACCACAGGTTATGAGATCTACTCTTTGATGGATGGATTTTTTGGTTATAACCAAATCAAAATAGCTCCTGAAGATCAGGAAAAGACAACATTCACTTGCGCATGGGGGACCTATTGCTGGAACATCATGCCATTTGGATTGAAAAATGCAGGAGCTACTTACCAAAGAGCTATGACAACCATATTCCATGACATGATGCATAAGAATATGGAAGACTATGTGGATGACACCTTGGCAAAATCTAAAAAAAGGGATACACACCTAGGAGATTAAGAAATCATTCTAGATCCTATGGAAAAGTTTCAATTGAGATTAAATCCCAAAAAGTGTGCATTTGGCGTCACCTCCAAAAAACTTCTAGGATTTATTATTTCAGCCAAAGGAATAGAGGTAGACCTAGAGAAAGTTCAAGCAATATTGGATATGCCACCTCCCAAAAATATCAGCCAAATGAGGAGTCTCCATGGATTCCTACAATCTATAAGGAGGTTTATTTCACAACTAGCAGATAGAGCTCAACCCTTTAATAAGACATTACATAAAGGGGCTAAATGTGTCTGGAATGAGGATTGCCAGAAAAGCATGGACCAAATCAAGAAGTACTTGGCCAATCCTCCAATCTTAATGCCTCCTATCCTAGGAAAAAAGCTCATATTGTATGTGTCAGCAACAGAATCTTCCTTGGGGGCATTATTGGCTCAACTTGATGACATTGGAAAAGAGAGAGCTATATATTACATTAGTCATACTCTTTTGTCTTATGAGGTTAATTACACTAGTATTGAAAAATCTTGCCTTGCGGTGGTGTTTGCTTCCCAAAAGTTGCGACATTACATGCTTGTGCATACAACACACCTCATTGTGAAGATTGATCCTCTCAATTTTTTTCTTGGTAAGGCTACTCTCACGGGTAGACTTGCTAAGTGGATGATGATCTTATCAGAATTTGACATAGAGTATGTTGAGCGTAAAGCCATAAAAGGACAAGCCATTACAGACCAATTGGCTGATTTTCCAATTCAAGACAACATGCCTATTCAAGTTGAATTTCTAGATGAGCACATAATGTACATGACTACAAGAACATGGAAGATGTTCTTTGATGGCTCTTTCATGCAAAATGGTTCAGGAGCTGGAGTGTTATTTGTTTCTCCCCATGGGTATGCAATCCCTATGTCCTACAAACTTTTGTTCCCATGTACAAATAACATTGCTGAATATGAGGCATAAACGGATTAAAAATGGCAATAGAATGGGGAATTATAGAGCTGCACATTTATGGGGATTCACAATTGATCATCAACCAAGTTAATGAAGAATACCAAACAAAGGATGACAAACTGATACCCTATAAGAAGATAGTTGATTCATTGCAACGATATTTCACCTTTGTTACATTTCAACAAATCCCTAGAGTAGAGAATAAAGAAGCAGACACTATGGCTACATTGGCTTCACTTCTTTAGCTAGAACAACATAAGTCCAGATTTGAATTCCTGGTGGAAGAGCTACACTATCCTATCTACAACTCCCTAGAAAGCCAAGTTGTTTGTACCCTTGTTGGCCATGAGTCATCCCACTACGGTGCCATTTATTCATACCTCCATGATGGCATCATTCCAAAACTTTCAACCACTCTGAAAGATGAAACCTTATCCACAATGCCTCTCACCATACCCTTATCTCTGGTGATTTTTATAGGAGGGGTTTAGATGGGACACTTCTTAGGTGCTTGGAAAAGGAGGAATCTGATCAAGCGCTAGTTGACATTCATGAGGGCATTTGTGGAGGACATTCTAATGGTCTTGCCATGGCTCGTAGGTTACTTAGGGCAGGGTACTATTGGCCCATGATGCAGATGGATGCCATAGCTTTTGCCAAATCATGCGAAAAGTGTCAGAAACATGGAAACTTGATTCATGCTCCAGGTAAGGAGCTTATTCCTTCTATTTCTCATTGGCCATTTCAGCACTGGGCCTTTGACCTTGTTGGGTAGATTCATCCCAACTCATCAGGTGGACATAAATTCATCATTACTGCTATTGACTACTTTACCAAATGGGTAGAAGCTATTCCACTTTCTGTTGCTTCAGGGAAGATGGTTTTTTTGTTCATTTTGAATCATATCATTTGTCAGTTTGGTGTGCCTTCAGAGATAATCATTGACAATGGAGGTCAGTTTAAAAATAAGGACCTTAAACAACTTTGTAAGAAATTTAAGATAAAACAAAATTGGTCCTCCATTTACTTTCCACAAGGAAATGGACAAACAGAGGCTTCGAATAAAACCATTCTTAAAATCCTCCATAGAACAGTTCACAAGAATGGTCATGATTGGCACCTTCAGATAAATCTAGCTTTATGGGCTTACAGAATGAGTATTCGTACTCCCATAGTGGTTGCTCCTTTTGTCCTTACTTATGGTGTTGAAGCAGTGTTACCTTTAGAGGTCAAGATCCCGTCACTTAGAGTCTCTCTCAAAGGCTTGGTTATAGATGAAGATTATTGCACCATGAGGTTACAGGAACTAGAACTTCTTGATGAAAAGCATAAAGCATCATTTGATCACATGAGAGTATACCAAAAGCGTATGTCCAAAGCGTTCAACAAAAAGGTGCGCCCTAGAGAATTCCAAGTAGGAGATCTTGTCCTATGAGAAAATCCCAAGAACCAACATAATAGAGAAAAAAAGGGCACGTTTGAACCTAATTGGCTTGGACCATACATTATTACTGCTTCTTTTGGGATAGTGCTTACTTGTTATCTAATGAAACGGGAGAGCAGCTCCCTGATCCTATCAATGTTTTGCACCTAAAGAAGTTCTACCCATGATGCCTATTCTGTCTGGGGGCATCTTTTGTACATATTTATTGGTCCTGAAAAAATGCAAAAAAATAAAAAAATAGAAAAAAAATTTTAAAAAAAATAAATACAAAAAGTGCCTCGGTGAAAACCTAGAAACGAGCACCTTGGTAGCAAAAATCCAAAAAAATCATAAAAAAAAAAAAGTTGCAATAAAATCCACGTAGTGAAAACTTGGAAATAGGCGCTACTTGAGGCCTTGGCACCCCTATTTTTTTAGCATGTGTCCTTGACACTTAGCCTTTCTCCATTATACCTTATCCTTGTTGCCTTGGTTTGGAATTGGTCTTTGTCTTGTCTAAGGGGCATAACTATGTTAGCTTTGGTCTCTTGGATGTGCTAGTCTCTAGGACACCTCGTACATAGTGTTTCTCAACACTCCTCAATTGTGTTTTTCAACACTACCCTAGCATCAAGTGTTTCTCAACACTTATCATATATTTTACCCATAGCCTAGAATGATGCAATATTTCTCACTAAGTAGATGTGATATTCAAAGTTTGACTCTATGACCTACACACACGCACTTAAACATTCGACTCGCTGAGATTTGTTTGACTTTATTTTCTTTGTGTGCTGTCTATGATGATTTATTTGATGAGTGTTCTCTCCCTAATAGTTTTCAATGATGCTAAGCTAGAAGACTGGGGGCATGAGAACATGTTTTATTTCTTTCTTTGCTTGTGGGTATATTTTGTTGGTCCTCACTGTCATTAGCATTTATGCTTGTTCTACTTGACACTTAGGACTTACAAGGTATTATCCTTGACTATTTTACACGAGTACATGCTTATAGTCATCTTGACCTTCTCGTGTCTTGATGCAAGCATAATCTTGCTATAGAAAACTTAGGGAACCTCACCGCACTAGTCATCTTGACCTACATGTCTTTGGTGCCTAGGTGAGATTTCCACATTCCTATCTGATATAGATCATATTCATATACCCATAGTCATACTAGTGAGTATTGTATGATCTTATGATGCTACCAATAAAGCTTGATGATGATTATTAGATGTCTATTGGTGTTGTGACCTTGCAAGTCAACCACTTTTCATAGTAGCTTACATTCTTAGGTTCATGTTAGATTAGTTTTGCATCCCGCATATGGAGAGAGCTCTCCTTTTATCTTTCACAGACTAGTCAGTCAATTGCACTCATCTTTTCCCTTCTTCTCGATCATGTCTTTCACTCCTTGTCTTTCACATCACATCATTTTCCTGTCATCACAAGGGGTTAATCTTATCATCATATCTATACCCTAAAAAGATTATTTCCAGAAACATGAGTCTATATCATACACATGAGAACTAAACATACATCTATGAGAGAGATTATACATGAGAATATAAATAATACATTTCAGCAATATGACAAGATAATATAAAAATTGAAACATCCATCACAAGTGAGATGCATACACAAGATATATCACAAATCTAGTAATCTCATATACATATGAATGTCATGATACGATATACAATATGAGATCCTCAAAAAATCTGGATCAAAGTCTCAATGATATGTCTAAAACATCTAAACCTAGGCCTAAGTCTGACTAGCCCCATCATGTGGAGCTGGTAGTAGAGGAGGTGCTGCAGCTATGTCAGGTACCATATCAGATTTCCCCACTATTACAGAGTAAGGAGGTACTCTCTAATCCTCTGGCATAGCCTGAATGTAGAGACCATGATAATATGCAGCTCGTGCTGCCTCTCTTCAGCTCTCTATAGTGGCAACCTATATAGCCCTATCCCACCGCTCTATCTCAGCTCTTAGATCAGTCAGATGATGCTCTTTTATGGCTATAGTGATCCGTAGATATTGCATCTCTATCTCTAATGCCTAGATCCTAGCCCTAAGATCCTATCCTCTTGCAGGCTGATCCTACCCAACATCCCCCTATCGGCGCGGTGGCCTCACCGTGTCATCTCCCTCATCACCAGAACCCTATCTCTGTGACCATTTTCAGCCACTTAATCGAGAGCTCTACCCTCTCTCTCCTCTTCCTCCATCTCCTCCATCCCCTCCATCTCCTTCGTCATCTCCCCCCGTCATCTCCCTGTGTCACAGGCTGTGCATCAGGTAGTGTAAATTTAGGGAAAGGATGCCTCTGTCGCTTTGCCCTGTAAGTTGCATCTGCACCTGCATCTACCATGTCTGGTAGGTAGTCCCATGGCTCCTGATGTATCATAGCTGTATCCTGTACTACCTACTGGTAATCTAGCATCGGCAGCCAATCTTGGCCCTCCTCATCCCTAACTCAAGCATAGGTGGTAGTCTCGGTGGGTACCCTCTGCTGACACCTAAACTATCTCCAGACATGAGTAATAATGAACCTCTCCACAATATCTGCATGCCGACCTACCAATGGCTGACTGCATAACATATAATCCAACTCATATCGATCACCCCACTGCTCACATGCCCTGTAAGGTCTCCATATGAATGAGGTGAGCTCATCTAGCACTCTCCTGTAGTAGGTCACATCCTTGCTATGTGGCTATGACAAGAACCCTATGTACCTATACATATAGGGGCATCTCTGGTCCCTCGGCTGCACTCATGGTCACACTACAACAATGTGCTCCCATGCCCATATCTAAACAAGAATGGCCCCGCATGCCCAAGTCTTGCCATCATGATATGCGATCTCATGGAGCTCATGGTACATGTCTGCCAGGATGGCTAGCTCGCATGCCATCCATCATGGATGTGCTATCAAATCAGCTACTAATCTGCCCCATCCTAGTGGAAACTCCTTTTGACTCCTGTCAGTAATGAGGGCCTGTGCAACAGTAGAACACACTATGCAAGGCACTGGGTAATCCCTGCCAAACTCCTCCATTAGTCTATCCCAGCTGAGGTGTCTATCCACAATAGTGACATCTTGAAACATGTCCTGCATAACCTGCCTCCCCTCTGTCAGATCCTGATCATAATACACTTGTGCCAACAAACAATCATGTCAGTTTCTATCATACAAAAACTTTACATCTATGACTATCTATAAACATGATTATACTTATAGGCTCTCTGTGGCTCGAAATTCGTAGGATCCGATAAACATCCTCTAGGCTAATGGTAGCCTCTCCAGTGGGCAAATGAAAAGTGTTATGCTCATTGTGCCATTGCTTAGCCAAAGCTATCAGTAATCCATGATCTACAAAAATGTGGGGCATCTGCAACAAATAAGCAAATCCCATCACCCTCAGGTCTGCTAGCCCTAGATCATCTAGATCTCAGATGCATCGCAATCCAGTCACTCGGGGTGCTCTAATGTGAAGCACAGGAAGGTTCTCCTACAAGTCATTTAACCCAAATCAGATGTCAGAACATATCATGATGGATATATAAAATCAGTACAAAACATATTAAAAGCAAACATTGTCAGGACCCATGTCATTTTGTTCAAAATCATTAAAACATGTCAATTTTTTATACTGTGCGATACTATTTTTTGACTAAGTGTCGTGCGATACTTTTCTCAATAACAGTGCGATGATATCTTAGCCTGCGATACTCCACATAATGTCATGCGATATTTCATCTAGTATCGTGCGATACTGGATTCAATACCCATGCGATACTATTTTGACCCACGAAGTATCGCACGATAAATATCATCAAAGGGTGAGATACTTTGTAAGTGTCGTACGAATTTTCGTATGAGTAAAAATTTGAAAAATTTAAAAATATTAAATAACATGTTTTAAATTGACATAAATGCTCATTAAATGACCTAAAGAGTGAGTTTTTCTGAAAACATACCAGGGCACCATACTGCTTGCTGGGCCATTCTCTCTCTCTAAGCTCTAAAGATTCACAATTCACTACAAGACAAATGATTTCAAAAATGACCTTTTTACCCCCTTTTATAGCCTTTTGACTTTTTTGACCTAATTTTCAAAATATCTTGGAATTGCACAAAAATTGCACCCCTAGCTAATTTTGACATCCCGAATCCATTTTCAGACTCGAAATCAAAATCCAAGTTCATCTTGATAGTCAAAGTCACATTTTAAAATTTCCCCTTCTTCTACGCAGTTGATTGATCGTTTGAGGCCTAATCCTTCAATTTTTGTTGGGGCATCTTCATCTTCATGTATTTCAAACCTTCTAGTCTTTCGTTCACCCCCTTCACTTCATCTCTCTAAGGTTTGACTTAATCTTTATCCTCTATCTTTCTTGGTCAAACCTAGTCAAACTAGGGCATATCTTCACTGCATGATGGTTATTCTATTATTCTTCTCTTCGATTATGATTCCTATTGATTTGATCAACTTTATCAATTTTCTGCTTCTCCTCTACCTAATTTTGATTTCGATTCCAAGGGGGTAGTACCTATCAGCTTTAATCTTTGATTCAGCTATATCAATCAGCTCAGCTTGAGATTCTTATCTCCTATTTTGAGACTTGATGATCTCCTATTTTCAGGTGTGTTGGTCTTGTCTTTCAGCTTATCTTTGCTAATTTATTTTTGTCTTGATGTGTTCCCATCCGTCGAACACACATCTAGGTTGTTTTGTGATCCCAAATCAATCTCACATTTTAATTCCATTCTTTGACTGCATGTGATCCCGAGTCGACCTCACATTAGTCAAAGAGGGGAAAATGTATGCACCCTAAAATGGTCGCCTAGACTTTGGGCCCCCATTCAATAATTTGTCAATTTCCTTGATCAAATCCTAATTCTATCACTTATTCAATTATATTCCTTGGATTAACCATTATATCCTTGAATAGTGGTAATTTGGAATCACCACTATTTGTGTATGCGTGTGGGGAAAATGTAAGATTCACTCCTAAATCCAAATTCCCAAAAGAGAGATCCAATTTGATCAACCAAGAGGTTAATACATAATCGAATCAATCTATGAAGAATATGAAAGAAAGAATAAATCTTATACTTCCCTATAGTTGGATCAAGCTTGAAATTTGAAATAATTGAAGTGCAAATACTAACCTTGAATTAGGGTAGATCTGGAAAATGCTGAATCCTGGCTTCTGTATGAACTTTCTGAAGATTCCATCACCTGTTCTAGATTGGAAATGTTGAGGAGGACAAAACCTAAAAATCTTTTCTCCAAATTCACACAGGTCGACTTTGACCTTTTAAAAGGTCAAAGACCACATTATTTATTTGAAGTCCAATTCCGATTCTATTCACAAATCCTAAAAGATTGCCGAAAAGGGTATCCAAATTTGCTCTCAGATCTGAGATTCCACACCTGTGCCTGGAAGAAAAATGGTTTTGTTGTTTGTTTTGGGGGTTTGCCTTGGTCAAACCCTGATTTGGAATCAACCTTAATATTGAAATTGAAATAGGAGAATGCTAGCAAGTAGTAGAAATGAATCTAACAATGAAGCTATGCAATTCAATAGATATGCTAATGTATTTGGAATGTAATCAAATATATTGATATGAAAGCTTGAACATAACATGATCAAATCTCCATGATTGTATGCTTGAAATCCACCTTGAGGAAACAATGATATGGATCTTGAAGATGAACAAAGGATCTTGAAGGAAGATCACACCACCATGGTGGCTAGATCTAGGGTTTGAATGATAGATCTTGAATGCTTGAGCCAAATCCATTCAATAGTTTGAATGCTTGAATCCTTGATCTTCAATGGAGAACTTGGATGAAGAAGAAGACTTGAATACTTGAATGAATGCTTGATTGATCATCTTGAGAACTTGAGAGCTTGATTACTTGGATGAGATGAGAAAACCTGATTGAGAAAACTTGATGTGAAAATGAGAGAGGAAGGCCTCCTTTTATAGTGATCTAGGACACACTCCTTTAGATGGGCCACCTTGAAGAATTAAATCCCAATGAGGTCCTCACCTTTAGAAAATATACCTTGATTAAATACCATTAAAAGATTTATTGTTTCGGAGCCCAAAACAGCCGACCTGGAAGTGGAGAAATAACTTTCTCGAAAGCTAAATTACCGGCAAATGACAATTTGAAATCCTAGTGGGAAGAGGTCAAGGTTGAGGTCAACCTTGACCTAGTTAGGGTCGAGGTCAACCTTGACCTAGTCAGGGTCGAGGTTGACTTTGACCTCAAACCCTAACTTGGCCAAATTTTGCAACAAGGGTTCTAGGGGTGCCAGAAACTTGGAAATTGATGTCTGAATAGGACCCAGTGTCAGGAATAGATAGAAAAGCCTTGGAATGATGCAATGAAGGACTAGGAGGTCTCATTTCTGAACCCTACCTAGAAAATGGAGCCATGAAAGAGAGAAAATCAGGAAAGTCCTTAAGACCTTAACCTTAATTTCACCTAGAATGAAGAAATTAAGTGCAGAGAAGAAGTGGAAGACAAGGCAGAATGCAAAGATGCCAATCATGACCCTAAACCACTTACTCAGACGGCTAAATGGTCTTAACATGTAAGTGCTTCCATTTTGAGATGATACAATCCTAAGCCTTTATTAAATAACTAAAAGGAATATTTCCTCCCCTTTTATTAAATAAAAAGTCCCCACTTTTCCTCTTATCCTAAGGTTGCACAAATAAAGTATTATTCTTATTTTACAAAAAGAGAAAAGCACTTTTTGTCTCGTATGGACACAAAAGTCAACTCTTATTTTCTCATTGGAGGATATTTGTGCACATGGATTTCTCCTTCTTCAAGCCTCACCTTTGATTAGATCTTTTACCTCTTAATCTCCATCGTCTGTTGTTCCTCACTTCCTATAAAAGAAAAGCTCTCTTCTTCATTTCCATATATGCATCTTTGAATACTAATGTTATGTTGTAGGTTTCCTAGGTGACTTTGGAGCTTTGGAGATCATCTTTCATTCTTGGATTTTATATTTACATGCTCTCTTAGTTACATTCTTTCATTTTAGTTGCATTATCATGGCATTCATAGCTTAGTTTCCTTTATGCTATAGATTAGCTCACCTAGCTTAATTAGGAAGGTTTTGTAATACTTGTTCTTTCATTTCCATAGCTTAGCTTGCACTTTCATTCATAGCATAGCATTGCATTGCATTTCATATTTATTCTTGGGGATATTGGCATTCTTGCCCTTGTCTTCATTTGAATCTCCCATTGTGTGGTTGATTAGCAAGGTCATAAGATTTATAGCTCTAGCTAAGAGCAATTTTAATATCCTTACAACTCCATGCATAGGGAGCTCTAGATCGCTTTCTCAATGTTTCCAATTCATGGATTCCCTTGGAAGTAATGACTTAGAGAAGTGCACTACTTGAGTGTGTACAGTAAAAGTCCAAAATTTGTCCCAAAACCCCCTAGAAACTAGGGCTCACCCAATGTCTCATCTCCCAGCACCATAGAAACTAAACCAAAGTTGATTCACCATCATTTGACCATCCTATTATGGATTCATGCATAAAATATCCCCCTCCAAAGGATAGAACGTCTACTGTTGTAAACTTGCACCAATTTCATGACCCTTATGCACCCTTCAAACTCATCAAACTCCTTCAACCACTCTCAAATTGCAAAATCTTCTTCTTTCTTGCATTTCCAATGTTAGAATACTAAGTTACAAGGTTTGGATCCATCCTTAAGTGATAGAAAACACATAAATGGGATGGATCAATGAATTGCCCTATCTAGTAGCCTTGCAGCAAAGGAAAATGCTACTTATCTCTGAAACTTTCCAAAGGACTAATAAAAAAAATTACTTTTTTGAGTACCCTTTTATTATTACATTGTCATATCCAAAGGAAATATATGGTTTTTTTGGAGTGTGTATTTTTTCTCACCCCTATGGCTCCAAAAATGAATGAAAAGTGAGTGATTTAAAAAAGGAACTATATGAAATAATTAACCCCAAGAATTCAAAGTATAGATAGTGTCTTATTATTTCATAAAAACTCTAAATACCAAAGGAATTATACTTAGACCTCCTATAACCCAAAATAAACCCCTAAATTTGGTCTCTTCAAACCCTTAAACCAAGGGTTTCTCAAACTGGTTCCCTCCAATCACTTCTAGGTTCAAACAGTTATTGATTAAGCTTTAAATGAACAATATAAGATGATCCAAATCATCAAATATCCCTATCCTTAAGACCAATCTTTTGGTGCTATACCCTTGCCATGAAATTCAATGTATTTTCCATGATTTGTTGATTGTGATCACTTCTTCTTTCACTTGTCTACACACCAACAACTCTGAATGGATGGGTAAACACTAGTGGCAACCTCATTCACCATGCATAGTCATTCAATCATCACCGATGACTCTGGGCCAAAGTGTCCCTCAATGTCCCTTAAGCATGAAATCAATGATATTTGTGGGGTCATATCTCAGAACTCATGTGAGGTAGCATTGATTTGTTAGGTGCTACAAGACCATGTTGTCGAGGCCTACAAAAGTCTATCTTAGTTTTCAAAGATTCAAGTTCATTTAAATTTGGCAACACATTCTCGGTCGATGCCAGAACTCACATGTTCTTCAGTTCAAAGGGCCAACATTGCGTATCCTTCCAACCATCAATCGTAGCAATGAATCATCTTTTCCAATAGCTCCGAATGGTCGAGTAAATGCTAGTGGAAACCTTGTTCACCATGCATAGTCATTCAATCCCCGCCGACGAATCTAGGCCAAAGTGTCCCTCAAGGTCACTTAAGCATAAAATCAACTATCTTTGCGGGGTCATATCTTGGAGCTCATGTAAGGTAACATCAATCCATTAGTTACTATGAGACCGTGTTACTAGGGCATACAATAACCTATCTTAGTTTTTAGAGATTCCAGTTCGTTTAAAATCAGCAACACATTCTCGGTCGATGTCAGAACTCAAAGCATTCCTCAGTTCAAACGGCCAACATTGCATATCCTTCCAACCATCAGTTGTAGCATCAAACCATCTATTCCAATAGCTCCAAATGGCTGGGTAAATGCTAGTGGCAACCTTGTTCACCATGCATAGTCATTCAATCCCCGCCGATGACTTCGGGCCGAACTGTCCCTCCAGGTCCCTTAAGCATGAAATCAGAGATCTTTGTGGGGTCATATCTTGGAGCTCGTGTGAGGTAGCATTGATCCATTATGTGATACAAGACCATGTTGCTGGGGCCTACAAAAGCCTATTTCAATTTTTAGAGATTCAACTTTGTTTAAAATCGGCAACACATTCTCGATTGATGTCAGAACTCAAAGTGTTCCTCAGTTCAAACGGCCAACATTGTGTATCTTTCAAATCATTGATCGTAGCATCGAACCATCTATTCCAATAGCTCTGAATGGCCAGGTAAACACTAGTGGCAACCTTGTTTGCTATGAATAGTTGTTCGATCCCCGTCGATGACTCCAAGCTGAAGTGTCCCTCAAGGTCCCAACAACATGAAATCAATTATCTTTACAGGGTCATATCTCAGAGCTCATGCAAGGTAGCATTGATCTGTCAAGTGCTAAGGTACCATGTTGCTGGGACCTACAAAAGCCTAGCTCAGTTTTCAGAAATTCAAGTTTGTTTATATTTGGCAACACATTCTTAGTCGATGTCAGAACTCAAAGTGTTAGTCAGTTGAAACGGCCAACGTTGTGTACCTTTCCAACCATCAGTCATAGCATCAAACCATCTATTCCAATAGATCTCAATGGTTGGGTAAATGCTAGTGGCAAGCTCATTCACCACACATAGTCATTTGATCCCCACCGATGACTCTGGGCCGAAGTGTCCCTCAAGGTCGCTTAAGCATGAAATCAATGATCTTTGTGGGGTCATATCTTGGAGTTCATGTGAGGTAACATCAATTTGTTAGTTGCTATGGGACCATGTTTCCAGGTCCTACAATAACCTATCTCAATTTTTAGAGATTCCATTTCATTTAAATTTGGCAACACATTCTCGGTCGATGTCGGAACTCAAAGTGTTCCTTAGTTCAAATGGCCAATGTTGCGTATCTTTCCAATTGTTGGTCATAGCATTGAACTGTCTATTCCAATAGCTCTGAATGGCCTAGTAAACACTATGGCAACCTCATTCACCATGCATAGTCATTTGATCCCCGCCGATGACTCCGGGTCGAAGTGTCCCTCAAGGTCCCTTCAGCATGAAATCATAGATCTTTGTGGGGTCATGTCTCGGAGCTCGTGTATGGTAGCTTCAATCCATTAGTTGCTATAGGACCATGTTACTAGGGCCTACAAAAGCCTATCTCAATTTTTAGAGATTCAACTTCATTTAAAATCAGCAACACATTCTCGGTCGATGTCAAAACTCAGTGTTCCTCAGTTCAAATGGCCAACGTTGTGTATCCTTCCAACCGTCGGTCATAGCAATGAACCATCTATTCCAACAGCTCCAAATGGTTGAGTAAACACTAGTGGCAACCTCGTTCACCACACATAGTCATTCGATCCCCACTGACGACTCTGGGCCAAAGTGTCCCTCAATGTCGCTTAAGCATGAAATCAATGATCTTTGCGGGGTCATATCTCAGAGCTCATGTGAGGTAGCATCAATCCATCAAGTGCTATGAGACCATGTTGCTAGGGCCTACAAAAGCATATCTTGGTTTTCAAAGATTGAACTTCATTTAAAATCAATAACACATTCTCGGTCGATGTCAGAACTCAAAGTGTTCCTCAGTTCAAATGGCCAACGCTGTGTATCTTTCAAACCATCGGTCGTAGCATCGAACCATTTGTTCCAATAGCTTTGAATGGTCGGGTATACACTAGGGGCAACCTCATTCAGCACACATAGTCATTTGAACGTCATCGATGACTCTGAGCTGAAGTGTCCCTCAAGGTCCCTTTAGCATAAAATCAATGATCTTTATGGGGTCATATCTTGGAGCTTGTGTGAGGTAGCATCAATCTATCAGGTGCTACAGGATCATGTTGTCGAGGCCTACAATAGCATGTCTTAGTTTTTAGAGATTCAAGTTCATTTAAAATTGGCAACACATTCTCAGTCGATGTCAGAACTCAAAGTGTTCCTTAGTTCACACGGCCAACATTGTGTATCTTTCCAACCGTTGGTTGTAGCATGGAACCGTCTCTTCCAACAACTCTAAATGGCCAGGTAAATGCTAGTGGCAACCTCATTTGGCACACATGGTCATTCGATCCCCACCGATGACTCCTAGCCGAAGTGTCCCTCAAGGTCTCTTCAACATGAAATCAATGATATTTTGGGGTCATATCTCAGAGTTCATGCGAGGTAGCATGGATCCATCAGGTGCTACGTGACTGTGTTGCCAAGGCCTCCAATCACCTGTCTCAATTTTTAGAGATTAAAGTTCATTTAAAATCAGCAACACATTCTCTGTCAATGTTAGAACTCAAAGTGTTCCTCAGTTCAAATGGCCAACATTTCATATCTTTCCAAGCATTGGTCATAGCATGGAATCATCTATTCCAATAGCTCTGAATGACCGGGTAAACACTAGTGGAAACCTCATTCAACACACATGATCGTTTGATCCCTGCTGACAACTCTATGCCAAAGTGTCCCTCAAGGTCTCTTTAGCATGAAATCAGTGATCTTTGCAGGGTCATATATCAGATCTTGTGTAGGTAGCATTGATCTATTAGGTGCTATGGGACCATGTTGTCAGGACCTACAAAAGCCTTTCTCAGTTTTTAGAGATTCAAGTTCGTTTAAATTTGGCAACACATTCTCGGTCGATGTCAGAACTCAAAGTGTTCCTTAGTTCAAACAACCAACATTGTGTATCTTTCAAACCATTGGTCATAGCATCAAACTGTCTGTTCCAATACCTCTAAATAGTTGGGTAAACGCTAGGGGAAACCTCATTCAGAACAAACAATTGTTTGAACCCCGTCGATGACTCCAGGCCGAAGTGTCCCTCAAGGTCCCAAAAGCATGAAATTAGTGATCTTTGTGGGGTCATATCTTAGAGCTCATGTGAGGTAGCATGGATCTGTTAGGTGGTACGAGATCGTGTTATCGAGGCCTACAATAGCCTTTCTTAGTTTTCAAAGATTCAAGTTCATTTATATTTGGAAACACATTCTTGGTCGATGTCAGAACTCATAGTGTTCCTCAGTTCAAATGGCCAACGTTGCATATCTTTCCAATCGTCGGTCGTAGCATCGATCTGTCTGTTCCAATAGCATTGAATGACTATGTAAATTCTAGGGGAAACCTCATTCGGCATGCACAGTCATTCGACGACTCCGGACCGAAGTGTCCCTCAAGGTCCCAACAACATACAATCAATGATCTTTGCGGGGTCATATCTCAGAGCTCGTATGAGGTAGCATCGATCAATCAAGTGCTACGGGACTATGTTGCCGAGGCCTACAATAGCCTATCTTAGTTTTTAGAGATTCAAGTTCATTTATATTTGGAAACACATTCTCGATCGATGTTAGAACTCATAGTGTTTCTCAGTTCAAACGACCAACGTTGCATATCTTTCCAACCATCGATCATAGCATGGAACCATCTGTTCCAATAGCTCTAAATGGTTGGGTAAATGCTATGGGAAACCTCATTTGGCACACATAGTCATTTGAACCCTACTGACGACTCCAGGCCAAAGTGTCTGTCAAGGTCCCTTAAGCATGAAATCAATGATCTTTGTAGGGTCATATCTCGAAGCTCATGTGAGGTAGCATTAATCTATTAGGTGGTATCGAACCATGTTGCTGAGGCCTACAATAGCCTCTCTCAATTTTTAGAGATTCAAGTTCATTTATATTTGGCAACACATTCTCAGTCGATGTCAGAACTCACAGTGTTCCTCAGTTCAAATGACCAACATTGCGTATCTTTCAAACTGTTGGTCATAGCATCAAACCGTTTGTTCCAACAACTTTGAATGGTTGGATAAATGCTACTAACAACCTTTTTTGGCACACACAATTATTCAAATGCCACCGATGACTCCGGAGTGAGTAGTAGGATGAGTGCAAATATGTATTCTAGTGTTTGTCATTAACAATCAATCAGTTAGGGGACAATTAGAACTTAGTTTGTAAAAGCATAAGGTTGCACATCCACACCCATTGTAGTAATCTTATTAATAAAATAACTCTTGCCAATATTAGGGTACCCATAGATCAAAATAGGCCTGGTATTGGGGTCAATGGATGACAACCTTGCCATATGCAGCCTCACCTATTCGAGGTCATGTCTCTATATTGTCACTGTCCCGTGGAACAGAGAACACACTAATGAATATAAATGTTTGATTCCACGTAATCTTGGATAGGTTGTGACGTAGAAATATTGCCTTATATTATATTTATACATTTCTGCATTCATTTCATTACTTTTGTTATTATTATAGTCAAGGAATTGACTGTTATTGAGGACAGTGACTAGCATTTGTAGCACAATTAGCAAGTTAAACATACATCAATAAACATACAAGCATAACTATAAGGCATGGGAAATTTAAAAAGCATAAGACATCTATATAAACATAAATTAGTATACATCAATAAAGCAAACACATGAATTGCATACCTAAAACATAAAAAAAATATTCGTAGGTTATGAAGCCAAATATATATGTCCAATAATGTCATACATTGAATATATTCAATATAGTTAAACTGTCTTCCTCAAAGCCAAATGGATGTACAACATGTCACTTATACAATATACAAAAAATATGTCCACTAATGCCATATAGGTATACAATCCATATCCTTAATCTAGTCCTTTCCCGCTAGGGGAAGAAAACAAGTCCCGAGATGTCTTCAATCATCGCGTCAATGGAGATGCAGTGGATGCTGTAGTCTTTCAAGTGCGCTCAATCGTCCTCCTATCTAGACTCTTCTGTAGCTCGAGCTGATAAAAAAAAATTTAAGCATCAATAACTAATATACATCAAAATTGAATTATACAATGACATAAAATTGAATATTCGCTTACCGCTAGCAAATAGTCACTATGTTCATCCACCGAAGGCGCATGTTGGTGATCTGGAGTAATAAGTCCCTACAACAATGATCAAAATAATAATTAAAATACATACATGAATATCATTATAAAATTCAATACAAACTATTAAAATAACAATTAAAATTAAGTGATCTCTTTCATACCTCAGTTAGTGCTTCAGAACTAGCTACTGTTGTAGCTACTCCATGATCCAAAGTATCACGGACAAAAGGAGGAGTCTCTGACATCAATAACTAAAAATAAAACAAAAAAAGTATTATGCAGTTATCAAGATTACATATATTTTTTACAACCCTACTAATGAGTAAATGATACCTCCGTGAAGGTTCCACCATGTCCTTCGGTGTGCAGTGTCAAAGTCAAAGCTACAACATTCAACTAGTGCACATGTACATGGAAAATCATAAGATAACCATTCATATAAGAACATACTATTGACATGTTAATTATAATGCATTATTACATATATACCTATTGACTCAATGATGACATCACAAAGCTAGGTGAAAGAATGTGATCATCGTGCCTCTATATTTTGATCATAATTTGTGTAGTAATTTAGTTATTCATTCATTTATTAATTAAATATAATCAAGTAAATCAAATTAACATGCAAATAAAGATACCTCAAGGAAAGTGGCACGATGCCCTTCCCTGTCTATTGTGAACGTCGATGGTCCACCAGTGAACATCTAATGCACATGCACAATAAGTTATGATGCAATTATTCATATAATTACATAATAATCAAATATATTAATTAAAATGTTTTATTCGATATATACTTGTGGAACTGACGATGATGTGTAGAAGGGGACATTGGGATCATTTCCACTGTGACTGACACTCTTGCCCTGGATTTTCATCATAATCAATAGATACTAAATTAATTAGTTATTCTTTTATAAATGAAATATGATCAAAGCAATTTAATGAACTTGGAAATATTTACCTGTGTGTCAATGCAGAATGTCATATTTAGAAAGCTATCAGTCATCATTCCATGATCCTCTTCCTCTCTCTCATGAGTACCAAATGTGTACAAGCATCCACATGACCAAAAAATATGCCCCCTTGAAGATTGACCATGGTCACCCTCAACTAAAGGAGTGGCACACTAAATGAGAGTCTGTGTCAGAGCACTAATCATGCCTAGTGTGTCAGCCTCTACATGTTCCTTCACAACGGAAGGATTAGTAACATGATCCACTTGTGGCTTGCCAATAGGAACCTTAGGTGCGTTAGGGTCACGATGTGCCCCCACTCAATCAAATGATGACCCCCCTCCTCTACCTTGAGAATCTAGATAGCCAAAATAATTAGGCACCTACTTGAGTACAAAATCGCAATAGAGTTTCCTCAAGAAATATATAGGAACCTCATGATTGTTACAAGGAGGAGAATCAAAGGCCATCCACCATCTCTCCCAAAAATTATTTTTAATGTCTTCATTTAAGAACCAATGAATTGGGAACCTCCTTGTTGTAGTTCTAAGAGTATCTGTGTCCCCTGATTTTTTAAATAGCTTGCAAATGTCATCTTTTGTGATTTTTTTTCTTTTTTATGTCTGCATAAGATAATTTATTGACATAATATCATTTTTGTTCTTCTCTTTTATCCCGTCATAAATTAATTTGCCCACTAACCAAGCTTACGTGGGTCAAGATTGCTTCCAATAATTTTGCAAGTCTTTCCCTTCTGGGATTTGTACCACTAGAATCTTTTAACCTAGTAATTAAAGATTCTAATTCTTTTTGCCCTTTTTCAATTTGGTTCATCAAATTTTCTTGTGTTTCAGGAGGAGGTTTCTTGATTGGTAGAGGCAATTGAGGTTCATTTTCTTCATTTATTTCTTCATTCGGTTCTTCATGAGGAGACAGAGAGTTTGGTAGAGAGTTTGGTGGAGGGTTTGGTTGAGGGAAATTATTTCATCCTAGCAATTAAAAAAACCATATTTTAAAATCTTCATTACACACAAATTTAAACAAAAACAAATTGCTACAAAACTGAATTTTTAAAACAAATAAGAGGCATGGGCTGTAACAACACTTACCTCTTCTTCTGGATCAAAATTGACGACGTCGTGGAGCCATTTGATGGATGGATGAACAAAAAACAATGGATTCACAAGCCAAAAGAAGAGTGCGTGCACGCTTGGGAAGCCCTTCTTAGCTGCAAATGAGGGTTTGAGGAAAGCAAAATGAGCTTTCCAACCTGCAACAAGCTTTAAGAAGGCCTTTTTCAAAGTGTGTGCTCCCTATAGGGCGCACACGCTTTGTTTTGGATTGCCCAAGCATAACGCTTGGGCAACCCAAGCCATAGGGCATGCGCCCCATGCCCTTTAGGGTGTACGTACTATGCGTGATGGGGGACCAAAAAGAAAAGTGGCATCTTTTTGGTCCCCCATCTTTGTGCATATACCCCTAACTTAGGATGATGGAGGGGCATAGGTCAAATTGATTGGGTCTTATGCTATCTCCATAAAGAACTTAAATAGAGTAAAGACACGCTCAGTCCTACCAATTCAGGGGAGTTTATGTTTGGTACCTACAAACCCACATCACAAAGAAAAATTATAAATATATACATATATATTATTGAACAAAAGTAAGAAATGAATATTGTACTCTTGTAGCATTTCTCTTTTGTTAATCAAAGTGTTTTGTGTTGACCCCTTTTGTGTTTGATCCAAATTAATCATGTGGGTATAGTAATTTTTTGTGTAACCATGAATTAATATTTCTCCTTACAATGCATCTAGAATAGAAGATGAATTGTATCATTACTAGGCCACTTCTTAGATAGATTATCTTTGAGGGTTAGCATTATTTCACCTTAACCTTATAGAAGTTATTTCTATCTAGAAGTAAGAGCCCATTTTTGGTGCCTCTTATTGGTTCTTCATATAGAAGTTGCATTCATGTATCATGTTTTTGTGTGTAGAGGATTGGGTAACCTTTTGGAGGTTTGTGTCTTTATTTAGACCCTTGTAGATGCTTTCCAAGTCTAAGATCCAAATATTACATTCTATGTCATGTAGACTTTACATGTTTTGTTCTCTTAGCCGACAATGAAGGGTATGTGGCGTATCATGTCTATTGCATGAAGACTTAAATATCTAAGTGGGAAGGATAAAATTTCTATGAATATCATCCTATATAAATTCTTTAGTATTTCATATAAGCTTCATTATGGCAATTCATTTCTGTGAGCTTAGTTTCTTGTGAAAGGTTTTTCTCTCTCATTTCCTTCAACCCAAAAATGAAAAGATGACTTATAAAATTTTAGAGGTTGTTTCACAGGGTGCTTTTTGTTCCACTCTTGTGAAACTTCTAGATTGCCCTTATTTAGGCACGAGTCTCTTAGGGATCAACATAAATTTACCATGGCCATGGGTCTTTGGTATTCTTTCATTTTATTTCTTAAGCTTCAAGCTACCATCAACTATATAGTAGAGGTAGGATTGCACTATACTTCCTTTAGAAAGATGTTCTAGATGTGGGTCAATATTTATAGCCTAGTTTTTAACTTCCTATTGTCATTTTCTCACATGCATCATAAGATATCCTATACACTTGCACTATCATAGATGCTCTTGCATATCTTACATGAAATAATATGTGCTTACAAATTCGTACACACATACCATATAATGGCATACCTATAACATAATGACTAAGGCATAAGTGGGATGCCCCTTTCCTAAATAAACCAAAAATATTAAATAATACAATTAAACAAATATTTCAAATTCTAGGACCTACAAGGTGTATGTCACACCTAATCCTTGAATAAATAGAAGATACAAAAGATGGACTAATCCTCAATCATTGAAGCAAATTTGATCTCGACAAATAAATTTTTGTATTATATATCTTTCTCTAGGGACTAACATGCATGAGATGTGCATCCAACGTTTTAAAATAATAACAATCCACCATGTTTACAACCTTGGAGAAAATAATGTTGTACAACATTAGAAACAAAATTTATAAAGAAATAATGCATAAACTTTATCATGCCAAAAATAATGTATAACATTTGAATGTTATCTTCTTATATAAAACCATAATATACTATATCAAAATATTTCAATTATTTTTTTCTCATGTTCCTAAAGGAGCATTAAGGATTTTAATGGAATGGATCATTTGATTAAAATTATAATCCATCGTATCACATAGGCCAAGTCTTCTTTTGAAAATACCATCTCTAGTCATCAAAAACAATTTTAATAAATTATGGCCGCTTTGATCATCAAACACAATTTTATATATTTAAAATATATAAAAACATTAAACTACTATTATTTTTAAATATTTTGAAGAAAATTCGACGTAGGCAAATTCCCTGAGTGCTGTCAACATTGGCGCACTAGTGTACACTATTTTATTATTATTCTCCACTTTCGGTGATGGGCTAGACTTCTCATCATGGCCAAATCAATTAATAATATATATACGTTTAAATATTGAACAGGAAATCATAAAAGAGAAAATCCCCATGGCTCTACCGACAACATGGACTTAATAAAAATCAATAATTGTCTTGGTCAAATGTATACCTTGATCTTGCTTATTTTATTTTGGATGTAGTAACAAATCAAAGAGGATCTCTAAATTAATTTTTATTTTTTTTCAGCATTATAATAACTCATAACAATTATACTTCTGTGTACACAGGCTGATCCAGATGTCTGTCCAATAATGTCTAATGTTTTTACAATGATAACGACCAGTTTTGTACTGTTACCAGATCCAACGAAACCTGCGTTCGTAAGCATGAGCAGTCAGAGTCTGAATGTTAGTTTCATCCCTGCAATTTCTTCACGGAATGAAACCTCTATGATAATCCCTACAACTTCTGACAACTATTCTTAAATTTCTTCTGCTACTTAACTGGATAAGTTTTGTTGAAACTTGAAGAATGAAAGTGTTGTCATATCAATCATGTACATTTTTATTTAGTCCACATAAAATTTGGTGGATTAAAAGTTGTTTATAACTCTTTTATCCTATGTTCTTTTATTTTATATGACTTTTTAAGGTGGTGCTTTTTATTTAACTTCTAGTAATGAAATTTATAATTATAAGTAATAATTAATAATATAATATAAAATATATTACAAATATTTAATAATGATATGTTATTTTAAGGGACAACTTTTAATTCAATTCGAGGGGATACTCCTAATAATCTTAAATAACAATTTGATATTTCAACATCATGATAATAACTAGCCAATTCTTGTGAACAATTTGATGACTTGGGGAAAAAGGGAAGAAACAAAGCATATCTCAAAAAACATTGGCCAACTTGGTGATGAGGAGGAGGTGGTCTAGTCACTAAAATCATCACCTTGGTAAGCAAATGTTAATCATCTGCCTAATAGAGCTAACATACATAAAGAGAATCTTATTGAACAAGTTGATGATGAGAGGGATGTGGCAATAGCCCAATTTTGGGAGGATGATGATTTTGTAAAGACCCCTACGTTCAAGGGTTTTTGGCTAAAATAAAAGGATGGGAATGAATGGAGAAATTGCATATACATAAAATGGGTGTTGAAGGATCAAAACATGATGAATTTGTTGCAGACACCTTTAAGGAGGTTAATTTTGATTAAATAAATGTAATCCCTAATGAGGCAAGGAAGATAGTATAGGAGAGTGAGACACTACTCCCAAATTGGGACTTGTATACTGCATTTATTATTGGTTAGGTAAAAAGCCAAAAAGACAATCTTTACTTTAGATTTTGAAGTGGAATAGGGACTAGCAGGATCAAGATATCATCCCATGATTCAAGTGTTGGCTATGTGGGGATCTAATCCAAAAACTAGGAAGCTTAAAATTCTTGGAATTGTAATACCCCAAAAATGGGCTATAAGTTCATTAACCTCCTACATCGACAAATCAAACAAAATTGACATCGAAGTCCTAACCTAAGGCACATCTGAACATCATCAAATCTAATTGATTATCTTAAATTCTGCATCAGGGAATATTCCTAGTAATATTCCTAATTATCTTAATTATCTTTAATTTTATAATTATTTGGCAATAAATCACATTTATCCTAAAGTTTGATTAATTGAATATTTTCATATTTAATTAATTAGATTTAATATTTGCCACTTAATTGTTTAATTAAATTTAATTCTATCTATTATTAATTGTATTATTTAATTTTGACAATAAATCCAATATCCTATGAATAATTGATTAAATCTTTATTTAATTAATTAAAGCGAGTTGTCATTATTTAATAATATAGTTTTTAATAAAAGTTTGAATAAATAGTTAATTAACCCATAAATTAATTATTTTATTTCAAAAATCAGTTAAGTTGAGCATAAGTCACTTTATTATTAAATTAATTCATAAATAAAACATGCACAATCATAAAAGCAGACAACTATCAATTATCAATTAAAGCTAAACTCTATTTTGAGTTAAAGCTTAGCTTTTGCATATTTTTGTGAGTTAATTATTTGTTATTATCAGATAACTCAAAAATCAAGCTAAGTTAATCTGAGTGATTTATGGCTTTTATGCATGCACCTCCAAAGCCCTGGATTTCTATAAAAATAAGGCTCAGCTCTTCACAAATCATCTCATATTTCTGCACAATCACGCTGGAGAATTGGAGGCTGAGGAATCAACTTGCAAATTCAAAGCTTTGTGAGATCAATTTCAATTGCATAGTTTTTATATCTTAGCATAGAATTTCATAGTTTTCATATCATTGTTAGAATCTTCATTGTTAGATCATTTAGCATTCATTTCATATCAGTTTTCAATAGCATTCATAGCATATCAGTGTATCATTCTTATTGCATAGAAAATATCAAAAATATAGATTAATTGCATTCAATTTCATATCCATCTTTTGCATTCAAATCCTTCATTTAGGTGTCATCTAGGTCACTGATCTCGATTACAATCTGAGAACATCAATCTCGCACCTATTAGAAGGCAGTAAATCGCTTGGTTAGATTAGATTTCAATTTTGCACGATTTTGATTATCACTAACCTTTAATGTTTTACTGAAGTGTTGTGTCTATAGATCAGGTATAATTTTCACACACACAGGAATTAAGTCAAGAGATGAGGGGCACGACCATCATTAATACTTTGAAGAATAGTTTTTCTCTACATGAATTTACCCTCACTGTTTGTGATGCAATGTTCAAACAAGCAACTAGAAATAATTTCTTTAAATAAATGAGAAATTAAAGTAAAATGAAGTGGATATTAAAAATGGATATAGAAGATCATTGCTTCAAGGAGCTACTCCTACTACTTCATCTGATATTTTGTTAGTAAGACACCCTCTAATGTAGACACTACCATATCTATTGATGATAAGGTAATTTTATAAAAATATTCTGGAAGAATTCATGTGCTAGAGGAAGCTTGGTAAAATCAAGGTTTATGATCAAAGATAAGGTTTTGGATGCATTGAGCAATGTTCTTCAATATAGTCTTGTAAAGATAAAGACAAAATTAGAAAGTGTGTATTGCAACTATTAGGATTTTTTGTAGGATTTACTATAATAAAAAGATAACACACCCATTTAAAAGCCAATGTATGAAATATCATAGCCAAAAAAATTACACTTTCTCAACTCTTTGTCTAGTTATGTATAATATGGTGCAAATGATCCCCCATCCCTAATGCCTACAAAAAGATGTTCATGATGGTTATTGGCATGCCTCAATTCTTTAAAACATTGAGTACTCAGTTAGAGCTAGGATATATTATTTTCATACCCTACAACACTAGTCTATTCTTGACATTTGGAATGATCAAATGCAATTGAAAGATTTGGAAGAACAGAAACAAGAGTTTGGCATCGTTTTACTAATGACATGATTGTAAGTGGATGATGAGAAGAAACTACAAATGAGGATTCTCAATACCACTATAGAATGAATGATTGTACTAAAAGTTGGTTACACAAAGTCTTTTATGGACACCAAGTCTACACATGAGACAAATAATATGGAGAGAGTTTGGCTCATATGCAATAGTTGCAAGAATACAAATATCCAAGTGAAATGGAGTATTTGAAGTGGTACTAGAGATAGGGCACCTACACTGATTAAATAGTGGCCCCTTGTTTCTATTTAGGGGAAAAATGGTGTCAATGAATTTAGTAACATAAACTATGTGATATGTGTTCATTAATTAACCATTTCCACACTAACATTAGAAATACAAGAGAAAGAGGGGCTTCCAAACATAAATCTCAATATAACCCAAGTTAGATTAGCAAAACTCAAGGGGATAAAGGGATGCCAATGCTAAACCTAAATTATATTAAGGATGTACACAAACAAGTCCTCTTTCATGTAATATAGGATTTGATTAAGGTTATGTAAAAGTAAATGTGCAATTGAACCAATTGATTTAATGAGAAAAATAAGATAGATCTAGATGCTAAATGTAAGCAATCAAGCCAATTAAGATGTGAAAATAGGTCTAAACTAAGATGTGAAATAGATAATAATGTACTCACCTTGAAGTATGAATATAACTATGTTTTTCTTCTCTAAAAAATGCTATTCTAGACCTTTAGCTGAATTTTCAATTGCGAATCTGCGATCATGGTTGAAAACCAAGAAAATGTTGAAGCTCTCAAGCTATTAGGAATAGCTCGACCATGTCACCATGTTTCAGAATAGGTTGAACAAGTCCCTATGTTCCAAAGGCATTGTACTGAAGTCGGCCTAGACTTTTGTGGTAGATCTCTATATACAACTTCTAGATCTGTACTTGTAATTCTCTTACCCTAGTCCTGCACATAGAAAAATATGTTTTTGGGGTTGGGGTGTTATCTAGATAAGGGCTTGCCTTGGTCAAGCCCTAGATTGAGGAATAAACCTTGAATTGAAATGTAAATGTGCAAACAAAATAAGACAAATGTAAGTATTCACCTTTCTTGTAGAAACCCTTGTCAATAAGGATTTGGTGATGCTCAAGTATGTTGTAGATGTTGAATTTGCAATAATGGATGTAGTAAATCTCCACAAATGTAATAGATCTACCAAAACCACATCATGGAGCCATGGATGAAAATGTGAACCAATGAAGAAGAAGATGAATTCCTTAATGTAAATCTCCTCCCTTGATGGCCTACAAAGTGCTAGATCTTAAAGAGGAAATGCTCACAAAGGATCCTTGAATGCTTAAAATGCCTTAGGAGATCTGTTAACTTGAATTCTTGAATGCTTGAGCTTGCACATGTGATTTCTATAGTGTGTGTGTCCCAAAATGAGGTTCCTAGGCTTCATTTTATACTATATTTTAGATGAGAAAACAAAGCAAGCTTACAGGGGAATCTTATTTTTGTAATTTAATTTCCTGAGACAACACTGGCCCTAAGATTTAAAATCCTTGAGGAACAGGTCAAACCAGTCGACCTATTTATGACAAATTGGTCGACCTATTTCTGAGGAACTGGTAAACTTGGTTGACCTATTCTAGAACAGGTCGACTTGGTCAATCTATTCTAGGGTTGGCCCATAGGGAGCTAGCCCCAAGGTCTCGGAGACTATATAGTTGAAAAGGGAGAATATGGGATAGAGAAGGAGAAAAAAGGGGGTCATGCACAAATCCATCAATGGTCCATAAAGTCAGTAAAGGGACGAGAGCTAAAAGGTCTTAAATAATGAGTGCGTCCATTTTAAGATGGTACATTTAGCCCCCACTTTAGTGGGAGTATGGGTTACCTCATACTTGCAGTAACATAGATCAAAAGAAAGAGCTGATGTAATCATGATTAAGGAGATGAAGAAACCATCAAGCCCCAAATAGACTTGAGTCTTCATCATATCCAAAATCAGAATAAGATAGATGTCACTATTGTGTGTGTGAATTTTGTACCTAGCTATAGACACAACACCTCAGTAAAACATTAGAGGTTAGCAAAAATCAAAATCATGCAAGTAATTGAAAGCTAAACTAACCAGGCAATTTACTACCTTCTAGTAGGTGCGAGTATGATATTCTCAGATTAGACCGAGATTAGTGACATTCATGACACCTAAACAAAGGATTTGAATGCAAAATATGGATATGAAAGGAATGCAAAGTAATCTATATTTTTGTATTTTCTATGCAATTATGATGAAAAACTAGATATGAATCTATTCTAAATGAAATTGATATGATATGCAATTGATCTAATCAAAAGATATTCTAAATGATATGAATGCTCAAAGTAATGAAAATCTTACAACAGCTTGGATTCGCAAAGATGGATGCTTCGATCACCAATTCGGTAGCGTGAGGATGCAATTTTGTGGATCCTTCATTGAAGAGCTGAAGCCTTGATTTTATAGAAATCCAGGGCTTTGAGGATGCAAGAGAAAAGCCATAAATCACTCTTGATAAACTCGGGTTGATTTTTGAGTCAACAAGAAATTAAGAATATTTAATTCATAAAATCATGCAAAAATAGCTTTTTAACTCAAATCAGAAGTTTAGATTAGCTTTGAACTCAAAATAGATGTTGAGTGTCCAAAAGTTAACAACTTGCATTGATTTCCTGAATTAAAGTTTAACTGCTCCTTGAATGTGCACAATTAATTAAATAAATAAAGTGATTTATCCTCAACTTAACTGATTTTTGAAATAAAATAACTAATTTATGGGTTAATCAATTATTAAATCAAACTTTTATTCGAAAACTATATCATTAAATTTGACAACTGGCTTTAATTAATTAAATAAGAATTTAATCAATTAGTCATGAGATTTTTGATTTATTGTTAGAATTAAATAATACAATTTAGGAATAGATGTAATTAAATTCAATTACATAATTAAGTGGCAGAATTAAATCTAATTAATTAAATATTTAGAATATTCAATTAATCAAACTTTAGGATAAATGTGATTTATCGCCAAATAATCATTAAATTAAAGATAATTAGATAAATTAGGAATATTTAGGAAATATTCCCTGATGCAGAATTAAGATAATCAATTAGGATTTGATGATGTTCAGATGTGCCTTGGGTTAGGACTTCGATGTCGATTTCATTTGATTTGAAGATGTAAGAAGTTAATGAACCTATAGCCCATTTTTGAGGTATTACAACTGTCAAGAAAGATAGAGAAAGAGTGTGATCACCTCACCTAGTAAGGTTTGTGTTCCTTATTGTGAAACACACCAAAGGGTTAGGATTGAATAGACTAGTGGGTTTGTGTGCCCGATTGTCAATCCCATGTAAAATAAGGGGTAGGATCAAATAGTCTAATAGGTTTGTGTGCTCGATAGTCAACCCTAAAAACTTTGCACCTTGTGGTGGTTTTACATCCCCATGATATAGTACTCCTATACCATGAGAGTGGTTTTTGTATGTGCTACGATAGGTCAAATGGTCTAGCAAGTGTGTGTGGCATATGAGTCAATCAATCTAAGACGTGTAGGAAGAGTAATTGGTGTAATCACCCAAAACAGGGCTAATAAAACCAAAGGCCCTATTTTCCCTAATTTGGAGTAATCTCCTTATTGTGTTAATTTGATTGTTTGATTATTTTAACATAATTCTATAAAATCAATAAAATTCCTAAATCAAGCATGTAAACATCATCAATTAATCAAAAATTTATATTAATTAGGTCTCTAAGCCTAATTACTTAAATCAATCCCACTTAAATGTACATGGCTAAAGTAATTAATTAAAATAAATTAATAAAATGACTTAAAACACGTCACCTCTTAAGAGACAACAAGGACAAAATCAACCAATGAGAGGTTACCCACATGGATCAACTCACATGGATCAAAGGAGGATGAATCTCAATCACTCCTCTCAAATTGCATCTCAACCGTTGAATTCATTAAAGTTTCTATAAAAGAGGAATTTTAAACTCAGAAATTATATAGTTAATTGCATTCATACTTACGTGTTGTCATTTTGATTTCATAGATAATTAACTCGCATTTCATTTCAAAGCTTAATTGGTAATGAATTAATGACATTATTTGATTTCTCAATTTCTTAGTTAATTTGCATTGAATATCTCATTCTAGTAGTGAATTGTCACTGTTTAGAGTCTAATTCTAAGAGCTAAATAGACTTTGAATATACTCTTTCTAGTTAGAGAGCAACAGGATGAATTTGCCAATTTCCTTGATTTCCTATTTTCTTAAGAAGATAACAATCTAATGTCTTATTGAAGTCTTGTGTTGCAGGATAATAGGTACCACAAAATACACACATTTCGAGCACTCATTGTAGGGATGAGCCCCAAATTTATGGCTTTTTAACTCAATTTTGTCATTGTTTTACAGAACCAGGATCACATCTAGAACTTTGGATCACATTCATGAAGAAAGATCTCACTAGGTCAAAACATGATCTCACTCGGTCTTTCTTGGATCACATCTAGTGAGGGGTGCACATGGTAAACTTTGTGTCACATTTAGGATCCATGATCACATTTGCTTAAATTTGTGTCGCATTTGGTTGTTGATTGCATTTGGGGATAAAATAGGATCACATTCAATAATTTTACTTGCAAATTTGAGATTTCTAATGACTAATGGATGAATTTTGTGAGTCCGATTGTTTTTTCTAGCCTTACTGTGGTTTGCAAGTTGAATTGACAATGAAAAAATAGAAAATAAACTACTAATGAGTTTGTTTTATAGGTTTCCTCATGGAATCAACCAAACACTTTATGCTTATCTTCATTGATTTTATAGGAATTTAATCACAATTTGAGGTCACTTTTCAATCTAATTAGAAGATTATGCTATTTTCTCTTTGGTAAAATTAGAAACTCAAAAGTTAGATTTGGATTTGAGTTCAAATTGAAGTAAATTTACAATACACTTGCATGATGTGTTTGATAGGAGAAAATGACATGGATAGGAGAGTATAATCTTCTCCCTAGTGGAGAATTAGAAATCTAGACTCCTAAGTCACCAATTCTCTTTTCTTTCATTGCTATTAGCTTTAGAGGGCCTACCAGATGAGGTCAAAGGCTCCCAGGAATGACCCAAGTGAGGAAAGGTAGAGGCCAACCCTTCCACCTCACTGTAATAAAGACGCTTCCTTGAGATGAAAATTTTGGAAGACTTAGTCAGTTTTGTCTTTGGAACCATGATTTAATCATTTCCTTGGACATGCTTGGATCTTGTGTAGAGAAGAGTCACTTAAATATTTCTTGCGAGACTACACAAATTCAAGTACTTATAGGGCTATAGGCCTCAATCTCTCTTGTGAGACTTGGGAGATGATTATGAATGGATGCCTTTACTAAATACCTTATGTTAGAAACCACCCAGATTAGCCCTGAAAGGGTCGTAATGCTTGTACAAGGTAAATAATAATTTCACCAAGAAGTTCATCATATCGAGCCCTCTTAGACATTACTACTTGGCTAATATGGCCTCCAACATCCATTGTGTGTTGTTGGACCGCCATATTCTGAGGATTCTTTGAGTGTGTTCCTAAGCTAATAAACAAGCATTTCCAATCTATGCCAAGTTTATAGGAAAAAATATGTGTGTTTGTGGTATGAAAACAACTCTTCTTGATGTGTTTGAATCAAAATCAAAGACAAAAACCCTAAATGAACAATCACAGATCCTCTCAAACACTCAGAACCATTGGAATTAGACAAAAAAATCTTAAATTTTTGACAAAGTTGACAAACGTTTCCTCAGACAAACCATTAGAAGATCGCATGTGGTATCCTGAGTCACTTTTTGAATCCTGGGTCACATACAATAAATACAGAGTCCCATTCAGTATAGCCTAAGTCACATTTGGATTAGGGGTTGCATCCAGGATTTCCTGGATCACATTTGGTTAATATCCCTGGAAGTCACATATAGAGGGTCGCATCTGGGACAGAGAGCACTTCTGCACCTGCTGGAACCTTGATTATTGGATTTTTGAGTACCCTTTTGAGCCTTTTGTTAGTTTCTATTATTAGAACTAGTAAACCTCTAAGTCTGAAATGGTCAATTCTTGAGTGTACCTCACCTCCCTATTTGGCCTTAATCCGCATTCGTCAAATTGTGTAGTCCCAATTCATATCAAACCCAATCAGTTCCCAGCTCACAAAAAGGGCATTCTAACCCTTAGACATTGGAGATTTTGAAACATAAAAACCCCTTTACACTTGGGTCCCAGCTCATGAACAGGGAATTTCCCACCTTTAACGCTAGATCCTGTCACATTTTCAAACCCACACTTGCAACCTTGGGCTGACACACTTGGACAATTTTTAGACCCTTTGACATATCATGACACTCAAACAATTACCTTATCATGATTCCATGGTTAACACAAGACATAAGTCTTATAATCCAGAATGAAATCCATTTTCAAATGAAGTTCCATTATTGAATTTTGAGCAAGGAAAAATATCAAAGATAAATCCTTTATTCGGTGCTACACTTAGTACTACTCATACTGTGACTCCTGGTACTACCAACATGTCAAATTGAAATGATTACACTTGGGAAGAATGAAACAATAATCATAATGATCAAGAAGAATGAGCCAATTAAGGGGAAGAAGAGAATCGAGGAAATCACCGTGATTCTGATAATTATGAAGATCCAACTGAACAAGAATATCAGAGAGCCATGAGAAGCAAAAGATTCCAAAAGATTTGAAAGAACATTGGAAGAGAACAAAGAAAACTATTTTTTGGAATTAGCATCTCAAGGAGTGAAGTTACCTAAGGACTAGGATGTTAATAAAATTAAGCAAAAAGATGATCTTACTCCTATATCTATACTAACACAAAAGTTACTTGCTATGCAAGCCGAGATCCAAGATTCTAGGAAAGAAAAGGACAAACCAAAAAAACAATATTCATTGGAACATATTTGTCCTTTCCCTTTTGATAAGGATGTGAGAATGATACTATTTCTACAACATGTCATAATTCCTAAATACGATAAATATACTGGCAACTTGGATCCTTAGGACCATGTGAGGGTGTTTTGCACATCGAGCATGGAATTTATGCATGAAAAAACCTACTTGATGAGGTTGTTTCCAAGAATATTGGGAGGACAAGCAATGGACTGGTTTCCCAAATTACCCATAGGCATTAAGACATTTGAATAACTAGTTGAGAAGTTCATTCAACAGTACTCATATAATATACAACATACAATGACCATGTTAGACCTATGCAATACAAAGCAAATAAGTGGAGAGCCATTCCTAACATTTCTGCAATGATGGAGAAAGATCTTCGTAAGATACTCATGAAAAATACCTGAGAGTGAGAAGATGTACATCTTCATTAACAATTTGGTGCCTAAAATGAATTTTCCCATACAACTTCAAGTTCCACCAAGTTTTGACAAGATGATAGATGGTGCAATTAAGATGGAACAAGTCTTGGTTAAGAAAGGAGAAATCACTATCTATAAGGACAATAAAGACAAGTACTATTCTAATAATAATAAGGATAAGTACAAATATGGGAATAAGAATAAGAATGTGGTCAATGGTGGAGTTTTAGATGCACCTAATACAAGACCCACGCCTAAGGTGTTTAATATTTCTACAAGTCTACAAGCTAGTAAGATCTTGAATACGACGGTGACACCAACGACTCTTGAAACTTTTAATAAATCTAATAATCATAATGAGCCTTCGTTATCAAGACCTAAGAGAACATTTAGACCTTTGGGAGATACACTAGAGGTGGTCTTGAACTCACTTTTGGATAATAATATTATTATAGTTCCAGATTCAAAACCATGGGAACCAGAGGTGAAACTTAAGTGGTGGAACGATAATGAATATTGTGATTTTCATCACAATAAAGGACACAAAACCAATAACAACATTAAACCAGGACATGTCATTCAAGACCTAATCGACGAAGGAAAAGTTAAAGTGGATGGCCATCATACGAAAAATGATCACAAAGCATTTCAAACTCCATTACCTAATTATGAAAAAGGTGAATATTCTAAAAGAAATAAAATTAATTACACCTACACTGACAATGACAATGTGATTCATATGGTAGAACCTTGCAAACAATCCATCAATGTGATTAATCTTAAGGGATTACAAGATAGGAAGAAATCCTCCAATGTTGTAATGAGGAGTCAAGCTAAGCTCACCCTTAAAGGAGCTTCTACATCAAACCCACCTGCTGTAACAACGTTTACTAATAAATGGGAATTACCTTCAAAGTTCAATCTAGTAGATCAATTATAGTGTACACCTACCCAAATTTCCATTTTGGAACTATTAAAAATATCTTTGGTTCATCGAGAGATCATTGACCAAGCCCTTCTTACTACTAATGTACCTAAGGATTTAGATTTAGACAAATTCTAAACTATGGTTGGTCATATAAATTCCACACACTATTTGTATTTCTTCGAGGAAGATGATAATTCCTTGAACCATCCACATAATCAACCACTACATCTAGAGGTATTGATCCATAAACACTAATTCAGTTGTGTGTCTTGATGGATGGGGGCATTGGTTTGAATATATGTACATATAATCTGGTAAAGAAATTAGGATTGTTTGAGCATGCAATTGATCGAAGAAGAAAGATAACCATCAAAGCCTACGATGAAGAAGAAAGATCCTCTAAAATATTAGTTGTCTTACACATTAGAGTGGGACCAGTGGAAAAATATGTAATATGTCAAGTTCTAGACCTACCACTTGCCTACAATATTCTTCTTGGAAGACTGTGGATCCACACAATGCAGGTGGTACCTTCTACCTATCATCAATGCATAAAGTTTCTCCACAATGGAGTAGAAGTAACCACTCTAGCTGATACAACCTATCCTTGCAATAGTCTCAAGCAAGTGGATAGTATGATCCCACACAACAAGGAAAGTGCTCACAAAGAAGAAATTTCTAAAGAGATGGGTTTGGAGTTTTGCAAAGAAAGTTAATATTCAAGAAACATGAATGGGAGAATACAAAATAGATTCCTTGATGTCCATGATAGATTTACCTTTATCTCCTAGATCTCGAGGAAGACATTCATCAACATTCACACCTTCCAAAGGTGATACTTTGACAACTCATGAAGGAAAAGAGATGGTGAAAGAAAAGGTGTCTCTCAAAGAAGAAAATGAAGAGAAAGTAATCCTACAATGGCTATACAAAGAGGATGAACATCATGGGAATGTCAAAAATGTGGAGATAGCCCAGAACAAATATGGAAAGGTTATGACATCATGAAACAAATGGGCTATAAAGGCAAAGGACCGTTGGGTCAAAATAAGAAAGGACTTATGGAACCAATACACATGGACTTCAAAAATCCTAGAGACAAAACAAGAGTAGGTTTCAAAGAAATGACATCTCATCCCATTGCTGAAGATGGTCCATTATTCGACAGATCAGGTGATTCAGATGATGAAGAAGAAATATAAGGACAACCAATTTCCTATGAGAGATTAGTACTCTTGAAAGGAGATCATCTGTCAGAGTTTAGTACCAATCCAGGACCTAAACAAGATTCATAAGAAGAACAAGAAGAAGAATGAAAACAAAGGCATCCTATTTGGGGGAAGTTGCTTACTATCATTCATGTTCTTGACATGCATCATTTTTAAGAACAAAAAGATATAACATCTCTACAAACACCTTTGCAAGAAAGAGAGAATCAAGAAGAAGAAAATAATGATGATGAAGAAGTAGATGTACCAATGACTATTTCACACTTCTTGGGAATCTCATATGATAGTCAAGTTAATTCACATGAGTATGAATGGGACATACTCTCTAATGCCAAAATGGACATAGAGGTAGATGTGGTACACAAATACACTCCTAGAGTTCAAATTAAAGAAGGAGAAAGTTCTAATACAAGGTCACTAGAGTTAGATTCACATAACACTAACATGAACTCGAATAATAACAATGACTTTAATAATATTAATGATTCTTTGGAAGAAAAATTGATAGAAATCATCTTGCAAGTTAATAACATTGATAATAACATGGTTTTGTCTCTCAAACCCTATGAATATTTACCCTTGATGCATCCTGAGCTTATAGACTAGAATGAATCTATACCCACAAGCTCATTATCCTTTGATAATGACTATACTCTAGCTGGCTACCTAAACGCTTGTGAACCCTTTACCTCTTCTACTAGTGAAAGGAGCGGAAATATGAATGAGGGGGATATCAAGTTTCTCAGTCTAAAAATGAAGAATAAAAAGAAAAAGAAATTTGATGGTGAAAACCATGTTATGGCCGTAGATTCAAAAATAGTAAAAGAAAAAGATGTATCCAATGGTGAAAACCTCCTAGAGATGCCAAAGGATGAGAATCTTGATATTCTTCCATATCATTTTAAAGAAAGATCTTCAGTATTAATTGAGCCAACACAACCTATCAATCTTGGAACAACAGAAGCTCCACAAATGGTGCACATTGCTCAATCTTTCTCAGAAGAAGAGAAGCTACAATTCACTAATTTCTTCAAGGAAAAGAAGATCAACTTTGCTTGGTCGATCTTATTCAGACATGCTTAGGTAGGATAAAAACCTAAAAATGCATCATCTATCCATCACTGCTGAAGTAAAGCCCGTGAAACAAAAATTGAGAAAGATGAACCCACATGTAGCATTGTTAGTCAAAGCAAAACTAGAGAAATTGTTGAAAGATGGATTTATAAGAGCTATTGACTACACATAATGGATATCTAACATAATTCCTGTCTCCAAAGAGGATAAATCTACAAGGGTTTGCATAGATTTCAGAGACCTAAACAAAGCTTTTCCAAAGGATGATTTTTTGCTCCCTAACATAGATATGATCATGGATCTTACTGCAGGATATGAGATATATTTCTTAATGGATGGGCTCTCAAGATACAACCAAATCAAGATCACCCCTAAAGACCAAGAGAAGACTGTATTTACATGTGAATGGGGTACATACTATTGGAATGTAATGCCATTTGGTATCAAGAATATAGGAGAAACATATCAAATGGCGATGACGATAATATTTCATGATATGATGAACAAAAATATGGAAGATTATGTTGATGACACATTGGAAAAATCAAAAGTAAGAACAACTCATATAGAGGACTTGAGGAGAATCTTTGGTAGAGTGGAATAGTTTAAACTAAGGTTAAACCCTAAGAAGTGTGCATTTGGAGTATCATCTGGAAAATTACTAGGCTTCATAGTTTCAGTGAAAGGAATTGAAGTTGATCGAGCAAAGGTAAAATAAATCCTTGAAATGAAACCACCTAGGAATATCATTCAGATGAGGACACTTCAAGGTAAGTTGAAATACATAAGGAGATTCATATCCCAGTTAGTAGATAAAGCTCAACCTTTCATGAAGATGATGCATAAAGGAGTCACATTTACATGGGATGAACAATGCAAGAAGAAATTTTCTCAAGTCAATAAATATTTGGTGAATCCTCCAATCTTGATGGCTTCGATACATGGAAAATTGCTTCTACTATACATATCAGAAACATACACATCATTAGGAGTGTTTCTCACACAAGAGGATGATGAAAAGAAAGAAAGGGCTATATACTATATCAATAGGACTCTAGTTTCCTATGAGTTGAACTACTCAATAATTGAAAAGGAATGCCTAGTAGTGGTATTCGCATCTTAGAAGCTAAGACATTATATGCTGGCACATAAGGTGAATCTAGTGGCCAAGATAGATCCACTTAAGTATTTGTTGAATAAAGCAACATTGACATGAAGACTAGCAAAATGGGTCTTAGTATAATTAAGTGAGTTTGATATTGAGTATGGTGATAAAAAAGCTATCAAGGGACAAGTGATAGTTGACCAACTTTCTGAAGCACCATTGACAAATGACAAACCATTGTATATAGAGTTCCCTAATGAAGCAATCATGCTCCTTACAGAACATCCATTGAAGATGTATTTTGATGGCTTGTTTACACAGCAAGGATCGAGAATTGGATGTTTGTTCATTACTCCACAGGGATACAAAATAACAAAGGCATACTATAGAAACCTAAATTCATCCTTTTAACATTAATTTAATTTAATTTAATTAATGACCCCAAATAACATTATAGTTAATTTTTTAATTAATTATATTTGTTAAATTCATCTATTTATTTAATTAAATAAATTCACTAATTATAGTATTTGAATTAAATTTAAATACTACCTTTCATAATGTATTAAATTTAATTTAATACATGTTCCTCCATATTCTCCTTTTAAATAAATTTTTAATTTATTTAATTCCCCCACATTCTTTATTTCTACTAGGCCATGATTAAATTAAATTTTATTTAATTTAATCCTAAATCCAACTTAGATGCTATCCTACACACATCACTTTCTATCTAATAAACCTATTTAGTAATTAACTGAGGTTAATTTTTGGATTCCTACATCCATTAGTCCTAATTATTTGCTCACACGTGTGAGCAAATTTCTAAAAATGACCTTTTCAAAAATTGCTAAGATTGCACAAACAAGGCTTCTTACATTTTTTATGACACTTCTTACACTTTCTAAAATGGTGAAAATGGACTTTTTCACTTACACATCTCTTACACACACTTACACATCTACTTGAAGTACACATTGACCTTTCACATCCCAAGTTTCTCACACATGTGTGAGCAAGTCTTTGACTTTGTATGGCTTATGTGTCTCCTATGCAGATTCCACATAGATGTCACCTCATCCTAGCCCTCCAAAATCCTATAAATAGGACCCTTGTCTCAAGCAAAATGGAGATTCATTGTTGCATTAGAGTTATAATGCTAGTTTAGATAGAATTATTTTCATATAGTTTTCACTAACCATTTGGTAGTTGCTAAATTTCCATTGTAGATTTAGTTTACTCCATGCTTTTAGCTTCATTTGTTTTGCTTACTTGCATGCCACATAGCTTGAGGATTTCTTTCATAGCTCCTCCTTGAGCTTCTTTGGCCTCTTGCATTTGAATGCTTGAGAGTTGCTTCTATAGATTCTCCTTGAGCATATCAAATCTTCATTATACTTGCATTTATAGTGGGATTTATACTTGTGTTGGGAGAGCACACCCACAACCTGTCTAAGAGCTTAAATCAAGCAAGTCTTGGGTGCACTTGCTTCATGCTCATCTGAGGTTATGGTGAAAATTAGTGTTTTTTATAAGTTTATGAACATGCTAAAATAGATTTTAATATGTTCATTATCATTAACATTTTCATGTTTGAACTTTTTCTTAACAGGTGGATTTTCATCATATACATTTTGGCACACCTGGTGGGACCCACAATCCCATTTTTTCTAACAATTTTCTTGATTTCGTGAGAGTTCCCCATAAATTTTCTAGATAGGTGTCTCCCCTCATCCAGAGGTGTCTCTACATGGTAACATGCATCTCTGCTACATAGGCATCTCCACCTGTAGACAGGCGTCTCCGCTACATAGGCATCTCTGCCTGTCAATAGGTGTCTCTGCTAGAAAGGGGGTTTCTTCCACTTTAATTTGTTTTAGATAATAAAATTTACATGTTTTCATTGCTTAAAGGCTTATAATCATTATTGAAACACCTTATGTTATCTGCAAGTGCATAAAATAACATAAAACTAATAAAATCTTTATTTTTTTGCAGATAGGTGTCTTTGCATACACATAGGTGTTTCTGCTAGGAGTTTCCTTTGTGTTGTCTTTTTTAAGATGATTAAGTAAAGTTTTTTGACATATTAAGGTTAAAAAATCACCATGTCTTTTTCATAAGAAACATTTTTATGCATTTGGAACTTAATGGGAGCATAAAACTTTAAAACATTGGTGGTTAATCTTTGTTTTTGTGCAGTCAGGCGTCTCTGCCTGGAAAGAAGTGTCTCTGCTTGTACACAGGTGTCTCTGACACATAGGTGTCTCTGCCTATACACAGACATCTTTGACAGACATGCATATTTTCCTGTACACAAGAGTCTTTACCTGATTACAACTTATTTTTCATAAAGAGGCAACTTCATGAAAATGCTTATAAGTTCCACATACAAGCTACTTTTTTAACGATTCAAAAAGTGCCAGAAAGCTGATTCAGCCCTCTATCTAGATCTGCAAACCATTTTATCAAATTCCTCATAAAAAATAAGGTGCACATGTTCCAAGTTTACCCTTCTTTGCAAACTTCAAATACTCATAACTTGGGCATAAAAAATCATCTTGTAGCAATTTTAAAAAAAAAGTCATCAAAAAAATGCAAGGAATCTGATTTTGTAATTATTTTTAGCCTTATACAATATTTTTGAAGTGTTTTCCACACATTTGAAAATTGGGCTTAAAATAAACCTTTCATATTTGGATTTGGAATTAAAAAGAACAAGTATCTTTTAAACCCCAAGGCCATGTACATATTCTCTCCTCTTGTGCCTTCGAGTGATCTTGAGTGCACAAGAAATACATGGTCTTGTTTTCTTTTTTGGAGGCCTACTTGGGGATTTGATCACCTCAAGGGATGACCTCAACTCCCGTGTTCCATCAGAGTATAAATAGCGGGAGGTGAATCCAAAGACACCTCTCTTGGAAGTATAATCTTGTCACTCTTGGCTAAGCCCCAAAGAACTTTATACCTTTGGGAAGTGAAGGTGGAGATTTGGATTACCGTCTCTTCCCGGCTATGTGACATTATTGTCTTTCATCTACAAATTTGGGCCTCATGTACCTTGTGTATATCAAGGACATACCCTAGTTGAGCTTGTATATCCTAGTTGAAGCCTCAATAGGATTGTTGGTGTGTTTGATGTGCTTGAATGTTTAAAACCTTCCCCATTTTTAGCCAAAAGGGGACATACCATCCAAATTAAGCCTTAGCAATTATGCTTGTCTATAATTTCAATTGTTTTCTTTGCATTTTAAAATAAAAAATTCCAAAAAAAATCATAAAATTTCAAAAATCCAAAAAAACATAAACTTTCAAAAATCCAAAAACATCCAAAAACTTCAAAATCCCCCCAAAAAATATAAAGTTTGAAAAAACACAAACATTACAAAACTCAAACAAATCAAAATCATTTAAAAAACAACAAAAATATTTTGTTAAGTTAGTTTTCTTTAGTCAAGCTTTCCACATCATCTCCACATCACTTCTTCCATCTATCAACTTCGTCACCTTCTCCATACTTCTTATCCTAATCAACTTCTTAATCATTCCAACTCATTCCTCCAATTGTAATCTCTCCTAATCATCATCTTCATTCCTCTCTTCTAATCATCCTAGTCATAATCTCCTAATCATCCATAACATCCTTAGTCATCTTCCCATTCTAATTCAATCATCCAAATCATTCCTCTATATCCTAATCATCCTTCCTCTTCATCTCTTAATCATCTTAAGCATCCTAGTCAATTCTTTCAAGTCACTCCTATTCTATTCCTAATCAACCTAATCAATTCTTCCAAGTCATTCCTATCTTCTTCTAATCATCCTAATCACTTCTTCCAAGTCCTTCCTATTCTATTCTAATCCTCCTAATTACTTATTTTAAGTCAACTTTATCATTCTTATTAATCATTATAATCATTCTTCTAATATAATCATCCTTCTAATATAATCATCCTTCTAAGTCACATTTCTCTTCTTCTTAATCATTCAATCAAATTCATAATCTTCATCTTGGTAATCCTTCATAAATCACATCTAATTTCTTAATCCAATTTCACCATTCATTTTCCTTCTAATCTAATCACATCATTACCTTTCTAATATAATCCACTTGTCATCTTCATTCCAATCTAATCCTCATTCAATCCATTTAAATTCCTCCAAATATTCATCATTGACCTTCTAAATTTATGTCATTCTTAATTCCAATCTATATCCACATCGTCTTCTCATCCAAATTTTCATAAAATCTTCCACTTTGAGCTTAGGAGCGAAATCATCATTTGGACTTTAATCAAATCTTTTCCTAATTGACCCATATCCAAGCATAATCAAGATTAATCAAATCAAATCTCATCTTTCATTCCTTAATCAATCTTAGGTTGAAAGATTTTAATCAAAAGTGTTACATAGACCCTCATCATTAGCAAACACATCTAATCAAATTATTTCTTTGAGAACATCAGTTCATCTCAAGTAATTAATTCCATTAATCCTATCCTATTTTTCTTGGGATCACAAGTCCATCTCCAAGTAGAAGAAGATCATCATACAAATCAATCCTTTGTTTTCACCATCATAGGGTCTTGTTCCACCTAGGCTTGTCTCAAACCTTCAAATCCAAAATCAAATCAAATCCAATCAATCTAATCCTTGAGGTCCTGCCCTCAAAATCAATCAAATCCTTAATCCAAATCAAATCAAATCAAAGTCCTTGAGGCCCTGCCCTCTCAAATAAAAAAAAAAGTTCAAACTTGCTCCTAGTCATAAGTTCATATTTCATCCATCCTCATATATCTCACTTCATCTACTCCTAATTCAAATATTCATCCACATATTCTTCTCATCCAAATCCAAACCTTCATTCCAACATCATGGATAAAAATGCATCTCACATTTCTTCTCCTTCCTCTACCTTTGACAAGGGAAATCCATCTAATCCTCCCACATTTACCCAAATCCATCATCCCCATCTCTCATCCAAAACCATGCTTTTCTTTTCATGGATCAATGAGATAACAAAGAAGTATAGATCCCCACCTCTAAATCAAGCTACCCAATCTCCGCAAGCCATGGACTCACAATCATTCTCTCCAAGTCAACACACACCTAAATCTTCTAAGTCTCATGATTCTTTCACCCCTCCATTCACTCAAGTTGAAACCTACACTTCCTCCATCCCATCACCGTCCTAAGTCCAAACATGTCAAGACCTTGTTCCAAAGCATGCTACTATGGATTTTTCTACTCCTCTAGATCTTAGCTTCTCTCCATCCCATGCTTCCAATCCATCTCAATATCCATTTATCCCTGTTAATCCACTTCATGATACAGTTCCTAATCAAGATCAAGACATCCCTATTATGCCATCTGTTAATGACTCCCCTCCATCTCATGAACCCATTCCATCTACCCCATCCAATGATCCCCTTCCATCTCAAGCCTTAACATCCACTTATCCTCCACTTCATGAAGATAGTCCTTCTCTACCATCCACTACTTCCCCTCCATGTCAAGATCAAATCATTCCATCTCATGATTCCCTCTCCTCCATTCCATTATATGATCTTCTTCCATCTCACAATCTCATTATTCCTTCTACTCCGCCACCTAATTCTCTCCAAAGTCAAGATCAAAGTACCCTATTATCTCCCTATCATGCTCCTCCGCCATCTCAAGATCCTCTTATCCATCATAATCCATCTCATGATCCTATTATCTCCCCCAATCCCCCTCATGATCCTAATCCTTGACAAAATCCTATCTCACCTATCCAATCCATTCATGAACTCCCTACACTTGGAATCGCATCTTGTGTTGCCAATACTAAGTATCCCATTGAAGAAAGAATATCTCAAGATTTTGGTATGTCTTCTACTTGTTCCAAATCCCAAATTCCTCCATCCAAATCTAAAATTAAATATTCCCCTCAGTCATATTCCAAATCCCTTTTGGGCCCTTATGTCCAAACTTCCATCCCCCCATCCTCCAAATCCATTTTGGGCCCCTATGTCCAAATCTCCCTCCCTTCCTCAAACAAATCCATTTAGGGTCCTTATGTTCCCAAACCTAATCCTTCACCCCTTCCATCTATTTTAGGTCCTTACATACCTCTTTCCCCCATATCCAAGCTCCCCTCACATCCCTAAGAAAGATCCACAAAGGCACACATTCTTGAATTCCTTCCCACATTCATCCTTTGTAATTCCCTCCATAAACTCTTTAAACCATTCATCCCGATGCACCCATACCATGGCTAATGGAAGCAAGTTGGATGCCAAAGTAAAAAAAAAAAGAGATTCATCAAGCCAAAAATCCACACAAAAAAATAGAAGGATCAACATGTCCCATCTAAACGACATGTTCAAGAAAAGAAAAATATGATCCAAAAGGATGAAAAGTTCAAAAGGCCACAAAGGCCTCAAAATGAAAAATTCAAAAATCATGTGGATTCCCAGGCTACTCAATGACAAAAATGCATCTCAAATAAAAATCCAAATTGGCATCCAACCTTGCTGTCCAAAAGCTTTCTCCTAACTCATCCCTCTAAAAATCCTCTACTTTCCAACTCCATTACCTCCTCCATCTATTTTGGGCCCTTATATCCCAAATCCACCCTTTTTCCTCCATCTCCTCCAAAATCTCCTCCTCCACCTCTCTACCACCCTTCAAGGTGTGTACCAATGGTGATCTTTTCATCTCTCCCATCCATTTATGTACAAGTCTTGCCTCCTCCCATTCATTATTCCCCAATTCTTCCATACATCCACTCCTTCCATCCAATCTTTTGCATAAGTCCTCATTTTCCTTCCCCTAGTCCATTTCCTCTACCATCTACCCATCCTACCAACATCTATGAGAACATATGAAAAATGCCTTGGTACAAAACACATAGTGCAATATCACACCACTCGATGCTTGAGTCCTTCCCTCCATCTCCCTATCACATATCTATTGTCTTCTAAAGTTCACCTCTTCCATCCATTCACTTATCCTTATCCCCTTGTATCCTACACTTGGGGGAAAGCTCCATCCATCCTATGCTACCATATATGTCTTCCATCTTTCATATCTACCATCCATCCTCTTATCTAGGTCCATCCTCATCCTTTCTTATCTTTGATCTTGACTATCCTATTTATTCCATCTATCCATATACACCATCCATTTTCCTTACTTTTTATCCCTCTCCTCTTCATTATCTTACATACGTCCATCCACTTGTCCATATTTGATCTTGACATCCTATCCATATCCTCCATCTCATAATCCTTGTCATATTCACTTCCTCCATACTCCATCCATAATTCTATAAAGCTCCATCCTCCTTTCCATGCCTTTGATCTTGATTATCCCATGTATTCCCTTAATCCCATTGTATGCTTCTATCCAAATCCTCCCTACACTATACATTGTCAGTCTCCATCTATCTCCTCCTTATCATTATCCTCTCTCTTATTTGTACCCCTTATCCTATTCATCCACCTCCCACTTTCATTCCTTTTCCTTCATAAACCTAGACACACCACATCACACACAAATAAGAATGATATCCATGCATGCTTTGGCACATCCCTTCCCTCATTCCCTCCATGCATATTCATACCCATCCCATTAATTTTACATATCCTTTAACCACCATCTTTCTGTTCCTTCTTCTACCTCTCGTATGGGGCATTTAACTCATTTTCCATGTCATCCTTGGATCCTCATCTCATTTTTCCCCACCTTTTCATCCCCCATATCTTACCACTATCCATTCCCTCCATCTACCTTCCATCCATAAACTATATTCACCCCCCTTTCCTCTACCATTCCTTGGTTCTCCCTTTTCATTGGTCCCAATCAATTCAATCCCCTTATCCCTCTTCCAACTTACCCCCATAATATTCATTTGTCTTTTCCCTCTCATGTCTAATCCATTTCTTTTCTATCCACTTCCTTTATCTTCTAATGCTTCCTATCAAATTCCTTTATCTTCTAATTGCAATAAATCACGTTCATCTCTCTTCTAATCTAATCAATTTCCCTTCCCATCCATTCACTCAAATTCCTCTACTCTCATCTTTTCCTCTCATTTTCCCTTCTTCCTATATTCTTCTATGTAATTCATTTCCCCTCTGATCCAATCCTTTCTAATCATCTCAATTTCCTTCCTTCCTATCATCTTCAATCCAATTCATTTCTACTCCTATTATCTTATCCAAATTTTCCACTCCAATCCAAATCATCTTTCCCTTCACTTCCATTCTATTCAATCCACTCATCAATAAATAAAAAAATTCATAAAATCAAAAAATAAAAATAAAAATCCCAAACTAGTCCAATCAAGTGCAATCAATACTAATCCAATCAATCCAATCTTGTAATCTTGTACATCAATCCTTAATCAACCCATCATCTTGACCCAAATTAGCTGATTATCTATTGAACCCTTTTAATCAAATCATCATCATGGGATGTATCCTTCTAAATTTTTTTGGATGTGCATTGTTCTTATCATTAACTTTTCCATCCTCAATCAATCATCATCAATCAATCCATCAATTAGTTTTCAGCTTGACTAGGGGCAAACTGTTGGTTTACATTCAGTTTTTTGTGCATGCTTACTTGTTGCTTATTTGTATTATTATTTTTTGCATTTATCATGGTCTTTGCATCCTATTCTCACAAATGCATCACGATCTTCCATATCCTAGTGTCATAGGCATATGGTTGCCTTTGACTTTTTTTTATCACGTACTAGACACCTTGTCATCTTGGTTCCCCATACCTTGGTGCATAGTGTTAAGTACAATATCAAACTATGGTGTGCTCTCCAACATGAACATAAGTGATCCCACTAAATCATGTAGCCAAGTTGCATTATAGTTTAAGTTTCATATTACTTCATTCATTTTTTTGCATTTTTGTTTGAGCCAAGGATTCTATTTATTCACCCTTCCCTCCCCCCCTTTTTTCATCTAATCCAACCTCCCATCTCCTCATTGCTTTCATCCCTACAAATCTTGTTCCTAGACAACTCCCCCTTAGTGAATGGGTTACTTATCCTCACCCTCATTCTTCTAGTAGGTGGAGATGCCTATCTGGCAATGGGAGGCTCCGCCACTCTCTCTCTCTCTCTTTCATGCTTCTCTCTCTTCCCCTCTCTCCCTCTCCCCAGGTGGAGATGCCCATGTGGGGATGGGCAGCTTCACCAGGGCAGAGACGCCTATCAGTGAAAAATGATGTCTAGTGCTTCATTTTTGCCCAAATATGGGCATGTAATATGTTTTCGAAAATGCCAAGAAATGAGGATTGCAATGGCAATGTTTAGAATCTGATTTGACAAGTTGGGTGAGAGTAGTAATGAATTTTCTATCCAAGATGCCTATCCATAGGTAGAGACACCCATCGATAGATGGGTGACTCTGCCTCGGGCAGAGACACCTATTCGATGGCTCCTCCTTGAGTGGGGACCCCGTCTCTAAATGGGTGGCTCTCCCCTTCTTCATCTTGCATCCATTCTTTTCTATAGTTGATGGCTCCACCGCCATTGGATGTTTCCCTTCACCAAGTAGCAATGCCCATTCCACTATCCCTCCTATCTGTTGGTCGTCAGTCAACCTTCCCATTTTTCCCAATAAGTCATGCAAAGCCTTTTCCCTCCTTTCGTGAAAATTAACCAAAATTTGTATTTTTGGCCTATTTTCCTGAGGGGGCACACCCTCCTACTGACTTTTCCTCTGTACACCTCTTAGGTCTCTTTTTTCCTCTGTGGCATCCATATTTTCTTTTCTTTGATGCGATGTCATTTCTGACATCACCTCAAAAAGGGGCAAAATGTAGACACCTAAATTCATCCTTTTAACATTAGTTAAATTTAATTTAATTAATGACCCCAAATAACATTATAGTTAATTTTTAAATTAATTATATTTGTTAAATTCATCTATTTATTTAATTAAATAAATTTAATTAATTAAATTCACTAATTATAGTATTTGAATTAAATTTAAATACTACCTTTCATAATGTATTAGATTTAATTTAATACATGTTCCTCCATATTCCCCTTTTAAATAAATTTTTAATTTATTTAATTCCCTCACATTCTATATTTCTACTAAGCCATAATTAAATTAAATTTTATTTAATTTAATCCTAAATCCAACTTAGATGCTATCCTACACACATCACTTTCTATCTAATAAACCTATTCAGTAGTTAACTGAGGTTAATTTTTGGATTCCTACATCCATTAGTCCTAATTATTTGCTCACACGTGTGAGCAAATTTCTAAAAATGACCTTTTCAAAAATTGCTAAGATTGCACAAACAAGGCTTCTTACATTTTTTATGACACTTCTTACACTTTCTAAAATGGTGAAAATGGACTTTTTCACTTACACAACTCTTACACACACTTACACATATAGTTGAAGTACACATTGACCTTTCACATCCCATGTTGCTCACACATGTGTGAGCAAGTCTCTGACTTTTCATGGCTTATGTGTCTCCTTGGTGGCACCTATGTGGATTCCACATAGATTCCACCTCATCCCAGCCCTCCAAAATCCTATAAATAGGACCCTTGTCTCAAGTAAAATGGAGATTTGTTGTTGCATTAGAGTTATAATGCTAGTTTAGACTTAGAATTATTTTCATATAGTTTTCACTTACCATTTGGTAGTTGCTAAATTTCCATTGTAGATTTAGTTTACTCCATGCTTTTAGCTTCATTTTTTTTGCTTACTTGCATGCCATAGAGCTTGAGGATTGCTTTCATAGCTCCTCCTTGAGCTTTTTTGGCCTCTAGCATTTGAATGCTTGAGAGTTGCTTCTATAGATTCTCCTTGAGCATCTCAAATCTTCATTATACTTGCATTTATAGTGGGATTCATACTTGTGTTGGGAGAGCACACCCACAACCTGTCTAAGAGCTTAAATCAAGCAAGTCTTGGGTGCACTTGCTTCATGCTCATTCGAGGTTATGGTGAAAATTAGTTTTTTTTATAAGTTTATGAACATGCTAAAATAGATTTGAATATGTTCATTATCATTAACATTTTCATGTTTGAACTTGTTCTTAACAGGTGGATTTTTGACATATACACATACAATATGATATTTCCATGCATGAATAACATAACAAAATATGAGGGTCTATTGAATGGATTAAAGCTAGCAATACAATGTAAAATCATTGAGCTACATATCTATGAAGACTCACAAATTATTATTAATCAGGTCAATGATAACTATCATACAAAGCATGATAAGATAATGCCCTATAATAGAATGGTGGATGACCTAAAAAAGTATTTTGTCTATATCACATTTGAATAGATCACAAGGTTAGAGAATAGGGCTACAAATATGATGTCTACCTTAGCATCCAAGTTAAAACTGGAAGAGCATCAGTTTCACTATGACTTCTTGGTGGAAGAACTCCCTTTTCCAGCCTATGACTCACCTGATTCCCAAATTATATATGTGATATTGAAACCCAAGTCCTATCTAGATATGCCCATATCTATTCCCATCTAAAAGACCAAACCTTCCCTAAAAATAAGAGCAACATTGCATTATTTAATGATTGATAATGACTTGTATAGATGTTCTCTAGAAGGTACAGTACTTAGATGTTTATAAAATGAAGATTCAAGTCATGCATTAAAGGAAGTACATGAAGGTGTGTGTGGATCTCACTCAAATGGATTTTCAATAGCTAAGAAACTCTTAAGAGTGGGATACTACTGGCCTACAATGGAAAAGGATACTATTCAATACACCAAAACATACAAGAAATTCCAATTCCACGACAACCTGATACATGCTCCAACTAGAGAGTTAATTCCATTCATTACAGATTGGTCATTTCAATAATGGGCTTTCGATCTAGTAGGGAAGATTTACCCCAACTCATCCAATGGACATAAGTATATCATTACAAAAATTGAATACTTTACAAAATAGGTGGAAGCTATACCACTAGCCAATGCTACAGGCAAACAAATATTAATGTTTATCCTAAACTACATCATTTATAGGTATGGGATACCCTCATCAATTGTGATTGGTAATGTGGGGCAGTTAAAAAAAAAAGGCATGGATGACATGTGTCTGCAATTCAAAATCACTCAGCTCTGTTCCTTGATCTATTATCCTCAAGGTAGTGGACAAGCCAAAGCATCAAATAAAACAATCTTGAAGATCTTTCATAGAAAAATGAACAAATCAAAAAGAGACTGACACTTGCAAATAAATCTAGCATTGTGGGCATATCACACCAACATCAGAATACAAACCAGAGTAACTCATTTTGCATTGGTATATGGGTCGAAAGCGGTATTGCCAATTTAAGTAGAGATTCCATCACTAAGAGTATCATTGAAAAATCTAGTCACTGATGAGGACTACAAAATCTCTCGATTACAAGAGCTAGAACTGCTAGATGAGCACATACAATAGGTGTTTGATCATCTCAAATTCTACCAAAAGAGGATGTTAAGAGTTTACAACAAGAAATTAAATCCAAGAACATTTCAGGTAGGAGACTTAGTCTTAAGAGAAAATCTGAAGAATCAACAACATTGAGAGAAAAAGGGAAAGTTTGAACCCAACTGGTTGGGTCCCTTTGTTATCACAAATTCATTTAGATTAGGAGCCTACCAATTGGCTACACCTGAGGAAGATGTCCTACTGGATCCAATAAATAATCTCCACCTGAAAGGGTTTTACGCCTAACATTCTTGAGGCAACACCTGTACAACAAAAAGAGTTCCTGAAGAAAAAAAAAAAAAGAAGAAAGAGTTCTTGAAGAAATACAAAAAAAGTAGAAAGAGTTCTTGAAGAAATCCAAAAACATCAAATATTGCTCCTGAGAAAAATAAAAAACAATGGAAAATCCCTAAAAAAATGACCATCTTGGTGAAAAACAAGCAAACAGGTGCCTTGGTGAGTCAAATAAAAAAAAAAGAAAAAAAAAAAGTATTAAAAAAATAAAAAAAGAGAAAAAGTATCTTGGTGAAAACCTGGTAAACAGGCACCATGATAGAAAAAATAGAAATTTTTTCCAAGTGGTGAAAACTTGGTAAATAGGTGCTACTTGTAATCAATGCTCTATCTATCAATACGATGCTTGAACGCTTGGCCAATCTAAAGTTTAGTTTGTATATATCTTCCATTTGCTTTTGTGACAATCAAATCCTGAGCCATGTTATTAGAAAAATCCCATTCTCCTAAGAATGAAATCTATCTATATCAAAGTCCTAGGAAGGTCATCTTCTCTAGGGGCAGTGGTCATGGTCATGTGAGCCGCAAGGCCACCTAGTCTCTATTAGGTCACTCTGATAGGGTGTTGGTCATCCCTAGTCCGAAATTGACAATAAACTAGACAACCAAGGATATTTCTTAATATCACCAGCCTAAAACAACAACAATATTTCTTAATACTTGGACCTAAAAAGTGTTCCTAAATACTAGTCATGGAGATGAGAGTGTTTCTAAACACTAACACTAAACATGTGAGACATTTACTACACTAAATACGAACAATAATAAGAGAAATGTCTATGATTGATAATGTTTTCTACAAGTGCTTGCAAACTAAAAAAATGTGTTTCTTAACACTACACAATAACAATCAAATATTTTTGAAATGCATAATGGATCATGTATTTCTAGACTTGTCTCGATGATGTCCATGGACTAGAGAAACTAAAATGGGGAAATCATGAATTTTTTCTTAGTTTTCTGTGACTTGTTATCAATTTATGATTTTTGTGCATCCTGAGTGACTCAAAGATGTGTAAAAATGACTAGAGAAACAAGGACTGGGGGCATAATGTTTTCTTTGTCTTCTTCTTGTGGTAATAAATCTTGTGATCTAAAGTGATCATATGGAATGGGTGTCTATGACAAGTTCCTCCATCATGATTGGAACACCACATATACCTTGACCTATTTCCTATGAAATCTTTGGTTAGGTTGGATTTATTTCCTTGTCTATTTTAATATGAAAATGAAACAACTTCCTAGTAATGTGCATAAAAAATGAGACTATACCCAATGATATGAATAAATAGAAGGTCATTGCAGGTATATATAGATATATGTTACACAAGAATAGAAAAAGTTTATATTATCAGGAAGTAAGTGACAAAACATTCTAGCTTATATGCTTTAATGTTTAGGTTCACTTTCAACATGACATATAAAAAGGGAAGTATTCATATTTTCATGATTGCTAATTCTATCAGTGAAAATTGTACTAACCTATTTGGACCCAACTAAAAATATCTATGATGATAACAGACTCATCTTGAATAAAAAATGATGGTCCTAGAGGTTTAATCTAGGTGTATTTCACTTAATTGCATTAAGTTCATTTTAGTTTCATTTTCATATTAAGATGCATTAGGTTCATTTTAGATGCATTTCATGTTATAGTTGCATTAAATTCATTTTAAGTGCATATTCATGGATTAATTTAGATGCATACATTTTAAATTTGCATCCATTTTAACATAGTTACATTCATTTTAAATATAGTTGCATCACTATGACAGTATGAATGTGATTAAATAACATCAATATGAGTAAAAATTCTAAACATTAACATTTACAAGTTTGACCAATAACATCATACAATCATGAAGATCAAATTAAAATGACTGAATAGCTATCACTGATATCCACACACCTGCATAATCATGTCAGTATCATCAATACACATGCATTAATGCATCCATTATCATCCATAAATAAACAAAAAAAATGTCCATACATCGCATCGCATTACATCTCATATATATGCATAACATGGAAGTACATCAAAAGACATGCATGTGCATCCATACATCCATAAAACAACAAAAGTACACAAATATCTACATATATCAATGACATGATACAATGAAGTCAATAAATCAAACCTATCTAATCACATGACCAAGTAGTATAAAGATGAGATCAATGTTCAAAGTAGATAACCATATCAAGATAAAGATTGATGCAGGAGCATCCTAGGATTCTTGAAAATCCTATATCAACCAAAAATATGTTTGTCTTTGAAGGTAGATTGCTAGTTTTGATCTTAGTTGGTGAAGTACTTTCTCGGTTTGGGAGACTGGTTGCTCAGTTTTAATGGTTACTGGGGTGCTCAATCTTTGAAGAACGCTCAGTAACTGATGTGTGTGTGAATTTGGTACCTATCTGTAGACACAACACCTTAGTAAAACATTAGAGGTTAGCAAAAATAAAAAATCATGTAATGAAATGGAAACTAAACTAACTAGGTGATTTACGGCCTTCTAGTAGGTGCGAGTATGATCTTCTCAGATTAGACCAAGACCAGTGACATTGACGACACCTAAACGAAGGATTTGAATGCAGAATATGGATGCAAATTAATCTATATTTTTGTATTTTCTATGCAATTATGATGAAAAACCAAATATGAAACTAATCTGAATAAAAAATGATATGATATGCAATTGATCTAAGAATTGATATGAATGCTCAAAACAATGAAAATCTCACAACAACTTGTATTCGCAAAGATGGATTCTTCGATCACCAATTCAGCAGCGTGAGGATGCAATTTCGTGGATCCTTTTTGAAGAGCTGAAGCCTTGATTTTATAGAAATCCAGGGCTTTGGAGGTGCATGAGAAAAGACATAAATCACTCTTGATGAACTTAGGTTGATTTTTGAGTCAACAAGAAATCAGAGATAATTAACTCACAAAATCATGCAAATCATGCAAAAACAGCTTTTTAACTCAAATCAAAAGTTTAGATAAGCTTTGAACTCAAAATAGATGTTGAGTTTCCAAAAGTTAACAACTTGCATTGATTTTCTGATTTAAAGTTTAACTGCTCCTTGAATGTGCACAATTAATTACGAATTAATTAAATAAATAAAGTGATTTATCCTCAACTTAACTGATTTTTGAATTAAAACAACTGATTTATGGGTTAATCAATTATTAAATCATATTTTTATTTAAAAACTATATCATTAAATTTGACAACTGACATTAATTAATTAAATAAGAATTTAATCAATTAGTCATAAGATTTTTGATTTATTGTCAAAATTAAATAATACAATTTAGGAATAAATGTAATTAAATTCAATTAAATAATTAGTGGCAGAATTAAATCTAATTAATTAAATATTTAAAATATTCAATTAATCAAACTTTAGGATAAATAGGATTTATCCCCAAATAATCATTAAATTAAAGATAATTATGATAAATTAGGAATATTACTAGGAATATTCCCCGATGCAGAATTTAGATAATCAATTAGGATTCAATGATGTTCAGATGTGCCTTAGGTTAGGACTTTGATGTCAATTTTGTTTGATTTGAAGATATAGGAGGTTAATGAACCTATAGCCCATTTTTGGGGTATTACATTTTGCCCCTCTTTGAATTATTGTGCGAAGCACAGTGGTTCAAAGATAGTCTGTGTGTGGTATGAAATTGTTTTGAAAGATTAACCGATTCTGAGACAGAAACTGATTGAAAGATTTGATGATGCTAGGTCTTGATTGACCAAAGATAATGTTAATTATAACATCGATGAACTGATGATTATGAAAAAGTGTCAAAACACCTGATCTTGAACGTTATGATTGTGAAGAAGTGAGTGACCGATTCTAGATCCGATTGTCAATAAGAATCACATTGGTATCACATCTGAACCCTTCAATTATGAAGAACCAAGGAAATAACACTAATGAATCGATGGTTACGAAAAGTTGATATAGTTTACAAGATAGATTAGGATACCAGATTGATATGGATCTCGATGAATTTGATATGCCCCAAGTGATGATAGATTTCCCCAAGTGATGAGGTCTTTTAATGAGTTAGCAACTAGACGTGGTTGTTGTCTTGATGACTGAGGAAAGATAACAGATTTGATTGATGTGTAATACCATGCCCCTTTTGGGATCAAAATTGAAATCTGACAAGAAAAGTCAGCGTTATAGTTTAGAAGCATGTTAATTGATTTGAGAAGTGGTTATACATGTTCGAGAATGTGTTCTGCATTGTTTAGAGGTCCTAGAGACCAAGTTTGACTTGGTTTGACCATGAATTGACCAAGTTTAACCAAGTTGAAATTTTGATAGTTTGAGGTAAGACAATCAGTTAAGTTGAATGTTGGATTTCTGTGATGATTGAAGGTCAATTATGCAAGCAGTAGACTGTCCTAGGTCTAAAAATTTTAAATCATGATTTTGACATAGTAAATGATCTAATATTTTAATTTTGATCCCGAAAATGGGTTCAGGACGTCAAAATTAGCGAGGGGTACAATTTTTGTGAAAAATAGAGCACTTTTGAAAATTAGGTCAAAAGCTATATAAAAGCCAGAAGGGTCATTTCATTTCATTATTCACCTTTGACTTTCAAAACTTTGTGGAGCCCTCTGAGAAAGACATAACTCATATGATGAGGTATATAGTGTCATGTCACTATGCTTTGTTGTATGGCATCATGTAGAAACTCGTATGAGTTTCCATGCTAGTTTGAAGTGTCGTATGAAAAATAGTGAGCCCAAAACTCCTTGCTAGGTCAAATTTCTGAATTTTTTGATCTTTTAGCCTAATTGCTGAGCTTTTAACCTACCTTTTGAAATATTAAACTATTGTAACCTATTCTATAATTGAATTACTGATAGGGTTCCCTATTTCTGTGCTGTGTAGGTCATATATCCAGATGTTCATGTACACATATCACATCCAGCTACGTAGAGACTGTGTTTCACTACCCGACCCTATGAGGGTTCACCTTGCTTCTTGCAGCTTTAAGTATCTCATTCATTTACCTGAGATTAGGGTAAATCACAGACTGTTGACTGGGTTGATTGAGAGATTCCATTCAGAGACTCAACCCTTCCATTTACCGAATGGGGAGATTACTGTGACCCCAAAGGATGTGTACCGTATACTACACATTCCTTTCCATGCAGGTCGGTGTCCAGAGTATGTGAGTTCGAGGAACTTAGGTCTATTAGCTTTCAGACATCTTTTCAGAGATGATACATAGATGACAACCTCTATTTCCTAGGAGACCTTGGTACAGCATTATGGACAGACGCACCAACTGGAGTGCATTATTGTTAGGATGATAGGAGGGATTATCATGTCTGACCATCAGTAGAATGGTCTATTGATGGCCTAGGCACCGATGGTTGCACATCTGATAGCGACTCCTTCTGAGTTAGCCTAGGGTCAGTTCTTGTTGGCCCATATGTTCTCTAAGATGCACGAGGTAGTGTATCAGGAGAGCAAGTCTTTTGCTGCTGGAGCTTTAGTTTTACAGATCTGGGCTTGGGAGCATATCCTAGTTTTGAGACCAATGTGTTAGGCTCAATGATAGCCATAGGAGCCTATCATATATATATATATATGCTGGATATGTCACACAAGTTTGGATGGGCCATATTGAGTATTGGAGGTAATGCCTCTATGACATGATATTTGTTCAATGGAGGCCGTATGTAGATATTGAGCCTTGGCCTACTACACGAGAGCAATTTAGTTTCTTCTTTCAGAGTCATGTGCTAATCGGGAGGTCATCCTCCATATTAGAGAGATTCATTATTACCAAGGTGTGGTGGTAGTATGGACGAGTGTAGGATGCACCTGAGGATTATGCCACATATGCTTGGATAGCTCATGAGCTTGGACTTGGATGGACCATGAGGCTTTCTTATGGTTTGTGTTCATAGGAGTATAGTGCTATTGCTAGTAGAGACTAGGAGTATCGACCATAGGTAGTTGATGCTGGAGTGACAGAACGCTTCATATCATGGCTTGCAGACCATCCAATCTGCGATCCTACAAAGTTGATACCTTCCATGGAGGAGGCTATGGATGTTACTGGTACTTCAGTGAGACAGGGTCTGAGACCACAGGCTCAGATTGTACACCCCACACCTCTAAGACCTAGAGCGATGGCTCCTCCTTAGAGACTAGCTGGACAGTGTGTGATGATATTATTCACCTTAATGAAATTAAGATCAAGTAGCAACAATTTAAGCTAAATACAAAGGAAATTTACTCTAAAATGCAACTACAATCTATAACATCTCATGGATCTCTAGAAAGAAGTGGTAAGTGAGCTCTCAGCTGCAAATCCTCACTAGTGACACTTCTAAAATGAGAATAATGCTGCTATGATGCTTCTAAATGCTTATTCTATGATGAATTTATGCTTAATCTAGCTCCATTAATAACAATGCAATGATAAAAGGCTAAAATGATAACTCTAAATGCTCAAATGCTTCAATTGGTCTTAGAAATGATCTCAATTGACTATAGTAACAATGCTTTTCAATTGAAATTTTAAGATGGAAAGGCTCTCCAAAATGCCTCATACTTATAGTAATTTCCCAAGGGTAGGGGGTAGAGTGAGTTGATCATGGTTATGCTTGGGTAGGTCAATTGGCTTTTCTTTGTCCATAAATGGGGGGACAATGAGGGGACAATCATTTAAATGGTTTCAAAAGGCTGGACCATTTCAACAAAAGTGAGTGATTTGTGTCCATTTTTGTCTCCAATTTGCTTTGTTGAGGGAAATTATGATTTATTAATTAATTAAAGTAATTAAATTTAGCCATGAAGGGTAAGAGGTTCATTTTGATTTTTGCTTTCAACAACTATGTCATTAATTGAATTTAATCAATTTCATAGTGTTTTTCCCCTTTTCAAGCTTCATTTAATCATTTAATTGAATTTTCCTTTGATTTGAATTGCCTTTGTTCCATTTATTGATTTTTCATGCTATTTTGATGATTTGATGTACCTTTTGATTGATTTAAGCCTTTGACCAATTTTCCATGTCTACAAATGCCCCTCTTTGAGTCGATGTGCGAAGAACACCGATTCAAAGATTTCCTTGGTATGATTGCGATTCCCTATGTGATTGATTACTGCCTCTTGATACAAAAAATTTATGATGCCCCACTGATTTCATGATGTATGATTGCGACTTTGATTTGATACCCTTATTGCCCCCTTAGAAATTAAAACATATGAATTGCGTGATTTGAAAATGATTATTGACATTTGATATAGTGAATATGTTTTAGTTTCTGACTATTGATGGTATCCCATGATGTATGATTATGCCCTGGTTTGATTTGATTTGCTAAGAGAAGTCAATGGCTGATTTCAAGTTCAAAATTAGGTCAAAAATACCTTAAATAGGTTAAGAACCTTCTTTTACCATTCATTTTTACTTTTTACCCTTGGTGATTTTGCTCTGATTCTCTAGCGATTTTGAGATGGTTGTGCCGATTCAGGAGCATAGATTTGAGAGATGCTGGAGATATGTGAGGCCACCTGATTATGCACCTCCAGTAAGTCATTACGAACTTTGATTTTGTATTTATTTATCATTTATTAAGCATTTATTACAATTTCATGTTTCATCGTTGCTTTGCATTCGAGAAATCATGCCTAGGATAGAATTGATTGTCACCTAGGGTCTTTTACTGTCACTTTCGCAGTTTTTATTATCACCTCCATGTAATATTCTCTCGCCTACAAGACAGTTGAGTCTCGCCTAGCAGGATAAAACTGTCACCTTGCCCCAGGGAAAAATACCCATTTTTGAATAGGTTATCGCCTACACGAAACCTAACCATTTAACTCTCGCCTAAGGAAAACTCTTTGTCATGGTGTCAAATTCACTATTGCGTATAGAAAATCTGTCACCTGGCAGAATAATAAAGTCGCTTAGGGTAAAAAAAGTCACGCCTAGGTTAAAATGTTGCCTGATAGCATAAAAATCATGCCTGATGTATTTTTTGCAAAATTTCTATACTTTTTACAGATGTGTTGATCGTATCTAATGAACAATTTGATAACCTCCTGATGAGAAAGTCGGATAATTAGTGTAGGTCTATGATTGTCAACAATACAATGGTTTAGATATCAGGATAGTAGTACTTTAAAATATGATTTGTCAATCTGGTTTGAATATTAACTGATAGGATAAATCAATTAGTGTGAAAACCAATATGATTTGAGACTGTCACTTCGTTCTCAGGATACAGAGAAATGAATGATGATACTTTAGTGTGATTGCTTGATACTTTTGATTGACTTGAGATAATTCCTTGATACAATGTACTAATATTATTCCTTTACCTTGCCAACAGGATCATTATCCTACTTTATACGTCCATTCAGTTGCATCATGGGTTATTGACTTAGGTCAGAGACTCACAGCAGCTGAGTTCTGAGTCATTGAGAGATGTGGTTTGAGTTTCCTCCTTGATCTCCCATGGTTCCAACTAATCCATGGATTATTGACTGTAGTGGCGAAGCGATGGCACTCCGACCACAACACATTCCACTTTCCATACAGAGAGATGACAATCATGCCAGAGGACGTGTATCAATTATTGCAGATTCCTTGCAAGGGTGAGTTGGTCTACTATGACTCTGCATATGATTCCTCTATCTGTCGACGAGTATTCGAGGACAACACTATTGGAGATGGGGATACTATTACATGGCCTCAGTTTGCCTCTTTTCCCACATTACCAGCAGTTTTGGGTGCATTGATTGGCGGTCTACTTCTTCCCGACTGGCAAGGTCACAATTTTTCAGTCGGTTGGGGCCGTATTATAGAGGATTTACTTGCTCATCCTCAATAGTTTGATTGGGGTTCCTGCATCTTGGCATAGTTGTATCATGATTTACATGAGGTAGTCTATCGGAGTAGTGCATCATTGTCAGTGGGTGTTATTGTTCTGCAGTTGTGGATATGGGAACATCTTCCCACTACTAGGCCTATTTCTAATAGAGTTTGACCTCGGGGATATCCCTACACTTTCTTATATGCAGGCATGGTCATACAGCATCATATGGGTCATTTGGATTACTGGTGACGTCAGATTGATGATCTGGATCAGGTTATATGGCATCCTTATCTCGGTTGTGATCGTTGGAGAGAGGATGGTGATGAGTTACCATATATGTTTTCCCCTCGCTGGATGATTGGGTGCACTCCTACCACTATTGAGTGCTTCTGCTTCGACAGAGTTTTGAGATAGTATGGGCATATTTAGGATATTCCTCAGGGTAATGCATTATATGCTCGAGTATAGGCAGAGATCTCTCTATGGGGTCCATGTATTGATTATCAGTTTGCATTAGGTCAGGTTGCAGGTATGACTATTTGAAAATGGGAGATACTTCCTGGTATGGCTGATGCTGGGATGTCACATGAGTATGCAGATTGGTGGTCTCACCACAGGTTTCCTTGGTTTACTGATCTGGCTGAGCCTATTCCTGGACGTCGTGATGGTGAGAGGGGTGGTAGACATTGGAGAGGTCGAGGACATAGACATCCTTGGGTTGTTGCAGGGGGAGATCAGGTGAGACAAGATCTAGGTCATGATAGACAGGATAGAGCATAGGATGATGTAGCTGTTAGATGACCTAGAGTAGATAGACAAGATAGAGTGCATAGACATTAGAGAGCTCAAAGACATGCATAGATTGATGCAGCTAGGTAGATTCCTAGGATATTGGATCCCTTGGTATAGTTACAGAGAGTGGCCTTAGCATAGCCTGATGGTGATGTGGCTCATCAGGATCAGGCACAGTAGGATGATGGACAACAGGATGATGCATAGTAGGATGATGGAGCTCCACAGATGCCTCCACCATCTTGACAGCCATAGGGTGTACAGGGTGATTGCATGGATGGATTAGAGTGAGGTTTACACTCTATGAGGACAGAGATATCCACTATTGTGGGTCGATTGGACCAGGTTGCCTCTTTATTACAACAACTTGTATTTGTCATGGTTGTTTAGAGGTAGGATGGAGTGGGTACATCACAGGCTCCTCCCCCATAGGAGATTAGAGGGCCAGATGGATCTGGTGCTACAGGCTCTTGAGCGATATGATGACAGATTTACTCAATGTTGTTGGTCCATCTTTTATGTTATTCTCATTTATCGGAACATTTGATAGATCACTTTGATGATACCTTGACATATTTGATGTATGGGATCCACCTTTTTGATGATGATATATGATGATATACTTCTTGATTCTCTTTGATGAGTTTGATTATAAGATTATCTTTTATGCAGCTATATGATGTTTGATTTATGCATTTACTTGGATTCATGCTATGAATGTAGTATCTTATTTTATGATATATATAGATGTATGCAAAGATGTATGAATTTGGTGATGCTCTTCTATTGTTCATGTATGGATGTAAGATATTTAATGGAAATGCACATGTATGTTCCTATGTTTTTTTGATTTTTCAATGTATGCCAGTTTATCCTTAACTATATGAGTGCAAATGATGTATGGATGATTTTTTGTTGTAAATGTGGATAATGAATAATGCTCAATGCGTGTATGCAAAAGATAATCTCATTTTCTTTATTGTGTTTTATCAAGAACAAACATTATTATTGAACCCTTGTTGCGTAAATGTTTTAACTACCCAAGATTATTGATGTACCCCCTCGTTCCCTTGGAAAAGTAACCATAAAAACATGCATTTGATCAAACAGGACAATGCAATTAATCTAACAAGATAATGCAATTAATCTAACAAGATAATGCAATGAATCTAATATGCCTTGCAATGCAACCTAAGTGTCACCAGCTTTTAGCAAATAAATGCCTTGAGGATAAATTTTCATCATTGAGCATTTTGGGACCGGAAAGTCGATACAATCACCACTGCCCACTGACATGATGATATGAATATCACTTCTTTTTTTTTTCTCATTTTGGTAACCTCATTGTTGAACCAAGTACAACCCTCACTAGTTGGATGACCAAACTATGGGAGTCTGAATACCAGTGTCAACGGATTCAATGTTGCAAGTGGATTTTTGGTATTAAGATATAGAAAATCTAAATAGCCAAGGGATCCGTTTGTGTAAACAAACAAAGGTCAATCCATCCGCTTATGAGATAGTCCTTGATGGTTCTTTGATGACCATGTCATTAGACAACTTCTCATAAGGTGACGAAGCTTCCTCCAAACAGTCACTCAAAGGCAATAAAATATCATATCTCTATCATTGCCAATACCATCAATTAGCTAAAGAGACTTGATATAAATCAATCGATATAAGCAAAGAGATTTTTAACCAACTTTCAAAAGAATCTTTCAAGTGTTTTGCATTGTTTCTTGATTTTCGAATAGTATTTCCAAGTACCTTGATCATTAATGATGTTTGATTTTTATTTAATCCCGAATAATAAAGTCAATTAAGGCTCAAGGGTTTTGTTGTGGTAATCAATTTCTTGGTTTATGAACAATCATATCTATCAAAGGTTCACGAAAATATGCTTCTTTCTTCTGAAATTCGGATCTCGCTCTCTCTTTGTTTGACTCTGACTGAATGTTGTTCGTTTGAATCCTTTTTATGTACCAACTTTTTGATATGCTCTTTGTTGCCCCCAAGTGTTTGAATATACTTGTTTTGACAACTTTGGGCAATGCAAATGATGAAGCTACAAAGCTTTATTAGGACTATATACAAATGATGGATGCAATGAAGGTTTGGAAAAATGGGATGATGAGATGCATTATGTACAAATGCAACCTAGGAAAGACCAACTGAAGGGAACCAAAGGCGATTGTTTACCAAGTTTCCACCTTTTAGGATGAATCAAGCTTCTTTTTTATTTTATTTTATTTTATTTTATTTTGCTACCAAGGTGCCTATTTACTAGGTCTTCACTAGGGCACTTTCTTCTTTTTCAATTTTTTTGTATTTTTATATTTTTCTTCTTTTTTTATCATCAAGGTGCCTATTTACTAGGTTTTCACCAAGACAACATCATTTTGGATGTTTTTCCTTTCTTCATGCTCAATTTTCTCAATGTTTTTATCTTTTGTGCTTTTCAAATATTTTTGGTGTTTTCAAGATCTCTTTTGAACTATGTATAATAAAATAGGATGCTCTCTCATCTGATACTCTTTATACTCTTTCATCTACCTCATGTATAGAACCTTTTAAGATGAATACTATTAATAGGTTCTTGAAGTTCCTCTCCATCACAATTTGATAATTTATAGGTTCCTGTGCCAAATGAAGATATTATGATAAATGGGCCTAGCAATTAGCCTCCCATTTGCCTTTCTTTTCCCTCTCAACTTGATTCTTTGGATTCTCTCTCAACACCAAGTCTCCTACCTAAAAAACTCTCGGTTTGATATGTTTATTATAGTTCCTTGAAATTCTATTTTGGTACACTTTCAGGTGCTCATAAGCTTATGTTTGATGTTCTTCAAGTAACTCCAATTGTTGAAGTCTAGCAACCCTATAGTCTTCATCTGTGATCAATCCTTGTAACGACACTTGTAAAGATGGGATTTCAACCTCTAATGGCAGAACTGATTCAGTCCCACAGACTAGTGAGAATGGTGTGGCTCCGATGGGTGTTCTTATGCTGGTTCTATAGGCCCATAATGATGGATTAATTTACATATGCCAATCCCTTCCAAATTTGTTGACCGACCTTTTCAAGATCTTCAATATATTCTTATTTGTGGCTTTGGCTTTCCCATTTCCCTAAGGGTAATAAATTGATGATGAATGGTGAGTGATATGAAATGTAGCACATAGTTCATCAACATCCTTATTCTTGAACTATTTTCCATTATCTGTTATTATGGCATGAGGAATACCATATCGGCAAATGATATGATTCAAGATAAACATGGAAATTTGCTTTCCTGTTGCCGTTATCAATGGAACCACTTCAACCCACTTGGTGAAATATTCTGTTGCAGTTATGATATGTTTGTACCCATTTGAAGAAGGTGGATTTATGATGCCAATTAAATCAAACCCCCATTGAAAGAAAGGCCATGTTGTGACAAATGGATGTAATGCTTGTGCCAGTGCATGTATCATATCACCATGATATTGGCATTTGCTGCATATCTTCACAAAGTGGCAAGCATCCTTTTCCAATGTCTTCCAAAAATACCCTAAGTGAAGGATTTTCTTAGCTAGATTTAACTCGCTTGAGTGCGACCCGCAAATGCCTTCATGAACCTCTCTTAAAGCTAACTTAGACTCTTCTTCCTCTAAACACCTAAGTAACATCCCATCTAGACCCTTACGATACAATGTTTCAGAAAGGATTAAGTAATGGGAGGCTTGGCATATCAAATTGCATTTTTGAGCATGGGTTTGGTCTAAGGGTAGCGCTTGGTCTTTAAGGTAGGTATATATAGGTCCATACCAAGGGGATTCATGTCCATGTAAGAGGGAAACAATTTGGGTTTCGGGGAGGTCAAACACCAGTTTTACCAACTCTTCCACCAAGAACTCATACTTCTCATTTTGATTTGGTTTTTGTAACAAGGAAGCCAAGGTAGCCATGGCATCAGCTGCTCTATTTTTCTCTCTAGGAATCTATTCAAAGATGATCAATGCAAAGTATTTCTTCCATCCATCAATCATAGTCTTATAAGGCATCAACTTTTCATCCTTAGTGTTATATTCATTGTTGACTTGATTAATGATGAGTTGAGAATCTCCATAAATTTGTAGCTCTTTTATATTCCATTCTAAGGCCATTTTGATGCCTATGACTAGTGCTTCATACTCTTCTATATTATTTGTACATGGAAACATAAGCTTGTAGGATTTGGGAATGGTGTAACCTTGAGGAGTTACCAATAATATGCCAGCCTCGGAACCTCCTTGAGTATAGGATCTATCAAAGTATAACTTCCACGTTTTTGCCTCTATGTTGATAATGGCAGAATCTGGAAATTCCACTTGAATAGTCTGTGTAGAAGTCATGGGATTTTTAGCTAAATGATCTACTATCACTTGTCCTTTGATTTCCTTTCTATCGACATATTTGATGTCAAATTCACTCAATATCATCACCCATTTAGCTATTCTACCTGTTAAGGTTGTTTTACTTAACAAATATTTGAGAGGGTCTATCTTGGCAATCAACTTGACCTTATGCATCAACATATAATGTCTCAACTTTTGAGATGCAAACACCACTGCTAAACAAGCTCTTTCCATAAATGTGTAATTAAGCTCATATTTTATCAACGTTCTACTCAAATAGTAGATAGCTCTTTCCTTTCCTTGTTCATCCTCTTGCACCAGTACCCCTAAGGATCTTTCCATAGAAGATATGTAGAGAAGTAATGCTTTTCCCTTGATTGGTGACATGAGAATGGGCAGATTTATCAAATAAGTCTTCAGCAATGTGAAAGGTTGATCACATTCAGCATCCCATATAAATATAGTATCCTTATGTAGCAACCTGGTGAAAGAATGACATTTTTCAGCCAATTGGGAGATAAACCTTCGTATGGATTGGATTTTGCCCTGCAAGGATCTCATTTGGCTGATATTCTTAGGTATCTCCATGTCCATTATAGCTTGTACTTTCTCAGGATCCACTTCAATCCCTTTGGCAGAAACTATATAACCTAGTAACTTGCCGGATTGGACTCCAAAGGCACATTTCTTTGGGTTTAATCTGACCTTGAATTGCTCAAACCTAACAAATATCTTTTTCAAAATGTGGAGGTGTTCTTCTCTTTTGTGGGATTTTGCCAATATATCATCCACATAGTCTTCTAAAAATGTGTGCATCATGTCATGGAAGATAGTTGTCATGGCCCTTTGATATGTGGCTCCAACATTTTTAAGACCGAAGGGCATGACATTCCAATAAAAAGTACCCCAAGGGCAAGTAAATGCTGTCTTTTCTTGGTCTTTGGGTGCAATTTTGATCTGATTATACCCGTTAAAACCATCCATTAATGAGTACATTGAGTGTCCCACCGTCAAATCCACTATGGCATCTATGCTTGGAAGTGGGAAATCATCTTTGGGGTAAGCAAGATTTAGATCTCTAAAATCCATACACACACGAATGGATTTATCATGCTTTGTGATTGGTGCAATGTTGGAGATCCATTTGGCATATGATATTGCTCTTATGAACCCTACTTTCAAAAAATTTTCGAATTCTGCCTTGACCAAAAGAGCTATGTGGGGGTGCATTTTTCTCAACTTTTGCTTAACGGGCTTAACCCCTGGTGGAACATTCAGATGATGCATTATAAAGTCAAGATCTAATCTGGGCATGTCAGCATATGACCATGCAAAGTTTACTTGTTGTTCTTGGAAGAATTTTATGAAGTCTTCTCTTTCTAGAGGTGTGAGTGATGCTACCAAGTGTATGAACTTTGGATCTAATTCTGTCCCAATATTGACCTTTTCCGTTGGCTCTATGAGTATAGGTGACCTTTCCTCTTCATGTTTGGGCAAAGTGTCATATCTCTCTTCCTTTGGTACCACAATTGGGTTTTCACCAAAAGAAACATCTTTTAATTTTATTTTTTTTGGTTCTAATGGTGCCACAGTTGGGTTTTCACCAATAGAACTTTTTATTTTTTTACTACTTTTTTTGATTTTTTTCTTTTGACTAAGAGATTGAACCCCTACTACTATCATTATGTCCGTATTGAATTCATTGGTGAAAGAGGGTTCAATCGCATTAAGGTAGTGATTCATTGCTTGGTCATTGGGAAAGTAAAGTAGGTCATTTGGTTCGGTTTGGTCCCAATCAATGAGGTGCAGATTTATCAAAAGTAAGGGTTCATTGGGTAAAATGTCATCAATAGGCGTTATGGACATGACTTCATTTGAGGGTTCGTACATTGTATCATTTAGATCTATGATGTGCGCTTCCTCAAGATGATCCATGGAAGAAGGGTCAAAGTCCCCTTCACTCGAGTCCTCATCAACCTCTACGGGAAACAACATGGGAAAAGCCACAAGTGGGTTAAAACTAACATTTGAATCTCCCTCCTCTGAAGGCATCCAAAATCTTTCTATCCATGCTCCATTGGTAGGTACTTTCTCGATATTAGGCCTTTGAATAGGAGGTTCTTCACTAATTTGAGCTTCTTGCCTTGGAATTTTTGCATAAGTATGTATAGAAATCACTTCCTTTTCATGACATGATTCATCTGATAAAGTATCCCATTCATAATCCTGAGAGTCATCACTATCTCCTTCAGATTCTAAGGCATTTATGTGAGGATAAAAATCTTGCATTGGGCTTGAACTTTCTCCTTTGCATTGAAAACCTACTCCAGATTTTTCATGACTTGCCCTCCAAATAGGTTCAATAGGTTCCAATAATCCCCTATTTCTTTGGCCTAAGGGTCCTCTTCCCTTGTATCCCATCTTTTGCATTATATCAAAGCCTTTTCCATATTGCTTAGTTTGTATCTTTACATGCTAAATTCTTTCCATGGGAGTGTTGGAAGTATCTTCCTCATCATGGTAAAGCCATTGAAGGACGTCGTCTTCTTCCTTATCCCATGCTGCTTTGTTATCTTCCCTTACAAAATAGGAATTATACTTATGTTCTTTGGATGGTTTACCATGTGATTTTGGAGATGTGGGCATGTCAAATAGAGAAACAGAATATTCCCCTATCCCTTTTGAACTAATCTTGCATTGTTTTTCAAAGTTGTTCATCATTTCACTCGTGTGTTGGTAACGATCTTTCTTGGCTTTTTCCTTTTCTTCTTTGGTAGGTTTATAGATTACTATTTCCAATTTAGGTGCTATGTATGAACTTTCCGTTACATTTGGGCCCTCGTAGCTCACTTTTTCCTTTCCCTTAGTTGATGTCACTGAGCTAGCTTGAGGAGGGTGTGGAATAACATTTATTGTTAGTTCCTTCATTTTAACATCTTCAATTGTGGTTTCTTGAATAAATCCTTCCCGGTAATGTGGAATGTATAACTCATGAGGAGGTTTGAGTGCATTGCAATATTGGAATGGGTTAGAGTCTCCTCCAACTGTGATTTCTTCACCCATGTACAAAAATTTTATGCATTGGTTGTACGTGGATGGGACTACTTGCATCTCGTGAATCCATGGTCTACCCAACAAAATATTATAAGTTAATTTCATGTCCAGCACTTGGCAATTGGTGTCCTTCTTGACAGGTCCCACTTGGATGGGCAATACAATCATACCCTTAGAAGCTCTTTTAGCTTCATCATAAGCTTTAATGGTGATTTTCTTTGTAGGGTCAATGCAAGACTCAGATAGACCTAAGGATTTGACAAGACTTAATGTGAAAATGTTGAGACCAGCCCCTCCATCAATGAGAGCTCTCTTGACTCTATGCCTTTCGATTAAGACCTCTATATGCAATGGTAGATTTTGAGGATGGGTTATAGACATGTCATCTTGATCGGAAAATGAAAGACAATGAGGTGCTACAAGATGACCTACCATACATTGAAACCTTTCTGTCTCTAAGTTAGTAGGAACATGTGTCTCTACTAGAGCTTTTTCCAAAATCTCCTTATGGTTTGGTGACAACTTCAATAATTCTAAGATAGAGATTTGTGCTGGAGTACGTTGCAATTGATCAACCAAACTATAAGGCCTTGCTGCTGTAGAAGACTGTTTGACTACAATGTTGGATGGTGGGATGTTAGTGCTTTGAGGAGCTATCCCTTGTAGGGTTATTCTAGAATTCTACCCTCTTGTAATGACATTTGATGCTTCCTTTTGAGGTTGTTCATTAACTATTATAGCATTAACAATATAATCATAAGGTGGCGCAAAGTTGAGATTATTGGCGCTTTACTTCTTGTTATTTGATGAATCTCCCTTATCATGTTTGTAAAAAGGTTGTTTGAATGCCATATGATCTTCATTATTGGGAGGTCCATCAATGGTGATCATGCCGTTATCAATTAAATCTTGCACTACATTTTTTAATTGCAGACATTCATTTGTTGTGTGTCCTCGAATTCTGTGATACTCACAATGGTTATCGACACTCCACCAACCAGGCTTATTATTTGGCTCGTAAGGCTGAATTTTGGGTAGAGTAATGACATTATTAGCCATGAGAACCTTTAATTCCTTTTCAAGGGGTTCACCCAAGGGTGTGAAGTTCTTTGAGGGGGTTGGCCTCAAGTATTTATCAAATTTAGTATTTCTTGAATTATCTCCTTGATTTCCATTGTTGGTGTGATTGTTGTTGGATGGTGCATTAGAGCTCTGATTAGTATTATTCACTTGATTAGGTGTCCTTGTAAGAGCAAAGGGGACCACCTTCAAGTTTCTAGATTCAACTACTCCATCATTCACAATTCCTTTATTGTTATTCTTATAACGACTGTTACTATTAAACCAATGATTCTTCTAATTATTGCCATTGTTGCCACTGTTGGGGTTGTTCTTATTATCTTTGTACAGTTTGAGTTCTCCACTTTTGACCAACACTTCCTCCATGGTTACTCCATTTTCAATTAGATCTTGGAAGGTCTTTGGACATTACATTCATAAGTGGTAATTTAACTCATTACTCAAACTGTTTATGAAGATATCCATCTTCTCTTTTTCAGGCACACTTCTAGGATATCTTGCAAAAACTGTCCTCCACTGTTGTAGAAAAGTGAGGAAGGCCTCTCCATCTTTTTGTTTTGTGTTGCATAACATTATCATCATGACATCATGTTTAATGTTATATGAGTAATGAGCCATGAATTTTGACGCTAACTCTTCAAAGGTCTTAATGCCAGAGGGTAACTTAGAAAACCACTCCATAACCATGCCTCCTAAGCTTCACAGAAATAATCTCATTAAATATGTGGTATCATGCATGAACTCTAAGCTGAACGCACAAAACTCCCATAAGTGATCTTGAGGATCCGTTGTTCCTTCATACTTGTCGTATTTAGGAAACACAACATTGATCAGGAATGGCACCATAACCAAGCTTTTATCAAATGGGAATGGCCACAATGCTTCTATAGAGAAAGGCTTGGGAGTCCCGGTTTGCTTGATGTTGTCTAGTTGCATTTGAAATGCCTTGAATTGTCTGTTCATGATGTCTAAGGTACTTTCCTCAACTTTCGGTGTTTTAAGTTGGTTGACATCAAAGTCACAGGGAAGCTTGAGACTTTTTTGTGCTAAGTCTATGAAATGTTTTTCTCTATCTAGGTCCATTGCCTTTTCCATGAGCTTTCTAAAATAAGGACATTGGACAACCTCACTAAATTTTTCATCTGTGGCATCTTCTGCCATTAGTTTGGTGTCAGTTTGAGTATGAGTTTGGTTAACTCCGTGAGCACTTTGATCTACTCCTTCATTGTTGGTATTTCCTTGGTTATTAATATTGCTCTAGTTATTCATGTCATTGCCTCCACTATTGGCATTACCTTGGTTGGTGAAATCAATGCCACTATTATCCTTACCACCCAAACTACCTTGATACATCATGTTGTCTTCTTTTTCTTGTTCGGGTGACTTTTGTGGTACTCTAGGAATAGTTTCATCTCTAGGATAAGGGAGCTCTTGTCTCAAATAAGTCCCATCAGCTTGCAAGGTTTGCTTGATGTAATATGATCTAGTGAATGCAGGCATGAACCTTGGATACAAGTTAAGACTACTTGGATCTAATCCTTTGCAAAATTTTGACAAATATGTGAAACAAGATTTTTGACCAAACTGTAAGTTGGATTAGCGAAAACTCGAAAAAGGGTATTCAAATTGATATTCAAATTTTTTTGATTCTTCCTGGAAGTACTCTCTGTTTGACCTTTTTGTTTTCTAGGCGTGACTAAAACAAGCTCAGGCATGTCTGAAACCTGTCTAAGCATATACTGATTTGGTGAAGGTGGTACTCTGTAGGTTCTTAAGTGATACTTTACTATTTCCAGGTGAGTTTTTAGTTTGTTCAGGCATGTCTCAAATGTCTCTGAACGTGACTTCAGTGTGTATATGCGTGTTTAAGAAAGTCATAGGCGTGACTAAAAGTCTGACAGGCAAGTGTGTTTTGTGTACAGGTGACACTTCTCTGACCAAGGTATAATATTTTAGATTTTTTAAAACTTTTGATTAGATATTTTTGAAAATTTCTTGTTTTGAAAATTGAAAACAAATGCAACACCCACATAAATGTCTCTAAAAAACAACTAATGTGTATATTCTTGAATGTTTTCACAAGTATAGCACTGTATACACCTAAAAATGGCTTCATTAATTAATTAAATATTTATTATTTAATTACTATTGACTTGATAAATTAATTAAATATTTATTATTTAATTAATATTTGTTTCCTTTATTTATTAAGTAAATTATTCAATTTATTTAATAAATTCACTATAGTCTAATTCTATATCCTAAGTCTTCTAAAAAGTCTATTAAAGTGATTTAATTAAATACACAATCACCTAAATATGACTAAATCCCCTAGTCCACTTCATCCACCTAGTCACCTGACACATCACCTTGGCTAAGATAAATAATTATTATTAATTATTTATTCATATTTATCCTCACCCACACATGTCCTATTCTTAAGGGCTATGTGGCCTCATAAGACTTGGTCTCATGACCACTTGTCCTCTCAACAACCAAGTCAAGAGACATTCCCTATTCCTAAGGGGCTTCTCAAGCCACCTCTATGGGTCAAGGGTGACTCATAGGACACTTGTGCAAAGAGTCCTCATGAGGAAGAGGTCTCTCCCTCTTTCTCTCTCTGGTCTTTATGAGACACTTGACATGTGTCTTTCCCTTCCACTTTCTTCTCCTCCATGTCAATGTGAGAGGAACATCATCCCTATTCTTTCTCTCACATTCCAACTACATCCCCCTTTCTCTCAACTCCTTCAACCAAGTCAATTTTAGCCCTAGGATCTTCCACCATTCATTCTCAACCCTAGGATTCTACCACCTAGGCCTAGATCCTCCAAAACTCTATAAAAGGAGCCTCATTTTCCATTTGAAAGCTAATAGGTATTTTTGAGAACAAGCATTCAAGCATCCAAGCAATCAAGCATCCAAGCATCCATATTATCATCCCATCATTTGCATTTCATCCACCATATTTGCATAATCAAGTTTTAATTGTGCACTCATTTCATTCAATCTCCACACTTTGGGATCATCTTGGGAAAGAGCTTCATTTGGAAATCTGAGAGCTCAACATCTTCAAGAAATCAAAGCTAGGAGGACAATGGAGACAAGCTGCATTTCTAGGTGAAGGTAAATTGTTAATTTGGTTTCATTTGTTATTGCATTCTTCATTGTAGTTTGCTTATTAGATAGATTTATTAACCATTTTATTAGTTAATTTATCATTTAGAATAGTATCCAACTAATTTGCATACATTTTTGGTGCTAGAAGGAGGGCCCATCTTGACTTTTCACTTTCAGTTTTAGTTTTCCGTGTGCAGGTTTTTCTACAGGTTCTTTGTGCGCATTTGTCCATGATTCCTGCGCATCTGTTCATTTTCGCTGCGCATCCATTCTCTGGCATAAAATTTTCATTTGTTTTCCTCTCTGTTAACATTGCTGCACATTTGTCCACTGTTCCTGTGCATTTATTCATTTTCATTGCCCATACATAGTAACTGCACATACATTCCACCAGGTTGTGCATTCATTAAACTATCTCGCGCATACATAATTCCTGCGCATACATACATACTTACTGCGCATATATCACACTATTTTGTGCATTTATTAGTTTCTGTAGAAAAATTTAATTTGCTGTTAGATTTGTTTTTAGCTAACATTTTGACGAGTATCTATTCATTTTGGTAGTTTTTTTTAGGCTGTTTTGCAGGACGTAATTTTTGAAGACCCCATTGCTAAAAATATTTTTTTTAACAATTTGATTTGCAGATTGCCAAGGCGTTTGCAAAATAGACTATAATCTTGTTTGGGCTTAAAATATGACATGTTTTTGCTTTGTGTGTTTTCCTTAGCATAGATTCACGTGTTTGTTTTGTTTTGCTTAATAGCATAATTGTAATCCCAAAATTATAACAACGTATCCTCTCCCCTCACCATTTTTGGATCTTGGGTGTAAGAGAAATTGTTATAATTTTTAGAGGGCGGTCTTTGGTGGGAAAAGAGGTACTCACCCCAAGGAACGACCCAACCGGTAACAGGCTAAAGCCAAGCCCTTCCAAACTGGTATATAAAAAATGCTAGTGTGATTAGTCTCACATTAGATAGGTGTGAATTCATTGTGGAACCAAAATCTCCTCCAGTACCCCAGTGGTGTGTTAAAGTCCTACTTAGTAGAGGTGAAAGCCTTGCTTTGAAAGGATTGGGAGAGCCCCCTTAATTGGGAAAATGACTTGATCACAACCACCTGAACGGATGTCCTTATTAACAACTTTTGTTTAGTGGCCAAACACCTTCTATCTGCTGGCTCAAGGAGTCACCCAAGCTCGTGAAGACACCCCACATTACTCACGGTTCATAGTAGAGATAGCAGTTCTTTGGGAAGTAATGACCCATTGAATTCAGAACTTGGTGTGCCTGAGAAGTGAGTGCACTGTAAGGAGGAGCCCGTGCCTCCAAGTTCCTAGGCTATTCGCTGTGGATTTGTGTGGTTGGATTTTATTATCCTAGTGGGGATTCAACAGATATCATCCTTGCCAACCTTAGGATTGTAAGCGTGTTTGTGCATTCATACTAGATTAAATTAGATCAAAATCATCTTTGTCTTGCGTGTGTGTGTTTATGCATTTTTACTTTGCCAAAAACTAGAAAACATCAGAAAAACTAAAACAAAAAATTTCCTATCATCAAAACAGCAAAATCATCAAAAATTTGACAACCTGCGCATACATTCAAAATTTCTGCGCATATGATTCAAGTTACTGTGCATTTGCATTTATTAGTGCACATCTGTCAAAATTTGCTACGCATTTGTTTCATTTTACTGCGCATATATTACACTGTCCTGCGCATTTGTTGCTGCGCATTTACAACAGAGAGCATTTTCATAGGCTTTTGGATTTTCAAAATCACTTTTTCAAATACCCATTTTCGTCTTCAGCAAGATTCTGGAAAAATAGTTACATTACATAGACCTCTGATTTCTAATTTGACCACTTTCATCACTTTTTATCATCATTCCTTCCTCAAGAGTCAACAAATCACTTTCTTCCAATCTTAAAATTTTAGTGTGGTGTTGAAGATTTACCTTATTAATCAGACTTTGATCTTGGTGAGCTTATCATATCAGGATATATCATCCTTAACCATCAAGCTTACTTAGATTATTGTTTCTTGACCCCAATTTTCAATACTTATCATATCTTTTCTACCAATCATTCTCCATATCTTTTTATCAAGAATCTTTTTTTTTCGCAATCAATTTCATCTATTTTATGGTTCAAAATCGATCTCAGAAACTCAAACAACCTATTAATCTAGAATCCCTAGACAAAATGGAAGGCAATAACAACAATGATGAGAATCCTTGGCCGAAATAGCCTCTTAAGAAAGCTAATCCTCTCACATTTGATGATGAACCTACTGATGAGGAACTTAGGGATGCTGCACAAGATCCTAAATTTTTACAAGTCATGGAACGACTTATAGGCTTGGATAAAGAGATGTATTTCCTCATGCTTGCTCAACAAGGAGCTAAGTTACCAAGTGATTTTGATGTTACCAATCTTAGAGAACCAACTCCTACACAAAATCAAGATATCCTTAAAGGTTCTCAAGATCCTCATGGAGCAAAGGAAAACAATCAATAATCCAATGCTTCTCAAATCAATCAACAATCCAATGCATCCCATAGTGATCAACAACAAAATGTTTTTCAAAATAATCAGCAATCCAATGATCCTCAACATACTCAACAGTGTAATGTTTCCCAAAACTCGCAAGGAAACACATTATCTTTAGATCCTGTCCTACAACAAATCTAGATGCTTCAACAACAAATTCATGATATTCAAACTGGATCATCAACTAAGAAGTATTCTTTGGATGATATATGTCCTTATCCTTTTGATAAGAATTTAGCAATGATTCCATTCCCTCCTCATTTTGAGGTACCAAAATTTGACAAATACAAAGGGAATTCGGATCCACAAGACCATATTCGTGAGTTTTGTGCTACTTGTATTGAAGTCGCTCATAATGACACTTATCTTATGTGACTATTTCCGTGAAGTTTAGGAGGACAAGCCATGGAATGGTTCTCCAAACTTCCCCCCGGCATCAAATCTTTCAATGAGCTTCTTGACAAATTTGTGACTCATTATTCATATAACATCAAACATGAGGTCAATATGCTTGATCTTTGCAATGCACATCAAAAGAATGGAGAACCTTTCCTTACTTTTTTGCAAAGATGGCATCAATTGTTTTCTAAATATCCACGAATGATTCCTAAACAAGAAAAGATGGATATTTTTGTGCATAACCTTACACCAGAAATGAGTTATAGGTTACAATTGCAATGTCCACCAAATTTCAATAAGCTCATAGAAAATGGTATCAAGATTGAGGAAGCCATGGTCCGAAAAGGTGAGATAAAACATTACTCCAAAGACAATGCTGGATCCTCAAATTCCAATTCCAACACTTATAACTCCAATTCCAACAATGACAAATGAAAATATTGGAATAAAAACAAAAACATTGTCAATGATGAAATTGTTGATAATCGTAATGTTCAACTGACAAAACCTCTTCTAAATCTCACAAGTATGACCAATGCTACTCAAGCTACATACAACAATTAGTCAGCAAGTCAAAATACCACCAAGGATTCAGCTAAACCAAGATTACCTTTTATCTCACCTCGAAGAAACTTTACTCCTTTAGGGGAATCTCTCGAATCAGCATTACAGAATTTAATCACCAAGAAACTCATCATGCTTCCTGAACTGAAAGATTATGAACCTAGAGTGAAGCCTTCTTGGTGGAATGGAAATGATTATTGTGAATTCCGCAGAGGAAAAGGACATATAACTAATGAATGTCAAAGACTTAAAAATGTGATCCAAGACTTAATCAAAAGTGGTGAAATTAGTGTTGATGGACATGTCTTGAATGAATCACATACGGCATTCAAAGATCCACTTCCTGAGCATGAAAAGGGAGGTTCTTCCAACAATAAGGGTGACAACCAAGCCAATTATAATAACACACCCTATAGATATGTTGGTAACATTTTTGACCATCATCCTTCTGCATATTATGCCAATGTTATTACCATAAAGGAAAAATTAGAGAGTCAACCAATCCATGCTACTACTCATGCTCAAGCCAAGGTTACTCTCCAAGGAGTCCAGTCTAAACCAAGCACTACTCGCAACAAGTCCGTTTATGTTCCAAAGTCCATACCCAATACTTCCAACTAGTACAATCTTTTGGAACAGCTCAAAAAGACACCGGCCCAGATATCCATCTTAGAGCTTTTGCATCTTTCTCCATCTCACAAAGACATCCTTGAAAAAGCTCTCTTAGAGACCCAGGTTCCAACAACTCTAGATCCTAATCAATTTCAAGCTATGGTAGGCCATTTAACGACCCCACACTATTTTTCCTTTACTGAAAATGATGATTTAGCCATTACCCAACCTCATAATGCTCCTTTACATATCGAAGTCCTTGTCCAGAATCACAAGATTAAAAGAGTATTAATAGATGGGGGAGCTGGCTTGAATATTTGCACGTTAAAGTTGGTCCTTGCATTGGGATTTTTTGAAAATGCCATTGATCCAAAAAAGAAAATCACAATAAAAGCCTATGATGAGGAAGAGCACTCATCCAAGGGGTCCATTGTTCTTCCAATTAGAATTGGTCCTATTGTCAAAGATGTCTCTTGTCAAGTCCTGGACATGGATCTTGCTTATAATATTCTTTTGGGAAGACCATGGATTCATTCCATGCAAGCTGTGCCATCAACTTATCATCAATGTATAAAATTTCCTCACAATGGTCAGGAGATCACTGTCAAAGGAGATTCCAATCCTTTTCAATATTGTAGCAATGTGCACATTTCTGATTCTTTGGTTCCCAATAATCGTACGGGATCTTCTACAACTACACAAGGTGACCCTAGTAATATAGCATCAACTTCTAAATCAGACAGGATCAAGATAGATATCAAAGAAAGAAGTATGGGAGAATATACTTTAGGTCAAGCTCTTTGCATCACTAAGTTACCTTTATCTCCTAAATCATATGGTAGGTCTTTGATCACTAAACAACAATCAGAACCCCCTTCCACACTTGTTTATAACACATTTATAAGTGGGGGCACAATACCCAAAGAGGCAGCTGAGTGTAATGCAAATTATTGGCTTAGGACATAGAAGATTGAAGATGATATTAAACATGATTATATATCCCTTGATGTCTATGGAAAAGGGTATACTTTGCTACAAAAGATGGGATATCAAGGTGCTGGACCTCTAGGGTTACAAAGAGAAGGTGTTATAAAACCAATTTTGCAAAATCCTAATTATCAACAAGATACTACAGGATTAGGATATAAGGGAGAAGGATCACAAGAAATAAAAGGAAAAGCAAAAATGCCACCTTTTCATGAGACATCTAAAGCTCCTGCCTTACAATTTAGAAAACATGGCATGTATGTAGATCTAGAAAAACAAAGGATAGCTCAAAGAATCATTGATAGACTTGAGGATAATGATGATTCTGATTCTAATGATTGTGAATGGGATTCCTTATCTGATGGTTCTAAAGAAATAGGAGTCGATGTTGTCCATCAATATAGTAACAATTACCATGAGGGTGAGAGTTCAATGAGTGACTCACTAGGATTGGTCCCACGTAATACTACTCATGTTGATCATGAGCAAAGTGAGCATTATCTTGTGACAGATAATTCGGATGAGAGTGTGGAAATAGACCTCACTGATACTATCATAAACCTTGACAACTTTTCCATCAATACCATCTCTGCTTTTGAAACCAACCCAGATGATCCAATGCCCCTTGTCTATCCTAACCTTATTGATTGGGATTCTCCCGATCACCCAGAACTTGATGTCTTCCATAATGATGATGCAATCATTGACTATCTTGGTATCAGGGATCATTTACCACCAAGGGATCACAAGTTAGGATTTCTGATAGAACTCAATGACATGGCCTATTTTGGAGAGAGTGCCAATCCTTTCAGTCATAAAAATATAAAAATAATCAGCAGATCTAATGGTGAAAACCACTCAGTGGTAGTATTAGATCCAAAAATAGTAAAAAGAAAAGATGCATCTGATGGTGAAAACCTCTTTGAGGTGCTTGATGATGGAAGGATTGACACTCTTCCAAACTATCTAGATCGAGAGCAATATGCCATTCTTATAGAATCAATAGTACCACTTAATATTGGAACAGAGGAGTCTCCACGCATCCTCAAGGTAGCAACATCCTTGACAAAATCAGAGAAAGAAGCTTTTGCAAAATTCTTTAGAGAATGACAAATCAACTTTGCTTGGTCCTATGCTGATATGCTTGGTTTGGACCCCAATCTCATTATGCATCATTTATCTATCAAACCAGGTGTAAAACCAGTTAAGCAGAAGCTCCACAAAATGCATCCTCACATTGCTCTAATGGTGAAAGCAGAATTGAAAAAGCTCCTAGATGTTGGATTCATTCGGGCTATTGATTATGCTGAGTGGATTTCAAATATTGTCCCGGTTTCAAAACCAGACAAGTCTATCAGGATTTGTATTGATTTTCGAGATCTAAATAAAGCTTGTCCTAAAGATGACTTCCCTTTGCCAAATATTGATATGATTGTTGACCTAACAACTGGGCATGAGATGTTATCATTAATGGATGGATTTTCTGGCTATAACCAAATCAAGATTGCACCGGAAGATCAGGAAAAAATTGCTTTTACTTGTCCGTGGGGTACATACTGCTAGAATGTAATGCCTTTTGGCCTCAAAAATGCTAGAGCAACTTACCAAAGAGCCATGACCATGATCTTCCATGACATGATGCATACCATCATGGAAGATTATGTTGATGACATTTTAGCAAAATCTAAAGATAGAGTTGGTCATTTCAGAGTGTTAGACAAAATATTCACCCAGATGGAAAAATATCAGATTCGACTCAATCCAAAGAAATGTGCATTCAGGGTCACATTTGGCAAACTGTTAGGGTACATTGTCTCAGCTAAAGGAATCAAAGTAGATCCAGAAAAGGTTAAAGCAATATTGGAGATGGCTTCCCCCACTAACATCAGTTAGCTAAGATCTTTACAGGGGCATCTTCAATCAATCCGAAGATTTGTTTCTCAATTAGTAGATTGCAGTCATCCTTTTCAACATTTGCTGCATAAAAATATCTTATTCCAATGGGATGATAAGTGTGAGGAAGCTTTCAATAAAATCAAGCAGTATCTAGCTAATCCTCCAACTCTGATGTCACCAATTCCAGGCAAGCCACTCTTGCTCTACATTTCAGCAATGACAGCCTCACTAGGTGCTCTTCTCACTCAGCAAGATCATGAAGGAAAAGAAAAAACCATTTACTACATCAGTCACACTCTAGTGGGATATGAGTTAAACTATTCTCCTATTGAAAGAGCATGTCTGGCTATTGTCTTTGCTTCACAAAAGTGGCGACATTACATGTTGTCACATTCTACTCAGCTTATTGCAAAGATTGATCCTTTAAAGTATTTGTTAAGCAAGACTACATTGATAGGCAGGTTGGCTAAGTGGGTCATGCTACTTAGTGAGTTTGATATTGAATATGTAGATAGGAAGGCTATCAAAGGTCAAGTGATCGCAGATCAACTAGTTGATGCTCCATTAACAGATGACCAACCTATACACATAGAGTTTCCTGATGCTCATATCTTAGGTTTGTCCACACAAACATGGAAATTATACTTTGATGGCTCATACACTCAATAGGGTTCAGGAGCTGGTATACTTTTTATCATGCCACAAGGATATACTATTCCAAAATATTTCAAGTTGTTATTTCCTTGCACTAATAATGTGGTAGAATATGAGGCTTTACTGATTTGGTTAAAAATGGCTTTACAATGGAATGTATCTGAAATAAATGTCTATGGAGATTCACAGCTAATTGTTAACCAGGTTAATGATGATTACCAGACCATAGATGATAAGTTATTGCCATATAAATGTATGGTGGATGACTTTAAAAAGTATTTCTCTATCATCACTTTTGAGCAGATTCCTCGGCATGAAAACAAGGCTGATGATGCCATGGCAACGATTGCTTCTTTATTTGATATCAAAGATACCAAGGGCCATTTTGAGTTCTTGGTGGAATCCCTGACTTGTCCTTCATATGATGACCCTGATACGAGTATTATATGTCATCTGATTGGACATGACTCCCCAACCTATGGAAAGATCTATTCTTATCTCAAAGATAACACTTTACCTCCCGACCTATCCCGCAATCAAAAATGAACTTTTCTTCGCCAAACCTCCCGCTATATTTTAATATCTGATACCCTTTATCAGCAACATTTTGACGGTACTCTCCTACGATGTCTCGAACATGATGAAGCTCAACTTTCCTTATAGGATGTACATGAAGGTATTTGTGGGACACATTCGAGTGGTCCCTCTTTGGCTAAGAAACTCATGCATATGGGTTATTATTGGCCTACCATGGAAGCAGATTCCTTTCATTTTGCTAGGGCATGCAAGAAATGTTAGATACATGGAAACCTTATCCATGCTCTAGCACAAGAGTTACATCCTTTTACAACTACTTTGCCATTCAGTCGGTGGGGACTCGACCTCGTGGGCGCTATCAATCCTCCATCTTCCAATGGTCACAAATGGATCCTCACTGCCACAGAATACTTCACTAAATGGATTGAGGCCGTTCCATTGATTACTGCCACAGGGAAACAAATATCCATGTTTATCTTAAACTATATCATCTGTAGATATGGTATACCTATGTATCTCATTATTGATCATGGGAGACAGTTCCAAAATCAGGACATGGATGAACTGTGTGCCAAATTCCACATTACCCACAACTATTCCACCATCTACTATCCTCAAGGAAACGGCCAAGCTGAGGCGTCAAATAAAACAATTGTTAAAATCCTACAAAAGACTATCAATGACGCTAGTCGTGATTGGCATCTTCAACTTAATCCTACCTTATGGGCTTACCGCACCTCCATCCGTACTCCTACTAAAGCCACTCCATACTCCCTTTTTTATGGATCTGAAGCAGTCCTACTCCTCAAGGTCGAGTTGCCTTCACTTCGTGTTACTCTTAAAGATTTAATTCCTGATGAAGAGTATAGAGTTGCACGCTTGACTAAATTGGAACTCCTAGATGAACGCCGTCAGTGCACCTATGATCATTTGAAAGTTTATCAGCAGCGTCTATCCCATCAGTACAACAACAAGGTAAAGATCAAAGACTTTCAGTTGGGTGACTTGGTCCTTTGAGAAAATCCAAAGAATCAACAACACCGTGAAAAGAAGGGTAAGTTCGAACCTAATTGGTTAGGACCTTTTGTGATCATAGCAGTCTATGGTTCTGGAGCTTATCAGTTATCTACACTTGAAGGGGATCTCTTGGATGAGCCTCTTAATAGTATCCATCTCAAGAAGTTTTATCCTTGAAATCCCAATGCAAAGGGCATGTATATAGGCTGTATATATATTCTGTAAATGAAAAATAATAAGAAAAAATACAAAAAAAATCACAAAATCAAAAGAAAAACTGCAATAAAAACATATGGTGAAAACCTGGAAACAAGCGTTATATGTGACAAGTTGGCTCCTTTATCTATTAGGCTTCTTTTAGTGTGTCCGTTCATTGTATATATCTACAATAAAATGGTTAGTCAGTCCTCATCCCCGCCATGTATATATCATAATAAAATGGCCAGTTCATGCACCATTCCTTGTATTTATCCATAATAAAATCCGATCATAGCTTGATCTTTTGTCAGGGTCTTCATTCTAGTCTTGTTGTGTCTTTCTTCATCCATAATAAGTCAGTCCATCACCTAGTTGGGGGCATGTCCTTGACCTAGTTTGGGAAGTGGATCTATGATAGTCGTGACTCTTAGAGGACATAATGAAGTTATTTTCACCATGCAAGTAGACCCAATCAAATGTCCTTTTATAATGATATCTTCATGCTGAATCCAAATCTATGATCTATTCTTTGACACATGACCACTTATCTATATATCTTGACTATACCTCATCACTTGAATTGATCAACATGTCCCACATCAATCTTTTTGGCAAAAGAAATGTATATTCATGACAGGCATGTTAGACTGGTTTGTTGTAGATTATGCATTCATATCTGGATTTCATTGTTATCATGTTTCCTATGCTATTCCGGGATATCTTTTGACATGAGTTTGAAACTCCCATATGTCATTGATTAGAATAGCCGGGATGGAGCATGGTATTTTCTTTGATTGCTATTTGTGGGGTATTTTCTAATGAAATCAAAGGATCCAATAATTTGGGGTGTCTGTGTATAAGTGCCTTCATCCGTTTCATAGTATGAACAACATAAACATCATGTTGCTCTGCAAATACTATTTATGGTGATACGCCATCGCATACCTCGACTCCAAATATTTGTTCCTTGATTGAGGGGGAAATATTCTTTTTCTGTTACGCGAATGAAACTTAGGTCATCTCGGTTCAATTATACCTAGATGCTTGTCAAGTTTGCAATATTAAACTCCATGCAAAAAGTGCTCAGGTCATCCTGGTTTAATTATACCATGATGCTTGCATTTTCTTGCAACATAACGAGCTCAATGATGAAAATCAAATTCTAGTTATTATGAAGTTCTAAGAGGTTACATGAAGTTGTGGAGATACTCATTTCATATTTCATTTTGCATTGCATTATACCATTTCCTCAATTTGCATATCAGTGCTCCTTTTATAGAGATTTATAGGTTACCTTTCTTATTAGGTTATCTATTTTCTTAGTCTATTCTTCTTGTGTCAGATACATTGTTATTTAAGTTGAGGACATTTGGACAACCCACACATATTATGACTTTTTGCATTTAACACTTAAATCATTTAGAGACATAATTTATCTTCATTAGGAGTGTTCATTTATATACAATTTGATCATAAAACATAGCTATCATTTCATCTCATTTTCTTTTATCATGTTATCCGTTACTACATTTACATTATCTTAGATACATTATCATTTATTACATTAGATATCATTTGCATTATATCATTTATTTATTATTCATTATCCACATTGTTCATCACAAATATTGCATTGATAGTCACATAGCATTAACAAAGTCATTTAAGACGTACATTTATGTCACCATCATATGATTATTAACCATTAAGCATCAACAAAATCAAAACATGCATATAAATCATTTTGCATTCTAAGACATATATTTTATGCATCTAAAAGTACATCATCACATCCTGCATATGTCAGTATGCACATGTATATAAATCATCAAAGTAAATCATGATAGAACTGCATCACATACAATCCATAAAACAACAAAAATATCCGAATGTCCAATGATATAAATCAATAACAATGTGTCTATAGTCAATGTTTTTGTCAAGTCAAAATATAATAATACAATGAATCATAATGATACAATAGTGTATACAATGATCTCTCACAAATCTATGAACCACTGCCTCCAGACTCTGTATGCCACTGTCTATGGGATGCAATGTGGCCCTGTGCTACTGCACTCCCTGATGCTGAGGATCCACCCTGACCTCCTGAACCTATCAGTGCTCTGGGAGGACGTGATGATACCCCTCCACTGCCAGCTGGTGCCTGTCGCTCATATGCTACTGATCTGATGCCAACTGAGCTCTCTCTATAGCTCCTGATCCACTGATCTCTCAGGACTGCCTGTCTGTATGCCTCTCGCCAGTAGGATATCTCCTTCCTAGCATGAGTCATGGCTCTCATGATATCCCCATGGGGACCTAGGTCCTCTATCCTTTGTAGCTCATCTAGCAACATCTCTAATTCCCTGAGTCTCTCCACAGCTAAATCTCTCTCTGCCCGTAGCACATCCATCTGTCTGCCCATCCTCTCAATCTATCTCTCCAGACTTGGAACCCGGTCTACCTCTACCTAGATAACTGCTAGTCAGACTAGTAGTGTGTCAATATCTGGCTCCTCCTTCGCCGCATCTCTGTGTAAATAGGGATCCTGTCCCTCGATGTCCATGTCTGCTTGCTCAGCCTGTGCCTGTATATCTGACATCTCCACATCTGGCTCATCCTGTCTGCCACCCCGAGCCACATCAACCTGAGCCACATCAACCTGTGCCTATCCTGCAGCAACTGGTATCTGTACTGCAGCCACTGGTCTTTGTACCTACACAACTAGTACCTATAATGGCACTCCTACAGCTAGCTATGTTGGTGGCTATCTCCATCCTTGTCCCCTCTGCCTCACTCCACCTCCTCTCATCCGTGGGCCAACTGTCCCTCCATCTCCACCACCTCCGTCTCCGCCACCATCTCCACCACCTCCATCTCCACCTCCATCTCGACCACCTCCATCTCCTCCTCCATCTTCTCCTCCATCTCCTCCTCTACCTCATCCCCTCCTATCTTGACCTCACTGCCTCCCTCGACGTCTGTCTACTAGATCTCTCTCTAGAGGTCTCACTGCTGGATCTGTAATCCATGGCACAGGATGATCTCTCAAAAACTGCTCTAAATCTGCAGTCATCCCAGGGTTAACCACTGTCTATCTCATGGACCATGCCTAGTATGGTGCATCCAAAAACTCCTACCGCGCAACATCAAATGATGCCATGGGCCCCCAATCCCATCTCTCCTGATGTGTCCGTGCAAACTCGGTCACTCCCTGGGGCATACCCTGTAACCTGCTAAACTATCACAGAACCCGGCTAACCAGTTGTCTCTCAATAATAAAGGGCGTCTGCCCTATCAGCCATCACATCTCAAAACAAAAACCAAGCTGTCGCTTATCATCCCATGGCTCGCACCCTAGGTAGGGTCTCCATGTCACTGTGTCTAGTGTGTCAAAAGTGTAGCGCCAAAACTCTAAATGTCCTAGTTTTTCCTGAGACAAAAATGAGCAATACAAATGAATATAGGGCTGCCCTGCACCCCAAAACTGAATCACCAATGGTCTGGTCACTGCAATGTGCTCCCATGCCCAAACATGGAGCAGTGTCACCCCTGCTGATAGAGATGCACTCCCGTGGTACACCACCTGATGTAAATCATGGTATAGGTGTGCTAATAAACACACACCCCAAGCAAATCGGGTCCCCTCCATCACCCGCTGTAATGTCTGGCCCCACCCAACTGCAAATCTATGTGACCTCCAATCCGGGCATATGAATCCCCCAATAGCACCTGCTAGAACCACTGGAAGAGGGTCATACATGTCGACCATCTCCTCCCAGCTAATCTCCCCATCCTCTATGTCATCATCTCTAAAGATGGCTCTACACTTTGTGACTCCATCATGTCAATCATACTGCACTAACTCTCCTATGATGGGAAGCTAGAGGATGCGATATACATCCTCTAGTGTCACTGTCATCTCCCCTGTCGGAAGATGGAAAGTACTCATCTCTGAGTTCCATCTCTCAGCTAATGCGGTCATCATGCTCAAATTCACCCGAATCTCGAGTGTGTAAATCACATGGTACAGTCCCGATGCTCCTATCACCAGTGTCTCTATCTCTGATAATGCTGGTCTCAGGTTTTGCGTGACAAGATATCTCTCCTGTGACATCAGAACATCTGTGATATCCTCCTATTCAAGTCAATAATAATCAACCTATCAGATTTCGATAAACTAATCTATCAATCTATCTATCCTATCATATCAATTTCAAACATGTTTATCACGTGTTTCAATAGATGATTCTATCAATTGTCTATTTCAGATTGGCTAACTAGCAAACATGCTACAATGTTGCCAATCTTGATCAAATCGATCACAATCAACCACCGACAGATCAAATCGGCTTATCGACATCAAGTTTGACCTAATTGACTATCTATTCTGACGAACTTCTACCACCTAAACATATGTGTAGCATTGAAACATGCATGCGCAACTTTCTTTCACCTTTGCACAGGTTTTTATCGATGCGCATTCTTCATCCACATTTGCACAACATTTCTAGGCATTTGCGCAGTTTTATACATATGCGCACTTTTAATGACCATTTGTGCAGTTTTTCCTAACAAATGTGCAACAAATATCTATGCGCACTTTTATTATATGCTTGCACAGCACTATTTTTCTCCTAGTATGAATGCGCAAATCTCCTTAACGAATGCGTAGAAACTTTGATTTTCTGCGCAAACGTCCACAGTTGCTGCGCATTGATGCGCCGAAACTACACATTCATCCTCTGCCTAGAAAAATTAAAATTTCTAATCTACTCTATCATTTGATCTACCCTAAACCTGTTCTAAATCTAATCTAACATGCATCAAATCATGGAAATACAAAGTAGGATCAGGTCACCTACTGGTTCACCCAAATCAGGTGGTCACTAGAAGTGTCTGACTCTCTCGAAGTGGTGATCTGAGAAGGGGAATGACATCCTGGCGGCTCTGCTCTTCTCTCTCTCGCGCTCTGATCTCCAAATGACAAGTGTGCACAATGAGCCTATTGTGGACCCCTTGGCTGTATTTATAGCTTATGGACCCGATGTGCTTGGTGTGTGGACCCTACCTACCATTTTTCTTCCATTCTACCCCGTTTTCATCCATATTTCTTACTGTTCGTTTGTGAGATTGATTTAACAACCCCATAAAAAAAAAACAAAAAAAATAACAACAACAAAAACAAAATTTTTTTTTTTTACAAAATTCAAATAATCTTTTTTTTGTCAATCAATCTCTCGAGGGGGCATCCATAGGTCGTCTGAGACATTGTTTGGGGCAGGGGTAAAAATGCTTGATTTTTCTTTGAAACAATGTGACCAGCACATTATTTCAAAGAGGGGCAAAATGTATACACCTAAAAATGGCTTCATTAATTAATTAAATATTTATTATTTAATTACGATTGAATTGATAAATTAATTAAATATTTATTATTTAATTAATATTTATTTCCTCTATTTATTAAGTAAATTATTCAATTTATTTAATAAATTCACTATAGTCTAATTCTATATCTTAAGTCTTCTAAAAAGTTTATTAAAGTGATTTAATTAAATACACAATCACCTAAATATGACTAAATCCCCTATTCCACTTCATCCACCTAGTCACCTGACACATCACCTTGGCTAAGATAAATAATTATTATTAATTATTTATTCATATTTATCCTCACCCACACATGTCCTATTCTTAAGGGCTATGTGGCCTCATAGGACTTGGTCTCATGACCACTTGTCCTCTCAACAACCAAGTCAAGAGACATTCCCTATTCCTAAGGGGCTTCTCAAGCCACCTCTATGGGTCAAGGGTGACTCATAGGACACTTGTGCAAAGAGTCCTCATGAGGAAGAGGTCTCTCCCTCTTTCTCTCTCTGGTCTTTATGAGACACTTGACATGTGTCTTTCCCTTCCACCTTCTTCTCCTCCATGTCAATGTGAGAGGAACATCATCCCTATTCTTTCTCTCACATTCCAACTACATCCCCTTTTCTCTCAACTCCTTCAACCAAGTCAATTTTAGCCCTAGGATCTTCCACCATTCATTCTCAACCCTAGGATTCTACCACCTAGGCCTAGATCCTCCAAAACTCTATAAAAGGAGCCTCATTTTCCATTTGAAAGCTAATAGGTATTTTTGAGAACAAGCATTCAAGCATCCAAGCATCCATATTATCATCCCATCATTTGCATTTCATCCACCATATTTGCATAATTAAGTTTTAATTGTGCACTCATTTCATTCAATCTCTACACTTTGGGATCATCTTGGGAAAGAGCTTCATTTGGAAATCTGAGAGCTCAACATCTTCAAAAAATCAAAGCTAGGAGGACAATGGAGACAAGCTGCATTTCTAGGTGAAGGTAAATTGTTAATTTGGTTTCATTTGTTATTGCATTCTTCATTGTAGTTTGCTTATTAGATAGATTTATTAACCATTTTATTAGTTAATTTATCATTTAGAATAGTATCCAACTAATTTGCATACAAGCACAAGAATGAATTCCAAACAACCTACCTAGAGTCAAATTGGTTTGTAAACATGGCTCTACAAGGTGGCCTTTCTAATTTAGCTAGGATTTAATAAATGTTCCATTCAAATGAATTAAAATCTCTCATCCCCCAAGTATGTTAAGGGGCTTTTCACACGCACCAAGGCATGATTTTGCGCAATCCGTAAAGATTACTAGAGGAAGTTTGAGAAGATTAAAATCCCTTTGTCATGCACCCCATTAAGGATGCATGCGTTTCATTTTATAGTGGGTCGAATTCTCGTGGAAAAAGCAAGTGTATCCCACTTTGGGCTGTCCCTCTCACTAGCCTCGCTAAGGCAAATTCGGGAGGTGAACTCACTAAATCTCTAGCATGTTCATTTTGCGAGTAAGGTAGATTTTGAATTTTAAGTAAAGTTTTTGGGAGTTTGTTTCACCAAGAAGGTGAAGAGCATATCCCTAACTTTCCTTTTGATTCTCAAACACTTCAAACACTTAGTTCTTTTTCAACCTCTTGACAAGGAGGTTCTTAGAATTGAAATGTGAGATTCAATTTCTTCCCTATTAAAGCTAGGTTTAAATGACAATGCCACAAGTTAAGGGAATGCAAGCTTGTTTGAGTAGAATACCTTTCCTTGTAGCTAGCAAAAGGCTAGGGGCATTTTTGAGTTATTGATTTTCATTTTTCACTTACTCACCTTGGCAATTTGCTCCAACTCCCTCCTCCAACAAGTTAGTCCAACACAACCAATTCACAATGAGGGGAAACTAAACTTGCATGTAATCAATTAAAAGATTTTAATGAAAGAAGCTTTAATCTCAAGGTTCATAAATCCAATTTAGAGACACAAATTTTTGCTTATAAGCTTCAATCACAGCTAAATATTTCTCATATACCTGGACATCCTCATCTAGTGTGGATTGAAGGACAGCCTTTGTATGCACTTGATTCTCCTTCTTTATTTTCTTTGCCAATGCTTTTCCCTCCTTGTTGAACCTGCTTTCTAGCTTTTTCACTCTCGGATGTCTGCTCATTTACTAGTTAACAACAAACATAGAGAGTCAGATTTTCAAATTTTATCAAATTGAACGTGAAAATAGCAAATTAAACACAGGCGACATCCTCCAGCTAGTAGGTGTGAATAAATCACTCAGAGGCATGACTTTATTAATTAAATGCAACACTTCTCAGTGCACAAGTGACATTAATAATAGCACAGGCGGTAAATCTATTATGCAAAGCGTAAATAGAACTCTAAATCCACGGCAAATAGTCAATGCAGAGCGACACACAAAGCTTCTAAAGAGATAAAAATACTATCACAAGTGTAACATTAATGATCAAAGGCATGATAATCTCAATTACTATGCAATAGAAAATTTCTCCTTAAGCGTGATATTAAGTCAAATGTGCAATGCAAAGAGGAAATTATAGCAATAGAAAATAAGTGATACGCGATACTTCCCTATGTTTAGGCATGATTTGAAGCCATAAAGGCTGAATGCTTTGCCATTTCGGGTGTGAGTTTTCAGCTAACAGGCATAAGATCAGGCTTTTGAAATGACACTGTAAGGATTCTAAGCGTGAATAGATCTCCTATAGGCGTGACTTTAGAAAATTCCTGCAGAAAACACACGAAAACCGGATAAAAATGTATGCAAAGATGATTTAAATCACAAATTTGTTAGTATTTGAGGCTCAAGGCCCCACGGTGGGTGCCATTTGTGTGATGATATTATTCACCTTCATGAAATTAAGATCAAGTAGTAACAATTTAAGCTAAATACAAAGGAAATTTACTCTAAAATGCAACTACAATCTATAACATCTCATAAATCTCTAGAAAGAAGTGGTAAGTGAGCTCTCAGCTGCAAATCCTCACTAGTGACACCTCTAAAATGAGAATAATGCTGCTATGATGCTTCTAAATGCTTATTCTATGATGAATTTATGCTTAATCTAGCTCCATTGATAACAATGCAATGATAAAAGGCTAAAATGATAACTCTAAATGCTCAAATGCTTCAATTGCTCTTAGAAATGATCTCAATTGACTATAGTAACAATGCTTTTCAATTGAAACTCTAAGATGGAAAGGCTCTCCAAAATGCCTCATACTTATAGTAATTTCCCAAGGGTAGGGGGTAGAGTGAGTTGATCATGGTTATGCTTGGGTAAGGTCAATTGGCTTTGCTTTGTCCATAAATGGGGGGACAAGGAGGGGACAATCATTTAAATGGTTTCAAAAGGCTGGACCATTTCAACAAAAGTGAGTGATTTGTGTCCATTTTGTCTCCAATTTGCTTTGTTGAGGGAAATTATGATTTATTAATTAATTAAAGTAATTAAATTTAGCCATGAAGGGTAAGAGGTTCATTTTGATTTTTTCTTTTGACAACTATGTCATTAATTGAATTTAATCAATTTCATAGTGTTTTTCCCCTTTTCAAGCTTCATTTAATCATTTAATTGAATTTTCCTTTGATTTGAATTGCCTTTGTTCCATTTATTGATTTTTCATGCTATTTTGATGATTTGATGCACCTTTTGATTAATTTAAGCCTTTGACCAATTTTCCATGTTTACAGATAGATAAGGCCCCCTCATCCCACTAGTTCGACAATAGATAGGCCTATAGGTGGATAGAGACAGACTAGGGGAGAGAGTAGCACTTTGGGTAGCATTGGTACTACTGAGGAGGTACTTGCAGCAGAGCAGTGTGTAGGTGATTGTGATACAAATCCATTATAGGGTGATACCGCCTTTGATTTAGGTGCTAAGGTCAGATGTCATAAGTCGCATAGAGTAGAGATTGCAGAGCAACTAGAGTAGCTAGCCCCAGATACTGATATGCCAGTGGCTGATGTGGACCCTATTGTACCTATGTCCCCACAGGAGGTTGTCAGATGACTCAGATTGTAGGTCATAGACCTAAAGGTACGCAGTGCTCACTAGGAGGAGAGGTTCTTAGAGGTAGATAGATAGCGTGCCAAGCTTCATGAGGAGGTGTGGAGATTACAGACAGAGGTTACTCACTAGACATCTCATGCTCCCTACTATGCCATTGTTCCTATTGCTTAGAGAGTTCCTTCCTACTCTCAGTATATGCTAGCATCAGAGGGAGCCAGGGCACCCAGTGCTAAGGTAGTACTAGATGCACCACCTCCACCTCCACCAGATGCAGAGGATCAGGCTGACAGCTGATCTGTCATGATATATTTCTGATATTTTTCTCTTTTGATCATTGATATACTATTCTGATTCTAATAGCTCAGTTGAGCTCATTCATTTGTACACTGTGCCAGTAGTGCACTCCTGACTAGTTTTGAGTTATATGATATATGAGATCAATATTTTGGTTATGACTTCATTTATACTTGTCATGTTTTAATTTATGATGATATATGTGATGCTTATGCTATGAGTAATGTAGGACGTATGTATGGATTTATGCAATGCAATGATTTCTTTCACATGTATGGATGTTATGCACATGTAATTGATTATGTAAAGATGTATGTATGATTTATTCTTATGCAATGAATGTAATGTAATGCAGAAAATGGAATGATTATGATATGAAATGAAAATGCAATGATACACATGATATGTTTTGTAGGTATTGATGAAGACAAGTACTCAATCTTATGTCAAAAAGGATGTTTAACCTAGGATAGCAACTGCTTGTAGTTCTGTGAAGAGACCTTCGTGTTAGATTTCAGCTCTTGTTAGATTTGAATAGGTGATTGAAGAATTGTTTAAGCTTTGAAGTTTATCCAAACATTGTGAGATCACGCAAACATGCAAAATGCAAAGAAATATGCAGAATGATATGAAACCTAAGACCTAGGACCTAGTCACTGATCATGTGTTGGTCATTCTCATCATTGAATTCTTAGGTAACCAAATAAATCAATACAATGCCCACTAGTTATGAAACCATAGACATATGAATATCAATTTTTAATGCTCAAGAATCAATACAACACCCACTGGTCAAACAACCATGGACATATGAATATTGATTTTATTTTTGGAATGTTGGCTTAGATATAAGCACCAAGGCACAAATGCCAGGATGCCTAGAATATCATATCCATCTTGATATAGTAATTTATATAAGCATAAGAACATAGATGTTGTGATGAATTGAATGCGCCTTACATTACAAACACATCAAATAGTCAAGAGATCATTCTAAATCTAGTGTGAATTTCCCGTAGTGACCTTTTATTGTTCACCTCCTTAGGCAAGATCGTGTTTCATAGTAGGAGAAAGAACTCACTTCAAAAAGACAATAGCTAGATCAAACTTCCTTGAATTTTCTGGGCACCAATGGTCGAGGTACACATGGCCATCCAATTCAAGATAGAGGCTCTTATAGTTGAACACCATTTCAATCCAGAATTTCCAAAGTTGTTAGTGTAATACCCCAAAAATGGGCTATAGGTTCATTAACCTCCTATATCGACAAATCGAACGAAATCAACATCAAAGTCCTAACCTAAGGCACATCTAAACATCATCAAATCTTAATTGATTTTATCCTAATTCTGCATCAGGGAATATTCATTGAATATTCCTAATTTATCTAATTATTTTTAATTAAATATTATTTGGCGATAAATCTCATTTATCCTAAATTTGATTAATTAAATATGATGAATATTTAATTAATTAATTTAATTCTGCCACTTGATTATTTAATTAGATTTAATTCTATTTATTCCTAATTATATTATTTAATTTTGACAATAAATCAAAAATCTTATGACTAATTGATTAAATTCCTATTTAATTAATTAAAGTCAATTGTCAATATTTAATAATATAGTTTTGAATAAAAGTTTGATTAAAATAATTGATTAACCCATAAATCAATTATTTTTAAATTTAAAATCAGTTAAGTTGAAGATAAATCACTTTATTTATTTAATTAATTCATATTAAATTATGCACAATCAGAAAAGTAGGCAACTAGAAATTAACAATCAATTTTAAATTGAAACTCAACATCTAATGATGAGTTGAAATTTGATCTAAACTCTATTTTGAGTTAAACACTGCTTTTGCATGGTTTTTGTGAGTTAATTATTTATGATTTCCTGATAACTCAAAAATCAACTTGAGTTCATTAAGAGTGATTTATGGCTTTTCTCATGCACCTCCAAAGCTTTGGATTTCTATAAAATCAAGGCTCAGCTCTTCACAAACGATCCATGAATTTGCATCCTCACGCTGCCGAATTGGAGACTAAAGAATCATCTTTGCGAATCCAAGCTGTTGTGAGTTTTACATTATTTTGAGCATTCATATCATTTAGAATATCATAGTTGGATCAATTTCATAGCATATCAGTTTACATTCTAGCATAGATTCATATCAGCTTTTCGTTCTTATTGCATAGAAAATACAAAAATATAGATTAATTTGCATTCATTCCATATCTAGATTTTGCATTCAAATCCTTTGTTTAGGTGTCGTCAATGTCACTAGTCTCAGTCTAATCTAAGAAGATCATACTCGCACCTACTAGAAGGTAGTAAATTGCCTGGTTAGTTTAGTTTCCATTTCATTGTAGATTTTGATTTTGCTAACCTCTAATGTTTTACTGAAGTGTTTTGTCTACAACTAGGTACCATTTTCACACACATTTTTAGCACCCAATGTGGGGCCCTGAAATGGGTTTCCAATTCAATTCTATCAATTTCTATCATCTTTTTCTCATTTTCTATGCAAAACTATGATTTTTATTTTCTGTCTGTATAATTTTCGTATGAGTTTTGTCAAAAACTCGTATCAGGAGATGCCCACTATCGTACGATAGTTTATTTAATTAAGGATCATACCATCAGAAACCCATTGTCATTTGGAAGCTCAACTGTCGTATGATCACACACCCAGTGTCGTACGAGTTTTCAGACTGTTGTATGATTGGTAACCCACTATCGTACGAGTTTTGACACCAGGTTTCAATTGTTGTTTCACTTTTCCAGATAGTTTGTCAGATTTGATTTTTAGATTTAGACTTACAGCTAACCCTAACAATTGAGATTCTCTATTTCTGATTGGTATCTGCTGATTTGGAGTGGGAAAAGTGAGAGAATTGATTAAAAAATAGGTAAAAATCTACTAAGTGCGTTGCGAGGAATTCAGGTAATCTTCTCAGCTGATAATGTTTCAATTTGGATTAAAACAAACTCTCACATGTCAAGCTTGTGTGACCTTTTTCTGCTTTCATATCATAGATTTCACTTTGGGCTAAAAATGAACATAGATTTTCTTTCTGCATCTCTATTACAAATAGATAAATAGGCCCTATGAACACTATTTGTGGCTCTTGAGAGAGTGGGTTTCTAGTGAAACTCTTCTTGACAAAGGAACCCTTGTAGGTAGGGAAAGGTTACTGAGGGCGTCTCATGTTCTACTAGATTTGTGTGTCTTCAACTTTTGATTGATACATTCTCTCTTCGGAGAGGTTGATAGATCATAAGAGGTTGATATCATAGATCTTTGTGAGATAATCTTAGTCTTAGGGTGTCAGATTAATCTGTCTACTTTGTTTTGGTTAAAAGTGAAAAGGCTAGAGGACTATGCTCTACTCCCTTTTTGGGTAGTATCAGAAACTCAGATCCTTGAATCTAGAACCAGTCTCCAAGTGGTATCTTTTGTGAGTCACCTTTAGAGAGGGTTAACCATAGTGGACATTCCCTTAATTGGGTCAACCACGAGGACGAAACCTCAAGTGATAATAGCCATTTTCACCATGGTAGTGATAGCCGCTATATAAATGTCCTTGTGGAAGAAATATCCACAGGTGTGGTCTCTTGTTGGGCTATCAGATCTCCCTAGCAGCTCCTAATTGATTAAATTCTCAGACTGTATCAAAACCCTCATGTGCCATGATTGAATTTCACCCTCTTGGATCATAAAATATGCAGAGTCAGACCATTACTACAAACCCTAGTGAGGCCAAATTTTCATTTTCTAAGAATATGTGCGTTATTGCAAAACTTTTTGGAACATACATAATTAGCACTCTTAGGGATTAGCACATTAAGTCACTTGATTGTTCATGTGCAAGGTTTCTTTGTCCCTTGTTCATTATTTTTAGACGTACTTGAAATCACTTTCTTAATGTTTTGCGTGCCTGTTTATCTATCTAGTTACTAAGAACAAATCGATCCAATACAATCTTCAAATCTGGACAAATAATTTTGTAAACAATCTGAAATTGAAAACCAAAAATTTGCAAAATTTGAAGTGAAATATCTTTCTGGAGTCAAAACTCATCCCACAGATTCAAAGAGTCATACGAGTTTTTGTAATTGTCATATGATCCTATACCCATGGTTGTACGAGTTTCCAGATTGTCATCTGATAAGTGACCCAGTGTTGTACGAGTCTTGTTGCCAGTCAATTAAAAAAAAAATCAAATCCTGCTATCAACTGTCATGCAAGTTTTTCAATTGTCATATGAGTTTTTCAATTTTTGTATGATCAGGTATCCAGTGTCGTATGAGTCTGCAGAAAGTCATTTGAGAAAATTTGAAAAATTGCCAGAAAGTTGTCAAAATTGCCAGAGATTCAGCTTTTACAGCCTATTTCCAGAATCTGTCAAACAAATCACTATGTCAGGAACATAGTAGAAACTAGCAAGCATCTGATCATTTTCCCAAAGTGGCCTCTTGAGTTTGATTTAGCCTTCTATTTTATCAATTCGAGTCTTGTTCATCTTGTGTCAAAACCTTGTCATCATTATCAATCTTCAATCAATCTTCAAAATGACTAAGTGTTGTGAGCTCATGTCTGCTATCTTTTGGGCATCTACCCATACATCCAGGACATAGTATCCTTCATTTAACTCAAATCTAATCTTCAATCATTTCAATCTTGACAAGGTTGTGCCATGCGATCTTCTTGAATCAATTCATTCTTCAGTTGTCTTCATCTCATTCATTCACTTCACCCAAGGTTAATGGTGGAAACTCGAGCTTCCTCACAAAAGAAATTTGAAGAAGCATCCCATACCCTACCTTTGTCTACTCATGTGGGTCCAACTCTTGAGAAAATTTACAATTTTTCTCTTTACGAAGATGATAGTCTTGGCAATTTTTGATTGAAATCTGGTTACATACCCCCTCCATCATCTCACGGAGGTTATCAACAAGCTCCACCTCAATCTATTTTAGTGAGTCCTAAAACTCCTACCATGTCTCAAGGAGGAGGATCCCAAGGACATCAATCCCAACATGGTGTGGATCAAGAACCCACACCTTCTGAAATTTCTCAATATCAAAATGATGATAACTTCAAAAGAATGATGAAGCATTTCTTGAAAGAAGACAGAGAGACATACTTTTTAGAATTAGCTCATCAAGGAGCTAAGCTTCCTCCCAACTTTAATGTTGAAGATATCATCACGCATGAGGAGGAAACTCCTATTATGGCTATGAAGAAACAAATGCACGCTATGGAAGTCAAACTTAACAAACTTGAAAAAGAAAAGGAACCTAAGGAGTTCTCCATGGAAGCTCTATGTCCTTTTCCATTCGATAAAGACTTGTACATGCCACCATTCCCTAAGAGAGTGAAAATGCCAAAATATGACAAGTATGATGGAAAATTTGACCCTAAAGATCATGTCAAATAATTTTGTACTCAATATATGGAGTTCATGCACGAACCAACCTATCTGATGCATCTCTTTCCTCAATCTTTGGGAGGAGCAGCCATTCATTGGTTCTCTAGAATTCCTCCTACTATCAAAACCTTTGAGGAGTTAATAAAATTGTTCTATCACCAATACTCTTACAACATCCAGCATCCGGTCACCATGATAGACATTTGTAATCTCAAGCAGTATCCAAGAGAGCCATTCTTGACATTTCTCAAAAGGTGGAGGAAGAAATTCTCTCTATATGTTAGGCCCATTCCAGAAATTGAGAAATTGGAAATCTTCATCAATAACCTTGTTCTAGAGATCAACTACCCTTTATAAATGCAAAATCATACATCTTTTGATAAGATGGTAGACAATGCAATCAAAATTGAAACAGTACTTGTGAAAAAAGGAGACATCACACTTCAAAAGGACAAGTATGAATCAAGTTCTAAAGACAAAAACAAAAACTAGAACAAGAACAAGGGCGTCGCCATAGATGGCATTGTTGACAATGTTTGTGCCCCATCTAAGGCACCCGCTTTCAATCTAACTGTGGGTACCCAAGCCATCAAAGCTTTAGAACAAAAGGTACCTGAATCATATCAAAAGAAATAATATAAACCTTGGTCCTCTGATAATAAATGAAAGTTCTCTCCTCTTGGAGAATCCTTGGAATCAGCCATGAAGAATTTGTTGGCTAATAACATCATCTCTCTGCCTGAGATCTAACAATCTGATACTGAACCTAAACCAAAATGGTGGAAGGAGAATGAATTATGTGACTTTCATCATAGTAAGGGTCATAAAACTAATAACTGCTTCTGCTTGAAACATATCATTCAAGACAAAATTGATAGAGGAGAGATCACGATTGATAATCATAAGAGCAATAATGATCATACAACATTCATGAGCCATTTCCAAAGAATAGTCAAGGGGATTGATCTTCTCAACCTAATGTGGGTGCTAAGGTCAATTATGCTTATTCTGGAAACAATGTTGTTATCAATATGGTTGAACCAAGTCTATCTGAGTGTTGCAATGTCATCACAATTGTAAGAAGAGATAGAGAAAATCAATCAGCTAATGCAGTTACTCGATCACAAGCTTAGGTGCATCTGTAAGGACAAATCCTAGATCAATCCAATGTCCCTAAGGTTCCCTTCAATTTGTCTTCCTCTTCTAAATAGAAGGCTACATCTAAATCTGCCAATCCTAAAGATACAAGGCCTACTTCATACAATATTATTCAACAACTCCAACACACCAATGCAAAAATCTCCATGTTTGAGAGTCTTTGGATATCTCCAGCTCATAGAGCCATTATAGACAAAGCTTTGCTTGGATCCAATGTTCTTGATAACCTTGATTTGGATAGGTTCTAGACTATGGTTGGTCATCTTACATCTCCACAATATATCTCCTTTTTAGAGGAAGATGATAACTCCTTGTGTCATCCACATAACCAGCCCTTGCACATAGAAGTCTTAATCCAAAACCATCGAGTCAAACATGTGTTGATAGATGGGGGTGCTAGTCTGATTATTTGTTCTTACAACTTGATCACACAATTGGGATTTTCAGAAATGGCTATTGATCCTAGAAAGAAAATAACTATCAAGGCATATGATGAAGAAGACAGATCCTCCAAGGGAACAATTATCTTGCCTACTAGAACAGGTCTTGTCATCAGAGATACTACATGTCAAGTTCTTGATATACCTTTGGCTTACAACATCCTTCTAGGGAGACCCTGGATACATGAAATGAAAGCTATTCCTTCTACATACCATCAGTGTTTGAAGTTTCCTTATGAAGGTGTAGAGGTGACTATTTCAGTTGATGTATCCACTATTTTCAATGCATTGAAGGAAAGCGCTGATAACCTTGTTCCTAATAATAGAGAGTCTTTTACTAAATAAATAGATATTGCTTCCACATCCAATATGGAAGACATTGCTAAAGAGGTCACTATCAAAGAAAAGGGTATGGGAGAATATACTATAGAGAAAGTCTTATCTTTGACGTCTCTCCCTATCTCACCTAAGTCTTATGGGCAAACTCTAAAATAGTCCAAACCAGAACCTAAAGAACCTCTTGAGGCATATAAAGGGAAATTTGTTGCAGAACAAGTACCTAAACAATAATTTGAAGAAGATGAAGCTGTGCTTGCATGGCTCTACAAAGAAGAACCTAAATCTCAGATCGATCAATCATGTGATTCTAAAACACCAAAGGTTCCTTCTAAGTCATATGGTCTAGGGGACAAGTTGATTACAAAGATGGGATATACAAGGAAAGGACCTCTAGGATTACAAGGTAAGGGTCTTCTATCGCCTCTTGATCATCATGGGTGAGAAAACAAGAACACGATAGGCCTAGGATATAAGAAAGATCCCTTCTATCTTAGCAACAATTCACCACATGTCATTGAGCAAATCAAACCAGTAGAGGCTCTCCTTGAGAAAGAAGAAATAAAACAATCTGATAGTGATGAATCTGACAATATTGAAGAGTTCATTCCTTATGAGTGCTTGCCAAAAGAGATAAAGGATCTCCTTGCTGCTGAAGATGATCCCATAAAGAGAATCAATGTAGTAGAAACATAAGAACCTACTAAAGAACAAGAGATAGTTGCCAGACAAGAACCAGCTAATCTCAAAGGTAATCTGATAGACAAAAGGGAAGAAAATCCTATCACCATAGTTGAGCACTTGGAGCGTTTCAGTGATTCTAAAATAGATTCCCATGAGTATGAATTTAAATCAGAATCTAAGGGTAACCCTTCTTGGGGTATCTGCCCTAACTTTACTCACGTTCTTAGATTCCCTAGAGGTATAGATGAGGAATCAAATGACTATGAATGGGGAGCCATTCTAGAAGAAGATAAGCTTATCACAGAGAAACATATCGATGTTATTCACCAATATGCACCTACACCCAACATAAGTCTAGAGCGAAATAATGAACTTAATGAGTCTGATCCACCGATGGCTGAAGTGGACTCCCACAATGACATTGAGCCTATTCATGAATTAAATGTCTTAAGTTGTAATATCACCTTTGAACTTGAGCATTGAGTTAGGACCAATGATGATAGATCTATATCTGTGAACACCATATCCCAATCTTTCCCCGCCTTGACTATCCAATATCCAAACCTTCTTGATCAAACCTCCAGAAATCTGAACTATGGTATTTATACCTTCCCAAATGAATATGCCCTTTCTTGTTACCTAAATGCAATTGAGCCAATGAGGACTTCCATTAGTGAACTGAGAGTCAGCATGATGGAGTCGGACATCAAGTATCTTAGTCAGAAAAATAAGAATAAAAAGAAAAGAAGTTCTGAGGGTGAAAACCACTTTGTGGCAGTCTTAGAATTGACAATGTATCTGAAGGTGAAAACCTCTCCGAGGTGCCTAAGGATGAGATATTTGATGTCCTTCCAAGTCATCTACAGAACAGATCTCTAGTTATAATTAAGCCCACTCAATCCATCAACTTGGGAACAATAGAAGAACCTTAGTTGATCCACCTAGAACAGTCATTATTTGACGAGGAAAAAAACAAATTTACAACATTCCTAATAGAGAAAAAGATCAACTTTGCATGGAAATACTTAGATATGCCAAGGTTGGATCCAGATCTTATAATGCACCATCTATCTATTGCTCCTGGAGTAAAACCTGTTAAACAAAAGTTGAGAAAGATGCATTCTCATGTTGCACTTTTAGTAAAAGTTGAATTAGAGAAGCTCCTAAAGCTTAGATTTATCTGAGTAATTGATTATGCAGAATGGATCTCTAATATTGTACCTATTTCAAAACTTGATAAATCAATCAGAGTATGCATAGACTTTAGAGATGTGAATAGAGCATGCCCTAAGGCTGATTTTCCATTACCTAACATTGATATGATAGTGGACATGACTATGGGTTTCAAGATGTATTCTCTTATGGATGGATTTTCTGGATATAATCAGATTAAAATTGTACCAGAAGACCAAGAGAAAACCACTTTCACATGTGCATGGGGTACTTTTTTTTGGAATGTTATGCCCTTTGGTTTAAAGAATGCTGGAACTACCTATCAAATAGCCATGGCATCTATTTTTCATGATATGATGCATAGAACAATGGAAGACTATGTTGATGATACTCTAGCTAGATCCATGCAAAGATCAGAACATCTGAATGACTTGAGCAAGATACTAGATAGAATGGAAAAATTTAGTTTCAGACTAAATCCTAAGAAGTGTGCTTTTGGTGTCACTTCTGGAAAGCTCTTAGGATAGATAGTTTTAGAGAAAGGAATTGAAGTTGATCCAGCTAAAGTAAAGGCTATAATAGAGATGCAACCCCCAAAAAATATTAGTCAAATGAGAACATTACAGGGGAGAGTTCAATCTATCAGACGCTTCATATCATAGCTTGCAGACATATCACATCCTTTTACAAAAACTTTACATAAAGGTGTGACATTAGCATGGAGTGAAGAATGTGAGAAGAACTTTAACCATATCAAGACATATCTAGAAAATCCACCTATCTTGATGCCTCCCATTCAAGGGAAGCCACTGATCCTGTATGTCTCGACAACAAATACATCACTGGGGCATTGTTAGCATAGCATGATGAGAATAAAAAGGAAAGAGCTATCTATTATATCAGTAGAACTTTGGTTGCGTATGAAAAGAACTATTCAATGATTCAAAAAATCATGTCTAGCTATGATCTTTGCATCATAGAAACTGAGACATTATATGTTAGCCCATACCACTCATTTGGTAGCTAAGATTGATCCACTAAAGTACCTACTAAGCAAAGCTGCCCTCACAGGCAGATTAGCCAAATGGGTTATGCTCTTAAGTGAATTTGGCATTGAATATGTTGAAAGAAAAGCTATTAAAGGCCAAGTTATTGTTGATCAATTGGTGGATGCACCTATGATTGATGATACACCAATGCACATGGAGTTCCTAGATTCCTCTATCATGAATCTTTATTCTAGAGAATGGAAGTTGCTCTTTGATGGCTCCTATACACAGAATGGATCTAGAGCAGGCATCTTATTTATTATTCCTCAAGGATACTCCATCCCTAAAGCATTTAGACTCAAGTTTCCTTGTATGAATAAAATTGCTGAATATGAAGCCCTTCTTAATGGCATGAAAATGGCAATTAAGTGGAGAGTGACAGAGATACACATTCATGGGGACTCCCAACTTGTTATTCATCAAGTCAATGATGTGTACCAAAATAAGGATGAAAAGCTCATTCCATATAAGAGAATGGTCGATGATCTAAAGAAATACTTATATCTATCAGATTTGAGCAAATACCTAGAACAGAGAACAGGGTTGCTGATGCAATGGCAACACTATCTACTTTATTGCAGCAACCTGAACATGAGCTGCGCTATGAGTTCTTGGTGGAAGCACTCTCTTATCTTGCATATGAATCCCCCGAAACCTGCATGATCTACACTATTGTAGGACATGATTCATCCCAATACAAAAACATTTTCTCCTATCTCCAAGACCAAATCATTCTTGATGCCTTCAATTGCCATGAGGAAAGATTCCTAATCCGTAATGCCTCCTGATATGTCATCATTGGAAATGATCTGTACAAATGAGGTATAGATAGTAAGCTACTTAGATATTTAGAACATGAAGAGTCTCAATGTGAACTCAAGAAAGTCCATGAGGGTATATGTGGGTCACACTCAAATGGTTTAACACTAGCTTGAAAGGTTATTAGGGCTAGGTACTATTGGCCTGAAATGGAGAAAGATGCAATCAAGTTTGCTAAGAGTTGTCAAAAGTGCCAAGTACATGGTAACTTAATTCATGCTCCAGGGAAAGAGCTAATTCCCTTTACTACACAATGGCCTTTTCACCAATGGGCATTTGATCTTATAGGATCTATACATCCTCATTCTTCTAATGGACATATCCATATAATCACAACTATAGATTATTTTACAAAATGGGTAGAAGCAGTTCCCTTAACACAAGAAAATGGGAAGCAAATATCTATGTTCATCTTGAACTATATCATATGCAGATATGGGATCCCTCATTCCATAATCATAGATAATGGTGGACAATTCAAGAATAAAGACTTAGATGATCTATGTGCCAAATTCAAGATCACACAACATTGGTCTTCTATCTACTATCCTCAAGGGAATGGACAAGCTGAGGCTTCTAATAAGAATCTATTGAAAATCTTGCATTGAACATTTAATAAGATAGGAAGAGACTGGCATCTCATGATCAATCCATCTCTTTCGGCCTATAGAACAAGTTTCAGAATGCCCACTGGGGCTACTCCTTTCACTTTAGTTTATGGGTCTGAAGTAGTACTACCTATTGAGGTTGAAATCCCATCACTAAGAATCATAATGCATGGTCTAGTAACTGATGAAGACTACAGAGTGTCTAGGTTGCAAGAACTTGAAGTACTAGATGAGTGTAGAAAAGCAATGTATGATCATCTCAGAGTATATCAGAAGAGAATGTCTAGAGGCTACAACAAGAAAGTCATACATAGAGAATTTCAGGTTGGTGATGTAGTCTTGAGAGAGAATCCCAAAAATCAATCCCATCGAGAATGCAAGGGAAATTTTGAACCTAACTAGCTAGGTCCCTTTGTTATCACTACTACTTTTGGCTCTAGAGCCTATCAACTCTCAATGACTGAAGGAGAACAACTCTGAGAACCAATCAACATTCTCCATCTAAAGAAATTATATGCCTAAGGAATTCAATCTATGGTAAAATGTCCTGAAAAAATCTTAAAAATTGGAAAAAGTCCTGAAAAAATGAACATCTTGGTGAAAACCTAGCAATAGGCACTTTGATGATTCACAAAAAAGTAAAAAATATCAAAAGTATCAAAAAAATGGAAAAATGAAAAAAACAAAAAAAAATGAGAAAAAGAAAAAGTGCCTTGGTGAAAACTCAGAAACAGGCACCTTGGTAGCAAAAATAGAATCTCTACCAAGATGGTGAAAACCTGGCAAATGGGTGCCACTTGTTCAAAATGCTCCATCTATCAGCGCAATCTTGGTCTTTGCCAGATTTCATTTTTGCTTTAGTTTTTACATATCTCCCAGTTTGTTTCTGCATTTCCAGTTGTCAATAAGTCGATCTGTGCACCATCAGCTCAAGCATCTGTATCCTATCAATGCTTAACACTAGGGGGAAATCAATGTCATATCCTTTGGTCTCCAGTATATCTTAGACATGTCATATCCAGTCAAAGTCCTTTGAAGCTATCATCCGAGTCAGTCATTCAGTCTCCTCTCCAGAAAGGATTTTGCATCTACAACAATGCAATCAAACACAAATTGAAAACAATCTATGCTTTTTACATGCTTTTATCTCCTTGTATGCTTACTAATTCACATTGAGATTTTTGCATATTGTGTCTATTGGCACTTCAAATTTTCAATATATGAGTCTTGTGAAAATTTTATAAATTTGAAGTGTGTCTAGTTGTTCATGAAATTGTGATAATTTTGCCACAAAAAACCCATAAAAGATCCTGCAAAATTATTTTTCTTCCTCAGTATCCAGTGAGCCCTAATTAAGAGTTAAACCTAAGAAAAACCCTAAATGTATGCCATTTTCAAAAATCCCTAGGTCACTCTGTTTTAAATCTATTTGAGCATTACCTTTTTTGTCACTTAAAATCTCAAAAGTGCAAATGCGTAAAGTTTTCCTAAAGTCTCAGCGACTAGTGGTTTTTTTTTTCCTAAGTCTAGTGGCTATGATATATCCTAAGTCCTAAATACTTTATATTCTAATGTTTCAGCTTTCATTCAGCTTGGTATCTTTAAAGAAGATCTAACGGTGGTCGTATAGTCACATAGAATCTTATAGACCTATGCGATCATGTGACTAACCGTCAATCTTATAGAGAAGCTTAATGCAGAAACAAAGTGGGACCATTGACAAATATTTCACAAGTGGCAGCCTTTTATTTGTAAAGGAAAGTGGAACCAACATCAGAGGAATCTTCAAAGGTGAAAGTAATAAAGAAGATCTGATGGTTGTGGTATGATCACATAGAATCTTAGAGACCTATGTGATCATGCAACTAACCGTCAATCTTGCATCAAGCTCAGTGTAATTCTTGGATGGGTTGTATGATACAGGAAATTATATCAGAGCTACTAAGATCAATTTTCTCAATGCGAGTGGCACTTCTAACTTCACTGGGCTAACATTGTTTACAATAGGTTTCAGCCAGAGAAATACCCCTGTTCCCGCCTATAATGTATGGGAAAATGATATAGGCAAGCTTGTGGTACCCAGTGTCTTTTTAGATGTAGACCTAATGATTGAAGTTGTAAAAAACTATGACCCTATTACTAAAGAGATTAGGGGTGTTAGAGGGCAAAAGATATTGACAGTCTCTGCTGAGGAAATCAGAATAGTTTTAAAACTAAGTGACCCCTCTCCTAACCTAGAACCGATTGATTTTAAAGAATTAAGAGAGGTGTATGATGCACAGAGACATCTCCTTAGAATTGGTCATGTAAAATATTTATGCACTCAAATTGGAAAGATGATTTTTATAGGACTAGATGCTCAGGAGCCATTCAAAATAGATTAGGTTGATGAACTGGCAAGAGGTGCCTATTGGTCATTATGTTAGGTTTTTGGGGAAGATGCAAATGAGAAAATGCCAGAGCACCTAATGTACATGGTGATCCAGATCTTACATCTGCATCTGTCAATTACTTTTCATTATGCACCCTTCATTGTTGACTTAATCCATGATGGATTAATGGGGATTCAAAAGAATAAAGTTGATAAACCCTTTTGTTGGTACTCCTTTATGATGTACATGTTTTTGTTCAAAGGTGCTGATTATCTTGCAAAAGAAATAGAATTACCCAAATAGAGAGGTGGAGAGGACATGCTTGTTCAGTTGTGGAATTCAATTATGACATGGGACAGAAAGGATAGTAGTTATATACAGTTTGACAAATGTTTTGCAGCAAGATTGAGACTATTCTTTGTTCATGACAACCCTAGGGTCGCGGTCGCCTTGGCCAAAGTTGTTAGACCATAGCAATTTGCAAAGGACCTCAACATAGTGCACAATTGGGGTGATTTTATTGTTTATCCCTATTCAATTGTTATTAGAGTATATGGTTTGAGGGGGACTCCTTTTATTTTGCCTTTCCAAGTTCCCATCAAGATTGGCATTGCAGAATTCTTCAGACAATTAGGTGATATTGAGAATAATAGTATTGCTAAAGGTAGAGGAACTTTGTTCCCAAATATTACCATTTCTCACCAGTTTATAATCACAAAGGGTGGGTGGCTTCATATGCATAAAATTTTGGATCCATATCATTTGACAACCACAATTGCCCAGACAATAGACCCAAAGGGTTTCTACAATGAAATGTTTATAAAGAGGGTCAGATGCTCAACAATAAACCACATTTTTAATTTTCCTGAAGATATTATTAGAAATACCCTAGGGTTGCAAGACCAAGCAGTCAGAAAGGAAAAGTGGTTAGTGTAAAAGAAAACATGGGATTTTGTTCGACAATTTGACCCTAAATATGATCCTATAGGTAGCATAAATCCTATGGGAAAAATGATAGATACTCTCATGAACTATTTTCAAGAAATTTTCAAGACTCTAGAGGAGAAGAAGAAAAAGGCCATGGAGGACAACCTTGAGAAGGCTAAATCATTATTGGGAAAAGGTGCATTTGCAAAGGTCTTGCCTCCTGGCAAATACATGTTGCAAGAGAAGACTAGTTATGGTGTAATAATTCCTAAATTTGATTTCAGGAAGCAACAAAGGAAAGGAGAAGATCTCCCTTCTACATCAAAGTAGGTGGAGAGGCAAAAGGAGGTTGAAGAAATGATAGATATACCATGGGACCAGCTAGGTGAAGACATCCTTGATTTTTCACCTCCCACCAAGAAACAAAGGATAGAAGAAAGGCCTCATGATTCAAAGGAAGAATACTCTCCTTCACAGTCACTGTTGAATATTAGAGATGATCAGGAGATTGTAGAGCAGGTTCAACAGATTGGATCTCAGGGTCAAATATTCATGACTCAAGACAAGATAAATGAAGGAATTTTAGAGCAACCAAAGGAGCCTGAGTTAGGCTTAACAACAGGACAAATTACAGGGACAAAATTGGACCCTATAGTCAAACAGGCATGTGAAGAATTTCTGGTTGATGATGCATTTGTAAAGACTCGGGCCTTTTTACAATTTTTATGGAAAATAAACATGAGTAAATTTGAAGATTCTTGTGAGAAGAAGCACAAGGAGAATCCTAACAAGGATCTTAAAACTATTGAAGATGAGATTAGGAAAGAGATGACAAATAGATTTGAAGGGATTAATCCAGAACAGGGGAGAGAATTGGTAAAGAATGCAGGAGTACTTGTCCTCCCTGAATGGGACATAGCTGATGCAATAGTCCTTGATTCAGTTAGAAAACAAATTACACCTATGTACAAGACCAAGGAAGAGGTAGAGCAGGTTGTCAAAGGAGTTGCTTTTAGTAATGACCATCAAGCTTTGGTCATATGGTCATTGAAGAGAGATGAGAAAAACAAAGGAAAGCAAATAATTAAGGATAGTCTCTCTTGTGGTCTCATAATCAAGAGGGTTTTGGTTACATCAACAATAGAAGCATCAAGTATGGTGGTAGCCACAACTCATGTTGCAGAAAAGGTGGTAGAAAGGGAAGTAAAAGAGAAGGAGGAACTCACAAGAAAATTTGAAGAAATGTTGAGGGCATATGGAGATTTGAAACAAGGATTGTTTGAGAAAGATAAAATAATTGCAGATTTGAAGAAGAGGTTGGGAGAGGAAAGCTCAATCCAAGCACCACAATAGTTGCAACTTCCTTCTTATACAGCTGGTCCTTCCTCCTCAAGCCCCATTATTGAGTTTCCCATGTCTCCTCTTCCCCCTTCCTTAAGCAGTGAAGATATAGAACAGAGAGAACAACAAAAATTTGAAAAGAAAATAAAGGACGCCATTCAACATTTTGTTAGGAATGTAAAGCCTAAAGAAGTTTATAAATATGCAGGGTAGTTATCTGACATTTTTCTTTCTTTCAAAAAAGAAGAAGACATTGTGGGCAAAATTTTGAATGATTGGGTGCCTAGGGAAAATGTTTTGAAGACATTTCTTAAATCAATTAAAGATCATAGTACTGTGTGCCCCCAATTGGAAATTACTTATAAAATTGTCAAATCTCTCCTTGATTTTGAAGTATCTAGGGAAGAAGTAAAGAGAAAGGCAGCTCTTTTGAGAGTAAGATACTTGCATAATGATTTTCAGATATTCCTAGGTCTTGTTAGAGTAGATGGAACCATAAAAGAGAGGGAAAAATGGTTGGAACAAATTGAACATGGAGTGTCAGTCAAGATTGATGCTGTTATTAGCACTGAAGACACTCTTCCTTTTGTACAAACAATTGAAATGTTGCAGGATGCCAGGGTGCATTTTACTAAGGTGATAACTAAAATTCATCAATTGGTTATTAGCTGGAATAGGATTCTACCCAAGAGGGATGAAATTTTGTCTTTTAATTAGCCTTCTGAGGATACCTTTTCAGCCTGGGAAGTAGCGTCCCTTTCAGAGGATAGTAAAGAAGAAGAAACATCCTCTAAGGAGGCAACAGATGGCATTAACCCAACTCCCTAAAGAAGCAAGCACGGATTTAACACCTGGAAGATTTTGAGCTGACCTTGGAAGTTGCTACCAGATTTTGGCGCTCATCTTTACGATCCATCTCAAATTTTTGTAACAAGAAAGTTTTTATTTGCATTTTTTGTCTTATCTGAGGACTTCTTTCTTGTCTTTTCTAAGAGGATCCGAAGCTTTTTTGCAATCCTTATTCTATAAAAGGATTACCAGGATCAGTGTAAAAGGACTGAGAAATTGATCAATTTTACTGATAAGTTTCTCGAGTCTAGGATATCATAGATCATTTTTAGACATTATTTCCATAGAAGCACAATATTTTCTGGTTCAAGTTATTTTTAGAAGGTTATACTGTAAAGCATTTTGTGAGCATGATATAATATAGCATTTGAATAAAATCCAAGATTTATATCTCTCCTTGAGTATTTATGTTTGAGTTATGAATTGTTCCAATTCATTGCATAGATGATCTCTGTGTGTATGTCTATATTTCTTAGCTCTGATCCAAGATTAGATTAAATAAGGTTTGAATGTGACATAAATTCTTTAAAGTTTTGCTTAAGGATGCATCAGTAAGTAGTGTGAATCTAGGTACCTTTGATAAAATCCACCATAGGGTGATTGGTATTTTCAAAGGGGAATAAATCTTTCAAATTTCAGTATATTTGTTCATGTATAACAGTCTTGTAGTGGAGGTGTAGGCCAATGGATAAGACACTGGCTGACAGTGAAGTTCTTCTCATAGAGATAAGTGTTTAAAAGGTTTCTACTGGTATTTCCATCTTAAAGCATAAAATTGTCGAAATTCTTTGAAGTTCAGTGATTTGTAGAATAAATTACCACCTAGTGATAGTGAAAAATCTATGAATGAATGGTCATCATTTAAGTTTCTCTTATCATTCATCTATTACATTTAAATCTAGTTAGTGATTAGTGAGATAAGTATTGTTTTACTAGATTAGGAGCACCCTCCTTGGTTTTGCAGATGCAGAAGTGTAGAGGGTAGTCTTGTCCCTATAGTTGGTCCAATCATCTCTAGAGCTAAATATTTGGATCTAACCAATCCTCAAAATCTATAGATGTATGGGTTTCCTGTTAGAGCATAAAGTCCATTTTGGGAACCAACAAAATGGTGACTCTGATGGAGAATAGGGATTGAAATACTATGATAAATTTGAATTTTAGATCTTTGGTATTATAAATTTGAATATCAAATAATGCAGGTACAAGGTGAGCTAGACTCCTAGCCTTTTTATTTGTTAGAACTAGTAAAGCACCATTGGAAAACAGAGAAATATTTGCGAGCTTTGGATTTGGTCAGAACCTGAAAATATCGTTTAGCTTTGTATTTTTTTATAGTAATCTTTGTTTTGATTACTTGATAAATTTTTAATACTTTGATTTATTAAGTGCGTGAAAATATTTCCCGACTTGTGTTGGTGGCGACTCTGAAAGTGTCTACAACAGTGCTGAGTAAAGATAATAAGAAAACAAGAAATTGTTTCACATACTTACAATTATGAGTCAAAGAAGTACTAGGGCTTGGAGGAAGGACCATCTAGAAAGTATATTAGAAGGTGAACTTCCAAGCACTTCTAGGACTTATTTACCTAGAAGAAATTAGAATAGTGGGGATATGTCTAAGGCATGGAGACAGAAGAAAGATATGAAAATAAATCACAAATTCACTCAAGACCAAGAAGAAAATACCTCTGAGTATGAAGATGTAGTTGATTTGGGTTTAGGAGCATATGAGGATTTTTATTTTCATAAAAATGATGAAGTTCATCATAAGAAAAAGATGAACCCAGATGTAGAATCTCAAAAGGAAGTCAAAAGGTCAAGAAGTAAGCATAGGGGCCTGGAAGGAAGAAATGATCCCCCAACCCGGGTACCTTCTCCTTTTGAAAGTCCTAAAAATCCTAGAGATCAACAAGGAGATTCTATGTCTGAAAATTCACCATCTAATACTACTCTTCCAGATTCAGAGGATATTTTTGAAGAACTCTACAATTTAGAAAGAAGTATCCAAGAACAAATCGCAATTAGGAAGGAAAGAGAAGTTGAAAAGGAAATTGAAATAAGACAGGCACAAATTAGGGTAGATCAACTCAAAAGATAGTTGATGACCTTGAAGGCCATAAATTTTGTAGAAGCTGCTAAGGAGGTTGGTGAACAACCTATTGTCCGACCCATTGCTGAAGTTAGGAAGCCTAAGGATAAAGGAAAATAGATCTCAAAAGGGATCATAATAAATGGCACCACAAATGACAAGATCCCAATAGATCCTTTGTCCAAATTGGAAAGTGATTTAGAAAGGGCTAGAAGAGAACAAGAGGTTATTCCTAAAGAATTAGAGAAGGCATAAATTGAGGCTACCACTTTGGAAATGAAAAAGAAAGTTAATTTTCTTAGACGGTCTTTTACTCCTTCAATTCCAACTAACCCTATGATGACATCTAATGTTAATGTTGGAAATTATGCTACCCAGGGTGCCATTGTCACACCAGTGACTACTGCAAATGTTGCTAATGCAGAAAATAACAAAGCTTCCACCTCTCAAATAGCTGCTTCATTACAAAGGGGAACAATTCACATTGAAAGGTACAGACAGCTTCTCTTTAACAATATTGCTGGCTATCCTAATTTGATTCCTACAAATATTAGAGAGAAATTACCTAATTTTACTAGAAATAATGTTGTTTCTTGTGAAGAGCATTTAAAGAACTTTATTGATATGATTGATGACTATGAAATAGAATATGAAGATGTCATCATGAAATTGTTTGTTCAATATTTAACTGAAGATGCAAGAGACTGGTTCAAAGGGCTTCCTTATGATTGTATTGGTTCTTGGGATGATTTTATAAGTTGTTTTAAAGATCAGTAGGGTGATAAGACTAATGAGGGTTTTATGTTAAATGAATTTAACAATATAAAGAAAAACCAAAATGAGGAAGTCCTAGAATTCAATGTGAGGTTTAAAAAGGCAATGCACAAACTCTTCCAAGTCATGAGATTGGATGAAAAGGTATGTCTAGCAACATATCTGAATTCTTTTGATGCCAAGATGGGATATCTTCTTAGGGATAAGAACCCTAGGACTATTAGAGAAGCTCAAAGATTTGTGGTAAACATTGAGAGCAATAGGAGGGTATCTGGAAAACTAGGAAGAAGAGAGGATCCTAAAACCTCTAGGTTTGGAAAGAAAGAAGTTGATAAACCTACAAATGTAAAACCTAGGGAAGATGATAACCTCAAGCAGATCTTTAATGCCTTAAAGGATCTGAAACTAGGGGAAAGTAAAAATAAGTTTTAGGGAAATGATAGACCTTCTCCAAATAATTTCAATAGGTGGCCTAGAATGCAAAACTATCCTTACAATACACAGTGGAAGGATGGAAAGCCTATTGTCCTAGAAAAGAAGGATATGAGGCCAAATAATAGAACCCTTGACCCCTTGCAAAAGCATTCAGTCAGTCAATATGACTGGTGAAATTCCATGGTGCACTGTGTGCCAATCCCCTCATGATTCAGCTTATTGTGTGATTTCTCAAAATGTGTTTGAAAGTAATGAACAAGAAGAGGAGGAAGATGAATCATATGATGACAGAGGTTATGGAATGAACTTTGCTACATTTGTTGAAGAGGTTGACTCTGATGAAGAAATTGAAAATCATGGTGTAAATCATTCTCAAAACAGAGGAGAGGCTTACCATCAACAAGTTTTTTTCGATGAAGAAGAGGAAGAAACCGAAGATATAAATAACAACTCTGAACAAGCTGAAGAACTTGTTGTATTAAGAAGACCCTCTGATGAAGAGATAGCCCAGATCACTGCTGATATGGTGACACAGGCCAAGAGTAATTATGTCCTTAGAAATAGGACTATTGACAAGACATTTGGTAAACCAGTAGGTGTTTTTATTAAAAGGGATAAAGAAGATGCAAAGCAGTCTGCCACAAAAAATAAGGCTGCTGATGATGCTAAGAAATTAAAGCAAAAGGGAACTGAAAATCCTGCTGAACCAATCAAGGTTTTTAAGATTAAGGCTAAAATTCCAATGGTTACTACCCCATATTCCCAACCTGAAAATAAATCAAAGGATAAGGAACAATTGGGTACAGCCACACAACCTGAAATCAAGGATACCCCAAAAGGCAAGATAGACCTATCTATTTTAAATTATGCACTTATTGACATGGATCAGCTGCTATCTTAGATCATAGTAAAAGTGCCTTTATAGGAGATGATGAGGATAAATGAACACAAAGAGAAAGTTCTCACATGGATAAATGGTGTTCAAATCGTAAACATCCAGGAAACAGTAAATACTAGAATAAAGGATCAAGGTCCAACTAAAAAGAAGGATATTAAAGAAATTATTTCAAAAATTCCTCAAATCTATTTGGACACCAATGTTGTAAACACCTCTGTGGGAGTTGTTGATCCTTTTTTCCTAACATTAGTCATAAATGATAAAATGTTGAAAAATTGCATGATTGACTCAGGAGCATCAAATATTGTCATGCCTATTGAAATTATGAGATCAATGGGATTGCAGGTTGATACTCCTCATGGTAGATGCCAGGAAATGGACTCTAGGGAGGTACCAGTAATTGGAACAATAAAAGCCTTACCTTATAGGCTTGCTGCATGTCCTAAGAAATAGCTGACTATGAGTGTTTTAGTTGTAGATATTCCTCCACAATATGGAATGCTGTTATCAAGAAAATGGAGTGCCACAATGGGAGGTAGCATCTAGTGTGATTTATCTTATGCTACTTTTAATGTCACTAGTAAGAGCATTAAGGTACTCAAGGAAGTTAGAACTCCTCACATGATTGAGGAAGAAGCTAGTGATAATAACATGAATTGTTTTCTTGATACTGACATAAATTCCTTTCAAGTATAAAGTAATGATAATGAAGATGAACCTTCTCTATTAGCTCAGGAGGAAAGAAATGTAACAAGTCAAAATGATCTTTGGACCATGTACTTTGATGGTGCTTTCTCTAAAGAGGGATCTAGTGTAGGTGTGTTGTTGATTTCCCCCATTGAATTTTTTTTTAAATTTTCCTTCACCTTGTCATTTGCTTGTACAAATAATACTGCAGAGTATGAGGCTTTACTGATAGGATTAAGATTAGCCTCAAAGCACAAGATCAAAAATCTCAGAGTTATTGGAGATTCAGAATTAGTTGTATCTCAGATTAGATCCAAATATGTTTCAAGAAACCAAAGGTTAAAACAATATAGGAATGTTGTTTGGGATGAGATAGAATAGTTTGATGCTTTCTATATTGATTGGATGGATAGAGGCCATAATAGAATGGCTGATTTATTGGCTAACATTGCATTAAGCCCAAAGTATATCACTTTTGTAGGGATATCTATGATTGAGATTCAAACTAGGCCATCCATACCAGATAATTATGAAAATTGGCAGGTTTTTGATGATGATCTAGATATTTTAAGATTTTTGCATTATGATGCAAGTTTTGGAGATGAAGAGATAAATTTTGGTGAGTATGTAGACACATCGGATAATAAGAACTCTCTCCTTGGCAAGGAAATCTTGCAGTTGAAAATAAATAAAGTCCCAAAGGGTTTTGTAGTGTTGGAAAGAGCATTTGATAGCCATGATAGCTCTTCCTAGACAAAGCTTTTAAGAAAGCTTGAGGGTGTAGAGGAGATAAATTTAGGAACAAAGGAAGCCCCAAAAAATGTATATATTGGGGGAAGCTTGACTCCTGAAATAAAAAAATCTCTGATAGGTCTTCTTAGAAAGTATAGACATGTCTTTGCTTGGTCTTGTGATGATTTAAAGGCATATAGAGAAGACTTGTTTCAACATGAAATTACTTTGAAGGAAAATACTAAACCTTTTAGACAAAAGTTGAGACCTGTAAATCCTACTTTGGCACCAAAAATGCAAGATGACTTAAAAAAGATGAGTGATGCAGGAATCATTCAACCTATTAGGTATTCAACATGGGTTTCTAATCTTGTCCCTGTAAGAAAAAAGAATGGAGACATCAGGTTGTGTGTAGACTTTAGAAATCTGAACATAAACTCTTTGAAAGGCAATTATGGTTTACCAAACATGGAAGCCATGTTACAAAGGGTTACTAGATCTGAATTAATGTCCATGATGGATGGTTTTTCAGGTTATAATCAAGTAGTTGTCAAAGAATCAGAACAGTTTAAAATTGCATTCACTACTCCATGGGGTACTTATGTGTATGTTAGGATGCCTTTTGGTTTAAGTAATGTTGGGGCTACCTTTCAAAGAGGTATGGATGTAGCCTTTGTAGATTTCATAAACAAATTTCTTGTTGTTTATTAGGATGATTTGATAGCTTATTCAAAAAAGAAGGACCAACATTGTGGTCACTTGGAAAAAATCTTTGTAAGAGCTCTAGAATATGGGGTCTCCCTTAACCCAAGGAAGTGTTCCTTTGGAGTAACAGAGGGTAAGCTTTTGGGACATATTGTATCTAAGGATGGCATCAAGATTGACCCTGAGAGAGTAACAACAATAGATAAGGTACCATTGCCAAAAAATCTAAAAGGTATCCAATCTTTCTTTGGACAGATAAATTTTGTCAGAAGGTTTGTTACAAACTTTGCTGAAATTAGTGTTCCCATCTCTAAAATGATAAAGAAGAATGCAAAGGTGGAATGGAGTAATGAGGCCAAGCAAGCTTTTTCTGATATCAAGATGGCTATTAAAAGTGCCCCTATATTAAGATCACCAGATTTCAGTAAGCCTATACAAATCTTTTCATTTGCTTCTTATCATACTATAGCTGCAGTATTGTTACAAAAGAACTCAGAGGGTTTTGAACAGCCCATTTCCTTTTTTAGTAAATCATTGGAAGTAGCTGAGTTAAAGTATGATATAAATGAGAAATAGGCCTATGCATTGGTCAAAGCTATCAAAAATTTTAGATGTTACTTGGTAGGAGCAACTGTAGTTGCATATGTGCCTAGTGCTGCTGTAAAAGACATCTTGGTTCAACAAGAAGTTTCAAGGAGAAGGTGCAGGTGGATAAATAGAATCCAAGAGTTTAATGTTGATATCCAAATTAACAAACTAGTAAGAGGATTGGGGTTAGCAAAACTTATGGCCCAAAGCAATTTGGATGCTAATCACATCAACACTCTTGAAGAAGAACAAAGGCCATACATTTGTAATTTAGATTGGTGTGAATGGTACAAGGATGTCATTGGATACTTGAAAAAGCTTTTACTTCCTTCTGATATGGAAGACCAAAAAAGGAGGACTGTCAAATTACATGCTCTAAAATATGTGATCATTAAAGGAGAATTATGGTGGAGGACTAATGAGGGTGTTTTGCTGAAATGTGTTGACCCTCAAAAGGCTAATGATTTGTTGCAAGCAATGCATGAAGGTGTGTCTGGTGGCCATTACATGGCTAAAACCACTACACATAAGATACTGGGGTCTAGTTTTTGGTGGCCTAGTATTTTCAAGGATGCACATTCTTTTGTCAAAAAATGTGATGCTTGTCAGAGATTTTCAGGAAAATTGAACTTCAATGGAAATTTGCCTCTGAGTCCTATGACCGTGGAAACCCCTTTACAAAAGTGGGGTATGGATTTCATAGGAGAGATCCCAAACAAATCTAGTGGAGGACATTCCTCTATATTGGTTGCAACTGACTACTTTACAAAGTGGGTGGAAGCTATTCCCACTTAAAAAGCAACCAGTAAAGTGGTTATTGATTTCCTAATGCAAAATTTGCTGATAAGGTTTGGATGCCCTGAAGTTTTAGTTGTTGACAATGCTTTGTGTTTCAGATCTAAAGAATTTGTTAGCTTTTGTTTGCAATATGGTATAAAGATTTCATACTCTTCTCCCTACCATCCTCAAGGAAATGGTTAGGCTGAATCAAGTAACAAAAGCTTGATAAATTTTTTGAAGAGAGTCTTAGATGCAAACAAGAAGGCATGGGATTCAAAGCTACAACTAGCTCGATGGTCTAATAGAGTGACAATCAAGAAGGCTATAGGATGTGCTCCTTTTGATTTAGTATATGGTATCCATGCCAGGTTACCACAAAATAATTTGTTACAAATGTACAAGTTCATCCAGTTGTATGATGATGATCAAGATGATGAAATGAAGATAAGATTACAGGACCTGATACAACTAGATGAATCAAGGAGGGAAGCACATGATACAAATTTGAGATCTCAGCTCAAGTATAAGAATTTGTATGATAGAAAAACTACAGTCAGAAGTTTTCAAGATAATTATTTGGTCCTGATGTGTAATGCCAGGCTTGAAGACAAGGGTAAACACAACAAATTTGACCCTATTTGGTTGGGACCATAATTGATCAGTCAAACATGGGGATCTGATTCATGCATTCTGAAGGACTTGATTGGAAATGAAATGGAATTGCTAGTTCATGGACAATTCCTTAAGTTGTACTTTTCTTAAGGTACTCTCATTATCCATGAATGGTAGTTAGTTTCCCTTTCCCAATTGTGTGTTTGTTTTCTAGTTGTGTGAGTAGGTTAGTTGTTTTCTTTTAGTAGATGGTCTGCTTATCCTAGAGATTCTAAATTCTTGTGATGCCTATAAGAGGCATACATCCCCAGACAGAGCCACTGTTGGCACTTCAAATTTTCAATACATGAGTCTTGTGAAAATTTTATAAATTTGAAGTGTGTCTAGTTGTTCATGAAATTGTGATAATTTTGCCACAAAAAACCCATAAAAGATCCTACAAAATTATTTTTCTTCCTCAATATCCAGTGAGCCCTAATTAAGAGTTAAGCCTAAGAAAAACCCTGAATGTATGCCATTTTCAAAAAGCCCTAGGTTGCTCTTTTTTGAATCTATTTGAGTGTTACCTTTTTTGTCACTTAAAATCTCAAAAGTGCACGTGCGTAAAGTTTTCCTAAAGTCTTAGCGACTAGCAGTTTTATTTTTTCCTAAGTCTAGTGGCTATGATATATCCTTAGTCCTAAATACTTTATATTCTAATGTTTTGGCTTTCATTCGGCTTGGTATCTTTAAAGAAGATCTAACGGCAGTAGTATAGTCCCATAGAATCTTATAGACCTATACGATCATGGGACTGACCGTCGATCTTACAGAGAAGCTTAATGAAAAAACAAAGTGGGACCGTTGACAAATATTTCACAAGTGGTGGCCTTTTATTTGTAAAGGAAAGTGGGACCAACATCAGAGGAATCTTCAAAGGTGAAAGTAATAAAGAAGATCTGATGGTTGTCGTATGATCGCATAGAATCTTAGAGACCTATGTGATCATGCGACTAACCATCGATCTTCCATCAAGCTCAGTGTAATTCTCAGATGGGTTGTATGATACAGGAAATTATATCAGAGATGCTAAGATTGGTTTTCTCAATGTGAGTGGCACTTCTGACTTCACTAGGCTAACATTGTTTACAATAGGTTTCAGCTAGAGAAATACCCATGTTCCTACCTATAATGTATGGGAAAATGATATAGGCAAGCTTGTGGTACCCAGTGTCTTTTTAGATGCAGACCTAATGATTGAAGTTGCAAAAAACTATGACCCTATTACTAAAGAGATTAGGGGTGTTAGAGGGCAAAAGCTATTGATAGCCTCTGCTGAGGAAATCAGAATAATTTTTAAACTAAGTGACCCCTCTCCTAACTTGGAACTAATTGAGTTTAAAGAATTAAGAGAGGTGTATGATGCACAGAGACATCTCCTTAGAATTGGTCCTGTAAAAGATTTCTGCACTCAAATTGGAAAGATGATTGTTACAAGACTAGGTGCTCAGGAGCCATTCAAAATAGAGTATTTTGATGTACTGGCAAGAGGTGCCTATTGGTCATTATGTCAGGTTTTTGGGGAAGATGCAAATGAGAAAATTCTAGAGCACCTGATGTATATGGTGATCCAGATCTTACATCAGCATATGTCAATTACTTTTGATTATGCCCCCTTCATTGCTAACTTAATCCATGATGGATTAGTGGGGATTCAAAAGAATAAAGTTGATAAACACTTTTGCTGGTACTCCTTTATCATGTAGATGTTTTTGTTCAAAGGTGCTGATTATTTTGCAAAATAAATGGAATTATCCAAATAGCGAGGTGGAGAGGACATGCCTGTTCAGCTGTGGAATTCAAATATGACATGGGATAGAAAGGATGGTAGTTATATACGGTTTGACAAATGTTTTGCAGCAAGATTGAGACTATTCTTTGTTCATGACAACCCTAGGGTCCTGGTCGCCTTGGCCAAATTTGTTAGACCACAACAATTTGTAAAGGACCTCAACATAGTGTACAATTGGGGTGATTTTATTTTTTATCCCTATTCAACTGTTATTAGAGTATATGGTTTGAGGGGGACTCCTTTTATTTTTCCTTTCCAAGCTCCCATCAAGATTGGCATTATAGAATTCTTCAGACAATTAGGTGATATTGAGAATAATAGTATTGCTAAAGAGGGTTTCTACAATGAAATGTTCAGAAAGAGGGTCAGATGCTCAGCAATAAACCACATTTTTAATTTTCCTAAAGATATTATTAGAAATACCCCAGGGTTGCAAGACCAAGCAGTTAGAAAGGTAAAGTGGTTAGTGTAAAAGAAAACATGGCATTTTGCCCAACAATTTGACCCTAAATATGATCCTATAGGCAGCATAAATCCTACGGGAAAAAGGATAGATACTCTCATGAACTATTTTCAAGAAATTTTCAAGACTCTGGAGGAGAAGAAGAAAAAGGCCATGGAGGACAACCCTGAGAAGGATAAATCATTATTGGGAAAAGGTGCATTTGCAAAGGTGTTGCCTCCTTGCAAATATATGTTGTGAGAGAAGACTGGTTATGGTGTAATAATTCCTGAATCTGATTTCAAGAAGCAGCAAAGGAAAGGAGAAGATCTCCCTTCTACATCAAAGTAGGTGGAGAGGTAGAAGGAGGTTGAAGAAATGATAGATATACCACAGGACCAGCTAGGTGAAGACATCCTTGATTTTTCACCTCCCACCAAGAAACAAAGGATAGAAGAGAGACCTCATGATTTAGAGGAAGAATACTCTCCTTCATAGTCACCCTTGAATATTACAGATGATCAGGAGATCATAGAGCAAGTTCAATAGATGGGATCTCAGGGTCAAATATTCATGACTCAAGATGAGATAAATGAAGGAATTCTAGAGCAACCAAAGGAGCCTGAGTTAGGCTTAATAGCAGGACAAATTGTAGGGACAGAATTGGACCCTATAGTTAAATAGGCACGTGAAGAATTTTTGGCTGATGATGCATTTGTAAAGACCCAGGCCTTTTTACAATTTTTATGGTAAATAAACATTAGTAAATTTGTGGAAGCTTGTGAGAAGAAGCACAAGGAGAATCCTGACAAGGATCTTAAAACTATTGAAGATGAGATTAGGAAAGAGATGACAGATAGATTTGAAGGGATTACTCCAGAACAAGGGAGAGAATTGGTAAAGAATGTAGGAGTACTTGTCTTCCCGAAATGGGACATAGCTAATGCAATAGTCCTTGATGTATTTAGAAAACAAGCTACACCTATGTACAAGACCAAGGAAGAGGTAGAGCAGGCTGTCAAAGGAGTTTCTTTTAGTAATGACCATCAAGCTTTGGTCATATGGTCATTAAAGAGAGATGAGAAAAACAAAGGAAAACAAATAATTATGGATAGTCTCTCTGGTGGTCTCATAATCAAGAGGGTTTTGGATACATCAGCAATAGAAGCATCAAGTATAGTGGTAGCCACAGCTCACCTTGTAGAAAAGGTGGTAGAAAGGGAAGTAAAAGAGAAGGAGGAACTCACAATAAAATTTGAAGAAATTCTAAGGGCATATGGAGATTTGAAACAAGGATTGTTTGAGAAAGATAAAATAATTGCAGATTTGAAGAAGAGGTTGGGAGAGGAAAGCTCAATCCAAGCACCAAAATAGTTGCAACTTCCTTCTTCTACTGCCGGTCGTTTCCTCCTCAAGCCCCATTATTGAGTTTCCCATGTCTCCTCTTCCCCCTTCCTTAAGCAGTGAAAATATAGAACAGAGAGAACAATATAAATCTGAAAAGAAAATAAAGGATGCCATTCAACAATTTGTTACAAAAGTAAAGCCTAAAGAAGTTTATAAATATGCAGGGTAGTTATCTGACATTTTTCTTTCTTTTAAAAAAGAAGAAGACACTGTGGGAAAAATTTTGAATGACTGGGTGCCTAGGGAAAATGTTTTGAAGACATTTCTTAAATCAATTAAAGATCATAGTACTATGTGCCCCCAATTGGCAATTACTTATAAAATTTTCAAATCTCTCCTTGATTTTGAAGTATCTAGGGAAGAAGTAAAGAGAAAGGTAGCTCTTTTGAGAGTAAGATACCTACATAATGATTTTCAGATATTCCCAGGTCTTGTTAGAGCAGATGGAACCATAAAAGAGAGGGAAAAATGGTTGGAACAAATTGAACATGGAGTGTCAGTCAAGATTGATGCTTTTATTAGCACTAAAGACACTCTTCCTTTTGTACAAACAATTGAAATGTTGCAAGATGCCAGGGTGCATTTTACTAAGGTGATAACTAAAATTCATCAATTGGTTATTAGCTAGAATAGGATTCTACCCAAGAGGGATGAAATTTTAGTTTTTAATTGGCCTTTTGAGGATACTTTTTCAGCCTGGGGAGCAGCGTCCCTTTCAGAGGATAGTAAAGAAGAAGAAACATCCTCTGAGGAGGCAACAGATGGCATTACCCCAACTCCTTAAAGAAGCAAGCACAGATGTAACACCTGGCAGATTTTGAACTGACCTTGGAAGCTGCTGCCAGATTTTGGCGCTCATCTTTATGATCCATCTTGAAGGTTTGTAACAAGAAAGTTTTTATTTGCATTTTTTGTCTTATCTGAGGACTTCTTTCTTGTCTTTTCTAAGAGGATCTGAAGCTTTTTTGCAATCTTTATTCTATAAAAGGATTACTAGGATCAGTGTAAAAGGACCGAGAACTTGATCAATTTTACTGATAAGTTTTTCGAGTCTGGGATATCATAGATCATTTTTAGACATTATTTCTATAGAAGCACAATATTTTTTGGTTCAAGTTATTTTCAGAAGGTTATACTGTAAAGCATTTTGTGAGCATGATATAATATAGCATTTGAATAAAATCCAGGATTTATATCTCTCCTTGAGTATTTCTATTTGAGTTATGAATTGTTCCAATTCATTGCATAGATGATCTCTATGTGTATGTCTATGTTTCTCAGCTCTGATCCAGGATCAGATTAAATAAGCTTTGAATGTGACATAAATTCTTTAAATTTTTTCTTAAGGATGCATCAGTAAGTAGTGTGAATCTAGGGACCTTTGATAAAATCCACCACAAGGTGATTAGTATTTTCAAAGGGGAATAAATCTTTCAAAGTTCAGTATATTTGTTCATGTATAATAGTCTTGCAGTGGAGGTGTAGCCCAATGGATAAGACACTGGCCGGCAGTGAAGTTCTTCTCATAGAGATAAGTGTTTAAAAGGTTTCTACTGGTATTTCCATCTTAAAGCATAAAATTGTTGAAATTCTTTGAAGTTCAATGATTTGTAGAATAAATTACCACCTAGTGGTAGTGAAAAATCTATGAATGAATGGTCATCATTTAAGTTTCTCTTATCATTCATCTGTTACATTTAAATCTAGTTAGTGATTAGTGAGATAAGTATTGTTTTACTGGATTAGGAGTACCCTCCTTGGTTTTGCAGAGCCAGAAGTGCAGAGGGTAGTCTTATCCCTATAGTTGGTCCAATCATCTCTAGAGCTAAATATTTGGATCTAACCAATCCTCAAAATCTGTAGATGTATTGGTTGCCTGTTAGAGCATAAAGTCCATTTTGGGAACCAGCAGTGTCCCTTCGAGCTCTTCGATGATGTTATTTATAGGATTTAGAGAGTGATGACTGGGGGCATAATCTTTTCTTTGTCTTTTTCTTGTATTTGAAAATTTAACAACTTTGGAAATTCTAGATTGAAATGGTGTTCGAGCATAAGAGCCTCTATCTCGAATTGGATGGCCATGCATACCTCGACCATTGATACTCGGAAAATTCAAGGAAGTTTGATCTAACTATTGTCTTTTTGAGTGATTTCTTTCTCCTACTGTGAAACATGATCTTACCTAAGGATGTGAACGATAAAGGGTCATTATGGGTAATTCACATTGGATTTGGAATGATCTCGACTGTTTGATGTGTTTGTAATGCAAGGCATATTCAGGTCATCAGAACATTTATGTTTTGATGCTTATACAATTTGCTATATCAAAATGGACATGATATTTAGGTCATCTTGGCATTTATGCCTTGGTGCTTATATCTAATTTGACATTCCGAAAACAAAATCAATATTCATATGTCCATGGTTGTCTAATCAGTGGGCGTTGTATTGATTCTTGAGCATACAAATCGATATTCATATGTCTATGGTTTCTAACTAGTGGGCATTGTATTGATTTATGCAGTTACCTAAAAATTCAATGATGAGAAGGACTGACACATGATCAGTGACTAGCTCCTAGGTCTTAGGTTGCATATCATTTTGCATGTTTCTTTGCATTTTGCACTTTGCATGATCTCACAAATGGCTGAATAAATTTCAATGATTAAACGATTCTTAAAATCACATCTTCAAATCTAACAAGAGCTGAATCCTACATGAAGGTCCCTCCAATGAAATAGAAAGTAGAATCCTTTTTCGGGATCAAAATCAAAATCTGAGATCATTCATATTATTAACTACTTGCATAATCGACCTTCAATCATCATAGAAATCCAATATTCAACTTAACTAATTATCTAACATCAAACTATCAAAATTTCAACTTGGTCAACCATGGTGAACTCATGGTCAAACCTAGTCAAACTTGGTCTTTTAGACCTCTAAATGATGCAGAACGCATTCTCGAACATGTATAACCACTTCTAAAATCAATTAACATGCTTCTAACCCATTCAATGCTGACTTTTCTTGTCAGATTCTGATTTCAATCCCGAAGTGGGCATGGTATTGCACATCATTCAAGTCTGTCAATCTAATTTTGTCTATCAATCTTTCTCTCAGTGATCAAGACAACAACCACGTCTAGTTACCAACTCATCGAAAGTCCTAATCGCTTGGGGAAAATCTATCATCGCTTGGGGCATATCAGATTCATCGAGATCCATATCAATCTGTTATTCTCTTAATCTTGTAAATTGTATCAATTTTTCATAACTATCGGTTCATTAGTGTTATTTCCTTGGTTCTTCACAACTGAAGGGTTCAAATGTGATACCAATGTGATTCTTATTGACAATCAGGTCTGGAATTGGTCACTCACTTCTTTGCAATCATAAGGTTCAGAATTAGGTGTTTTGACTTTTTTTCATAATCATCAGTTCATTGTTTCCATAGTTAACATTATCTTTGGTCATTCAGGACCTAATATCTTCAAATCTTTCAATTGGTTTCTATCTCAAAATCAGTTAATCTTTCAAATTAGTTTCAAACATATTTATCATACATAGACTATCTTTGAACCACTGCACTTCGCCTAGTAATCCAAAGAGGGGCAAAATGTAATACCCCAAAAATGGGCTATAGGTTCATTAACCTCCTATATCGACAAATCGAACGAAATCAACATCAAAGTCCTAACCTAAGGCACATTTGAACATCATCGAATCTTAATTGATTTTATCCTAATTCTACATCGGGGAATATTCCTAGAATATTCCTAATTTATCTAATTATTTTTAATTAAATACTATTTGGCAATAAATCTCATTTATCCTAAATTTGATTAATTAAATATGATGAATATTTAATTAATTAATTTAATTCTGCCACTTGATTATTTAATTAGATTTAATTCTATTTATTCCTAATTATATTATTTAATTTTGACAATAAATCAAAAATCTTATGACTAATTGATTAAATTCCTATTTAATTAATTAAAGTCAATTGTTAATATTTAATAATATAGTTTTGAATAAAAGTTTGATTAAAATAATTGATTAAACCACAAATCAATTATTTTTAAATTTAAAATCAGTTAAGTTGAAGATAAATCACTTTATTTATTTAATTAATTCATATTAAATTATGCACAATCAGAAAAGCAGGCAGCTAGAAATTAACAATCAATTTTAAAATTGAAACTCAACATCTAATGATGAGTTGAAATTTGATCTAAACTCTATTTTGAGTTAAACACTACTTTTGCATGATTTTTGTGAGTTAATTATTTATTATTTCCTGATAACTCAAAAATGAACCTGAGTTCATCAAGAGTGATTTATGGATTTTCTAATGCACCTCCAAAGCTCTGAATTTCTATAAAATCAAGGCTCAGCTCTTCACAAATGATCCACGAATTTGCATCCTCACGCTACCAAATTGGAGACTAAAGAATCATCTTTATGAATCCAAGCTATTGTGAGTTTTACATTATTTTGAGCATTCATATCATTTAGAATAGTGTTGTTAGATCAATTTCATAGCATATCAGTTTACATTCTAGCATAGATTAATCTCATCTTTTCATTCTTATTGCATAGAAAATACAAAAATATAGATTAATTTGCATTCATTCCATATCTAGATTTTACATTCAAATCCTTCGTTTAGGTGTCGTCAATGTCACTGGTCTCGGTCTAATCTGAGAAGATCATACTCGCACCTACTAGAAGGCATTAAATCACCTTGTTAGTTTAGTTTCCATTTCATTGCAGATTTTGATTTTGCTAACCTCTAATGTTTTACTGAAGTGTTGTGTCTACAACTAGGTACCATTTTGACACACATAGTTAGATTTTCACATACAAGTAGAAGACAAAGAAAATATTATGCCCCCAGTCACCACTCTCTAAATCCTATAAAGGACATCATCGAAGAGCTTGAAGGGACACAATATGCAAAAATCTCAATGCGAATCAATAAGCATACAAGGGGATAAAGTCATGTAAAAAGCATAGATTGTTTTCAATTTGTGTTGATGTTTGATTGCATTGTTGTAGATGCAAAATCCTTTCTGGAGAGGAGACTAACTAACTGACTCGGATAAAGCTTCAAAGGACTCTAACTAGATATGACTCATCTAAAGTATACTGGAGGCCATAGGATATGACATTGATTGCCCCCAAAGTTTTGAAACATTGATAGGATACAAATGCTTGAGCTCATTGGTGTACAGACCGACTTATTGAAAATAGGAAACCAGGAACAAACCAAGAGATATGTACAAACTAAACCAGGACTGAAAGCTGGGAAAGACCAAGATTGTGTTGATAGATGGAGCATTTTGAACAAGTGGCGCCCGTTTGCCCGATTTTCACCATCTTAGCAGAGATTCTATTTTTGCTACCAAGGCACCTGTTTCTAGGTTTTCACCAAGGTACTTTTTCTTTTTCTCACTTTTTTGTATTTTTCATTTTTCCAATTTTTTTCATATTTTTGATATTTTTCATTTTTTTTGTGAATCGTCAAGGCACCCATTGCTAGGTTTTCACCAAGATGTTCATTTTTTCAGGACTTTTTCAAAATTTTAATATTTTTTCAGGACATTTTACCATACACTGAATGCCTTAGGCATATAATTTCTTCAGATGGAGAATGATGATTGGTTCTCTGAGCTATTCTGCTTCAGTCATTAAGAGTTCATAGGCTCCAGAGCCAAAAGTAGCAGTGATAACAAAGGGACCCAGCTAGTTGGGTTCAAACTTTCCCTTGCATTCTCTATGTGATTGCTTTTTAGGATTCTCTCTCAAGACTAGATCACCAACCTAAAATTCTCAGTGTCCGACTTTCTTGTTGTAGCCTCTAGACATTCTTTTCTAATATACTCTGAGATGATCATATGCTGCTTGTCTGTGCTCATCTAGTAGTTCAAGTTCTTGCAACCTAGACACTCTGTAGTCATCATCAGTTACTAGACCATGCATTCTGATTCTTAGTGATGGGATTTCAACCTCAATAGGTAGTACCACTTTAGACCCATAAACTAATGCATATGGAGTAGCCCTAGTGGGCATTCTGATGCTTGTTCTATAGGCCCAGAGAGTTGGATTGATCATGAGATGCTAGTCTCTTCCTATTTTATTAACTGTATGGTGCAAAATTTTCAATAGATTCTTGTTAGAAGCCTCCGCTTGTCCATTCCCTTGAGGATAGTAGATAGAAGACCAATGTTGTGTAATCTTGAATTTGTCACATAGATCATCTAAGTCTTTATTCTTGAATTGTCCACCATTATCTATGACTATGGAATGAGGGATCCCATATCTGCATATGATATAGTTCATGATGAACATAGATATTTGTTTCCCAGTTGCTTGTGTTAAGGGAACTACTTCTACCCATTTTGTAAAATAGTCTATAGTTGTTATGATATGGGTATGTCCATTAGAAGAATGAGGATGTATGGATTCTATAAGATCAAATGCCCATTGGTGAAAAGGCCATTGTGTAGTAAAGGAAATTAGATCTTTCCTTGGAGCATGAATTAAGTTACCATGTACTTGGCACTTTTGATAGTTCTCAGCAAACTTGATTGCATCTTTCTCCATTTTAGGCCAATAGTACCTAGCCCTAATAAGCTTTCGAGCTAGTGTTAAACCATTTGAGTGTGACCCACATATACCCTCATGGACTTCCTCGAGTGCACATTGAGACTCTTTCCGTTCTAAACATCTAAGTAGCATACTCTCTAGACCTTGTTTGTATAGATCATTACCAATGATGACATATCAAAAGGCATTACAAATGAGGTATCTCTTCTCATGGTGATTGAAGGTTTCAGGAATGATTTGGTCTTGGAGATAGGAGAAAAGGTTTTTGTATTGAGATGAATCATGACCAACAATAGTGTAGATCATGCAGGTTTTGAGGGAATCATATGTAGGATAAGATAGTGCTTCCACCAGGAACTCGTAGCGTAGCTCATGTTCAGGCTGCTGCAATAAAGTAGATAGCGTTGCCATTGCATCAGCAATCTTATTCTCTATTCTAGGAATTTTCTCAAACATGATAGATATGAAATATTTCTTTAGATCATCTACCATTCTTTTGTATGGAATGAGATTTTCATCTTTAGTTTGGTACACATCATTGACTTGATGGATAACAAGTTGGGAGTCTCCATGAATATGTAACTCAGTCACTCTCCACTCAATTGCTATTTTCATGCCATTAAGAAGGGCTTCATATTCGGTAATGTTATTTGTACAAGGAAACTTGAGTCTGAATGCTTTAGGGATTGAGTATCCTTGAGGAGTAATAAACAATATGCCCACTCTTAATCCATTCTATCTATAGGAGTCATCAAAGAACAACTACCATTCTCTAGAAGAAAGATTCATGATAGAGGAATCTGGGAATTCCATGTGCATTGGTGTATCATCAAACATAGGTGCATCTACCAATTGATCAGCAATAACTTGGCCGTTAATAGCTTTTCTTTCAATATATTCAATGTCCAATTCACTTAAGAGCATGACCCATTTGGCTAAACTACCTGTGAGGGCAGCTTTGCTTAGTAGGTACTTTAGTGGATCAATCTTAGCTACTAAATGAGTGGTATGGGCTAACATATAATGTCTTAGTTTCTCTGATGCAAAGATCATAGCTAGATAAGCTTTTTCAATCATTGAATAGTTCTTTTCATACGCAACCAATGTTCTACTAATATAATAGATAGCTCTTTCATTTTTATTCTCATCATGCTGTGCTAACAATGCCCTAGTGATGTATCTATTGTGGAGACATACAGGATCAGTGGCTTCCCTTGAATGGGAGGCATCAAGATAGGAGGATTTGCTAGATATGTCTTGATATGGTTAAAGTTCTTCTCACATTCTTCGCTCCATACTAATGTCACACCTTTATTTAGAGTTTTTGTAAAAGGCTGTGATATGTCTGCAAGCTATGATATGAAGTGTCTGATAGATTGAACTCTCCCCTATAATGTTCTCATTTGACTAATATTCTTTGAGGGTTGCATCTCTATTATAGCCTTTACTTTAGCTAGATCAACTTCAATTCCTTTCTTTGAAACTATGTATCCTAAGAGCTTTCCAGAAGTGACACCAAAAGAACACTTCTTAAGATTTAGTCTGAGACTAAATTTTTCCATCCTATCTAGGATCTTGCTCAAATCATTGAGATGTTCAGCTCTAATCATAGATTTTGCTAAAGTATCATCAACATAATCCTCCATAGTTTGATGCATCATGTCATGAAAATTAGATGTCATAGCTCTTTGATATGTAGCACCAACATTTTTAAGCCCAAATGGCATAACATTCTAGCAAAAGGTATCCGATGCGCATGTAAAGGAAGTTTTCTCTTGATCCTCTAGAGCAATTTTTATTTGATTATATTTGGAGGAACCATCCATCAAGGAATACATCTTGAAACCCACAATCATGTCCACTATCATGTCAATGTTAGGTAGTGGAAACTCATCCTTAGGGTATACTCTATTCACATCTCTAAAGTTTGTGCACACCTTGATTGATTTATCTGGTTTAGGTACAATATTAGAAATCCATTCTGCATAATCAATTACTCAGATAAATCTAGCTTTTAGGAGCTTTTCTAATTCAGCTTTTACCAAGAGTGCAACATGAGGATGCATCTTTCTCAGCTTTTGTTTAACGGGTTTTACTCTAGGAGCAATAGATAGATGGTGCATTATAAGATTAGGATCCAACCCTGGCATATCTGAATATTTCCATGCAAAGTTGATCTTTTTCTCTGATAGGAATGTAGTAAATTTCTTCTTTTCCTCTTCTAATAAGGATTGTGCTAGATGGATCAATTGTGGTTCCTCTTCTGTTCCCAAGTTGATGGATTGAGTGGGCTCAATTAGAACTAGAGATCTTTCCTATAAATGACTCAGAAGGACATCAAATATCTCATCCTTAGGCACCTTAGAGAGGTTTTCACCTTTGGATACATCTTTTGTTTTTACTTTTGTAGGTTTTGAGACTGCCACAAAGTGGTTTTCACCCTCAGAACTCCTTTTCTTTTCATTTTTATTCTTATTCTTTTGACTAAGATATTTGATGGCTGACTCCTTCATGCTGACACTCGGTTCACTAATGGAAGTCCTCATGGGCTCAACTACATTTAGCTAGCAAGCAAGGGCATTGTCATTTGGGAAGGTATAAATACCATAGCTCAGATTTGTGGAGATTTGGTCAAGAAGGTCTGGATATTGAATAGTCAAAGCAAGGAAAGATTGGGAGATGGTGTTTACGGATATGGATCTGTCATCATCGGTCCTAACCCAATGCTCAAGTTCGAAGGTGATATTAAAACTTAAGACATTCAATTCGTGAATAGGCTCAATGTCATTGTGGAAGTCCAATTCAGCCATCGGTGGATCAGACTCGTTAAGTTCATTATTTCTCTCTAGACTTAAATTGGGTGTAGGTGCATATTAGTGAATAACATCAATATGTTTCTCTGTGATAAGCTCATCTTCCTCTAGAATGGCTCCCCATTCATAGTCATTTGATTCCTCATCTATGCCTCTAGGAAATTTAAGAACATGAGTAAAGTCAAGATGAATACCCCAAGAAGTGTTACCCTCAGATTTTGATTTGAATTCATACTCATGGGAATCAATTTTAGAATCATTGGAATGCTCCAAGTGTTCAGCTATAGTGATAGGCTTTTCTCCCCTTTTTTTTATTTGATTACCTTCTAGAGTAGCTGGTTCTTTTGTGGCACCTATCTCTTGTTCTATAGTAGGTTCTTGTGTTTCTACTACATTGATTCTTTTTATGGGATCATCTTCAGCATCAAGGAGATCTTTTATTTTAGGAAAATGCTCATAAGGAATGAGCTCCTCAGTATTGTCAGATTCATCACTATCAAATTGTTTTGTTTCTTCTTTCTTAAGAAGAGCTTCTTCTGGCTTGATTTTCTCTATGACATGTGGGGAATTCTTGCTAAGATAGAAAGACTTCTTCTTGTATCCTAGGCCTATTGTATTCTTTTTTTCTTGACCATGATGATCAAGAGGTGATAGAAGACCCTTACCTTGTAATCCTAGAGGTCCTTTTACTGTATATCCCATCTTTGTAATCAATCTGTCCCCTGGACCATATGACTTAGAAGGAACCTTCGATGTTTTAGAATCACATGATTGATCAGTTTGGGATTTAGGTTCTTCTTTGTAGAGCCATGCAACCATAGCTTCATCCTCTTCAAATTCTTGTTTAGGTACTTGTTCTATAATAAATTTTCCTTTATATGCCTCAAGAGGTCCTTTAGATTCTGGTTTGGACTATTTGAGAGTTTGTCCATAGGACTTATGTGAGATAGGGAGAGACATCAAAGATAAGACTGGCTCTATAGTATATTCTCCCATACCATTTTCTTTGATTTTAACCTCTTTAGTAATGTATTCCATCTTGGATGTTGAAACAATGTCTAGCTAGTTAGTGGAAGATTCTCTATTATTAGGAACAAGTTTACCAGTGCTTTCCTTCAATGCATTGCAAATTGTAGACACGTTTGTTGGGATGGTTACCTCTACCCCTTCATAAGGAAATTTCAAACACTAATGGTATGTAGAAGGAATAGCTTTCATTTCGTGTATCCATGGTCTCCCAAGAAGGATGTTGTAAGCCAAAGGTATATCAAGAACTTGACATGTAGTATCTTTGACGATAGGACCTGTTCTGATAGGCAAGACAATTGTTCCCTTGGAGGATCTTTCTTCTTCGTCATATACCTTGATAGTTATTTTCTTTCTAGGATCAATAGCCATTTTGAAAATCACAATTGTGTGATTAAGCTGTAAGAACAAATATTCAAACTAGCGTCCCCATCTATCAACACACGTTTGACACGACAGTTTTGGATCAAGACTTATATATGCAAGGGATGATTATGTGGATGACTCAAGGAGTTATCATATTCCTCTGAAAAGGAGATATACTATGGAGATGTAAGATGACCAACCATGGAGATTTTTGCATTAGTATGCTGGATTTATTGAACAATACTGTATGATGTAGGCCTTGTGTCTTTAGGATTTGAAGATTTAGATGTAGCCTTTTGTTTAGAAGTGGAAGACAGATTGAAAGGCACCTTAGGGACATTGGATGAATTTTGGATTTGTCCTTGTAGATGCACCTAAGCTTGTGATTGAGTAACTACATTAGCTAATTGATTTTCTCTATCTCTTCTTACAATTGTTATGGCATTGCAACGTTTAGATAGGCTTGGTTCAACCATATTGATAACAACATTGTTTCCAGAATAGGCATAATTGACCTTAGCACCCACATTAGGCTGAGAAGATGAATCTCCTTGACTATGTTTTGGAAATGGTTCCATGAATGTTGTATGATCATTATTTCTCTTATGATTATCAATTGTAATTTCTCCACTATCAATCTTGTCTTGAATGGTATGCTTCAAGTGCAAGCAGTTACTAGTTTTATGACCCTTACTATGATGAAAATCACAAAATTCATTCTCCTTCCACCATTTTGGTTTAGGTTTAGGATCAAATTGTCAGATCTTAGGAAAAGAGATGATGTTATTAGCCAACAAATTTTTCATAGCTGATTCCAAAGATTCTCCAAGAAGAGTGAACTTTCATCTATTATCAGCAGACCAAGGTTTGTATTCTTTCATCTTTTGAGATGATTCGGGTACCTTTTGTTCTGAAGCTTTGACGGCTTGGGTACCAAAAGTTAGATTGTAAGTTTGTGCCTTAGATGGGGCACAGATATTATCAATAACACCATCTGTGATGATGCCTTTATTCTTGTTCCAATTTTTGTTCTTATCCTTAGAACTAGATTCATACTTGTCCTTTTGAAGTGTGATGTCTCCTTTTTTCACAAGTACTTTTTCAATTTTGATCACATTGTCTACCATCTTGTCAAAAGATGTATGATTTTGCATTTGTAAAGGATAGTTGATTTCTGGAACAAGGTTATTGATGAAGATTTCCAGTTTCTTAGTTTTTGGAATAGGCCTAGCATATAGAGATAATTTCTTTCTCCATCTTTTGAGAAATGTCAAGAATGGTTCTCCTGGATACTGTTTGAGATTGCAGATGTTGATCATGGTGACTAGATGCTAGATGTTGTAGGAGTATTAGTGATAGAAAAATTTGATTAACTCCTCAAAGGTTTTGATTGTAGGAGGCATTCTAGAGAACCAATGAATGGCTACTCCTCCCAAAGATTGAAGAAAGAGACACATCAGATAGGTTGGTTCATGCATGAACTCCATAGATTGGGTATAGAATTCTCTGACATGATCTTGAGGGTCAGAGTTTCCATCATACTTATCATATTTCAACATTTCCACTCTCTTAGGGAATGGTGGCATGTACAAGTCTTTATCATATGGAAAAGGACATAGGGCTTCCATGGAGATCTCCTTAGGTTCCTTTTCTTTTTCAAGTTTGTTAAGTTTGACTTGCATGGCATGCATTTGCTTCATCATAGCCATGATAGGAGTTTCTTCCTCATGTGATGATATCTTCAACATTAAATTTGGGAGGAAGCTTAGCTCCTTGATGAGCTAACTGTAAAAAGTATGCTTCTCTATCTTCCTTCAAGAAATGCCTCATCATTTTCTTGAATTCATCATCATTTTGATATCAAGCAATTTCAGAAGGTATGGGTTCTTGATCCGCACCATGTTGGGATTGATGTCCTTGGGATCCTCCTCCTTGAGACGTGGTGGGAGTTTTAGGACTCCCTAGAATAGATTGAGGTGGATTTTGTTGATGACCTTTGTGAGTTGATGGAGGGGGTATGCAACTAGTTTTCAATAAAAAATTTCCAAGATCGTCATCTTTGTAAAGACTAGAATTATAGAGTTTCTCAAGAGTTGGTCACACGTGAGTAGACAGAGGTAAGGTATGAGATGCTTCTCTAGATTTCTTGTGTGAGGAAGCTCTAGTTTCCACCATTAACCTTGGGTGAAGCAAAAGAATAAGATGAAGACAACTGAAGAATGAATTGATTCAAGAAGATCAAATGATGCAACCTTGTCAAGATTGAAGTGATTGAAGATTAGATTGGACTTAGATGAAGGATACTATGCCCTGGATGTATAGGTAGATGCCAAAAAGATAGCAGACAGGAGCTAGCAACACTTAGTCATTTTGAAGATTGATAATTATGACAAGGTTTTGACACAAGATGAAAAAGACTCAAATCGATAAAATAGAAGGCTAAATCAGATTCAAGAGGCCACTTTGGGAAAATGATCAGATTCTTTCTAGTTTTTGCTTTGTTCGTGACACAGTGATTTGTTCAACAAATTTTGGAAATAGGTTGTAAAAGTTGGGTCTCTGACAGTTTTGACAACTTTTTGGCAAATTTTCAAATTTTCTCAAATGACTTTCTATAGACTTGTACGACACTGGGTGTCTAATCATACATTGTTGAAAAACTCATACGGCAATAGTAAAACTCGCACGATAGGTGATAGCAGGATTTGATTTTTTTTTACTTGACTGGTAGCAAGACTCATACGACACTATAAAAGCTATCGTACGACAATTGGGTGGTTCTGAAATGACAATTGGCCAAACTCATATAAATTTCTGACTCTCTGGGATGCCGTTTGACTCCAGAAAGGTATTTTACTTGAGATTTTGCAAATTTTAAGTTTTAAGTTTCAAATTGTTCACAAAATTATCTATCCAGATTTGAAGATTGTACCAGATCGATTCATTCTTAGTAACCAGATAGATAAACAGGCACATAAAATAGCAAGCAAGTGATTTTAAGCACATCTGAAAGAAATGAATAGGGGACAATGCAACCCTATGCATGAACAACCAAGTGACTGAATATGCTAATCCCTAGGAGTGCTAACTATGTATGTTCCAAAAAGTTTTACAATAACACACATATTCCTAGAAAATGAAAATTTGGCCTCACTAGGGTTTGTAGTAATGGTCTGACTCTGCAACTTTTGTGATCTCAAGAGGGTGAAATCCAATCCAGGTGCACCGGGGTTTTGACACAGTCTGAGAATTTAATACATCAGGAGCTGCTAGGGAGATCTGACAGCCCAACAAGAGATCACACCCGTGAAGTTTTCCTCCACAATGACATTTATATAGCGGTTGTCACTACCATGGTGAAAGTGGCTATTACCACTTGAGATTCTGTCCACGTGGTTGACCCAATTAAGGGAATGTCCACTATGGTTAACCCTCTCTAAAGGTGACTTACAAAAGATACCACATGGAGACTAGTTCCAGATTCAAGGATCTGAGTTTCTGATACTACCCAAAAAGGGAGTAGAGCATAGTCCTCTAGCCTTTTCACTTTTAACCAAAACAAGATAGACAGATTAATCTGACATGCTAAGACTAAGATTATCTCACAAAGATCTATGATGTCAACTGCTTATGATCTATCAACCTCTCTAGAAAGAGAATGTATCAGTCAAAAGTTGAAGACACTAAAATCTAGTAGAATGGGAGACGCTCTTAGTATCCTCCCTACTTACAAGGGTTCTCTTGTTGAGAAGAGCTTTGCTAGAAACCCACTCTCTCAAGAACCACAAATAGTGTTCATAGGGCCTATTTACTATGTGTAATAGATATGTGAAAAACAAATCTATATTCATTTTTATAGCCCAAATGAAGTTTGTGATATGAAAGTGTAGACACCGAAAAATCCTTCAGAAAATAAATTATTTTTGTTTTTTGAAAATCCTTGATGACATCATCATTTATTAATTAATTAATTATTTAATTAATTAATTTATTTTTATGGCATTAAATCCCTCTCTCTTAATTAAAAATCTTTAATTAAGGAATCTAGCCTAAAAATGTCATTTGGACATTATCCCTAATTTATTAATTATTTAATTAATAAATTGCCCAGAAAACTTCAAAAAATAAATTAATTTATTTTTAATTTATTTTTTATCCCAAACTTGGCCAATTTCCTTAAGACCACTAACCTCTTCCAAAATCTTCTAATCCCTTCTTAATTTCGATTAAAAGGCTAATCCCATCTTTTCTAACCCTAATCCCAAGGTTAAATATTTAATTAAGGTTAAATATTTAATTTTCATATCTATTGAAAATATTTTAATAAATATTCCTAAAACTTAAGCTTTTGGAATGAATAACTTTTATTCCAAGGAGAAATCTAGAATCTTCTAGAATCTTCTCAAATCCACCCTCTTCACCCATCCTAATCCCTTTTTTGTCCTAATCTAATCCTAATCCTACCCTTAAACCTTTGTGCAATCCTAACCAAGCTTAAGACTTTCCTAAACCAAAGCAAAGTCTTTCCTTCCAAATATCTCAACCACAAAGCATTTATTGCTTCCCCAAAGTCTTCAAAGCCTCTTAAAGCCCATTCATTGCTCTTACAAGCATTTATTTGGAGAGTTATGAGCTTGGAGCCCCCTTTGTTGACTCCTTTTTGCCCTTCCCTTCATCCACTCACCTTGTGACATGTGTCACCTCCTGATTGGCTGAGAACTAGCACAATCCATGTGCCTCCCTTTGAGTGAATCTTGGCCTCTCTTAAGGATTTCAATCTTGGCCATTCATTCCTCCTACCCCAAGCCTTAGAAATCCTATAAATACCCTCACTTCCTAAGGCAAATCATCTTTCAACTTTCAAACTCAATAGCAAAGTTATAATGCCATTTTCATTCTAGCATAAGCATAAACTCATCTTTTTTAGATCATTTTCAAGCTTAAATCACATCTAAATTAGCTTAATGGGATTAACATAGATTCATTTTTTGTTTTAATCTTAGTTCTTTCATTTAGCTTTGCATATTTGTGTGTTCTTGAGGCCTTTGAGGCAAAATAGGTTCCTCATACCTATTTTGTGTCATTTTGGGTCTTCTTGATCCTCAAATCATCCATCTTGCATGCTCCAAGTGCTTGAGTTTGCACACCCACATCCCTCTATATCTAAGCATATCAAACGGTGCATGGGCGCATCCGTTTTAGGCTTAAACTGAGGTGGCTTTGATTTTAGTTTGCTTACCTTTGAATTTGATTTGATTATATGCTATGACATTTTTTTGTCTTTGGCCTTCAAAACAGGTTTAGGTGCACTCTCAAATCCTAGTCTACATTCTGGCACGCCCGGTGGGACTCAAACCACAATTATTTTGATGAAACTATACTTTATATGCTTTTTTTTTCGCAGGAAATAAAGAAATGTCACCTTCATGAAAAGAAATGACGCCTACAGCAATTAAATGTCGCCTTCAAGCAAAGAAATGTCGCCTTCATCAAAAGAAATGTCGCCTACAAACAATTTAGTCACGCCTTCATGCAATTAAATCATGCCTTTGAAGAAAGAAATGACGCCTGTGAACTCTGTTTTCACGCCTGCATAACTGAGATTTTCCTGTTGTCGACAACTTCTGTTACGTTCCAGAATTCTCTTTTGTCGCCTTCTTTTAATTAAATCACGCCTGTAACAAAAGAAATCACGCCTCTGGTTTTTTATCTGTCACCTTTTGAGGTACAGAATGTCGCCTGTAGGAATTAAATGTCACCTCTGAACTTTCCAGCATCGCCTATAAGCTGGACAGTGTCGCTTTTGGTTTTTGTCTTGAGTTGCTTAAGACTGGTTTTTTTCATTTATTTTATTACAGCAAAGGTCAAACTCAATCTTGAATGAAACTTAAAGAAATGAACTTAGGTCCTAGAGTGTCATTGTCAATTTGAAAAGCAAACCAAATCTTGAATGCACTAAAGAAACAAACAACTCTATTCCCTATCTCATTTCAAATTCCAAAGAAAGCAAACAAATTCAATCTTGAGTGATCTAAGGGACAAAACAAAGCTTTTTCAAAATTCTTAAAACAATTCACTAATCAAATCTTGAATGCACAAAAGGAAAGAACTTGCAACCGTTCGAGTCATTTACATTTTGGAGAAAAGAACAAATCAAAAGCTAAACACGAGTGTCTTCATTTCAAAGTTCAAACATCACTTAAACAAATCTGGGAAAATGAACAAAATCTGCTTGATGTGCATGTAGGAGTTTTTCAATTCTTGCATAAACCTTGTTAGAATAAGCAACGTGGAACATTTGAACTTGGACAAGTTCACTTGTTCTACTTTTAGCGAGGCCTGTCCAAGGAGAAGCGCTTCCTCCTCGGAGAACGACCTCAAACCGGTATCCCCCCCGGCCGGTATACAAATAAGTGAAGTCCAAAAGAATCACTTACATCTCCTAATCGCCGGGCGTTCGTGCCAAACACGTGTCTGGGGATGGTAAACATTCCTCTCCCCCAGCATAATTGGCAAGGCTCTTAAGTGAGTCACGGATGATCAGCATAACTGGGTATGGAGACTCCACGGAACTATTAAAGACCTGATAAACTAGAGGCTACCCTATCTACATCTGAAAGTATCAAAATCCTTGTGCAAGGACCGATTCCAAGGGGTTTACCGGGTCGCCTCAAGATTACTTACCATTTGTATTCCCTTCTGGGGGATACCAAGCTGTGGGCAAGCGATTTTGATACTCACCTTCCTTAGGTAGATCTGTTTGAAGTGCTTGACAGTCAAAGACCCTGTGAAAACACTTGTTGAAACATACACTTTCAAAGCTTTGTCAGAGTCAGTTGTCTTTGTTTGTATCCCGCAGGGTTGCTTTGTCCCTTGCGGAGATTTCTTTGACTTTAATCTTTTGCCATTGGAAACCTTTGTCTCAAAATCAGAAGCCTCTTTTCCAAGTGATGCCCAGCAAGAACAAACATCCTAAAGCAAAGTTGCCCAAATCCCAAGCCTATCAAGAGCAAAAACTTATCAAGAAGAACACCAAGAGCTATCAAGCCATTATCCAAGCAAACCAAGCAGAAGAGAAGTCCCAAACCAGACTTGAGAACATTGCCCATAACGCCCGCATCAAACAGTTCGCCTTCCATTTCCGAGTTAACCATCACTTTGTCAACCTTGAGCCAGAAGATTAGCCAATCCTTGTTCATGTCTTGTTCCATCTTCAGATCCTGAAATCTTGTCTCAACAGCCTTGCATCTTAGTTTCATCCTAGTTTCACCCTTTGCATCAGCATCAAAACCTTAGTTGCATTTCAAAACATCATAAAAGTTGCATTTGCATTCATCTTCCTACCAGCATTCTAGAATCAATCCTTGTCATTTGCATTATCCCTTTAGATAGAGCATTGTCCCTTCACCCTTCAATACCTTTTCCACTAGCATCCCCCCATCAGCTTTCCATATCTTTCCAGCAGATCCACCATCTTTTGTTCCAAATTCAGAGTTCCACCAACACTTAGTGTTCTACCTTTTGAGTTGTTCCTATCCTATATCCAAGATCAGAGACCATCATCCTCTTTTTTGACACAACGTGTTGTCATAAAGAAATCAAACCTTGTCCTTGCATAGCCATCATCTCGAGCAAGAGATTGGAGTGCATTGATAAGAAACTTGTTGACCAAAGATCATCAGTCTATCTTAGGTTGACCCCATCATATCTCTGATCCTCCATTTGGGAAAAACAACAGCTCATTTGTTGACCACTCAGTAATCTTTCACCAGCTTTCCACCAGCAACCTATCTTTCCTCCACCGTCTTGATCCATATCAGTTCCATCCAGCTTCCATCATCGCCATCTTGATCCCTGTCTTTGCATTTGCATCTTAGAAGTCATCATCTTTAGAAGTTCATCAACTTTGCATCCATCAAACATCTTTTAGCCAAACATCTTGCATACATTTAGCACTTGCACCTCCATGCCTGTTGAGACCAGATCTCAGAAAATAAGAAGCATGAATCCTTATCCACCAACAACCTCATCCGATCCCAAACTTTTCACCAACGCCATGATGACCTACAATCCCCAGATCCAAGCCAGTAACCCATGTGAAGATCCAAACATCCCTTCATCCCCCTTGGCAAACCAAGCATTTGTAAATCCTCCAAAAAGCCCACCAGCAACCAATGCCCTTGTAGCACAACATCAGCAAAGCATGTTTGTTCACTACCTGCCAGAAAGTACCTCCATCCCACCATCTCTCTATCCACGCATCCCCATCAAAACTATCCAAGTTCCAGCACAAGCGTATTCTCCGTTTGTCCAATCATTTCCCGATCCTATCATGCAAACACCCCAGGAGCTTGCCACCATTCCCCTTTTCTTGCAAAGAAGCCTCACCAGTCCCGTAACACAAGCTGCAGCACCATCCGCTCCATCTCATACCCCTTTTACTTCATCATCTGCTATGGCTGCCCAAGCCCAAAACCAACACTCAAACCAAAGTCAGCTTCCATCTCTCACGCAAGCTTTTACACCAAAAGCTTCACCACCATCCGCAAGTCAAGCAACGCCTTTCACCATCAAAGGAGCACTGTCACCCTTCACCCCCCAAGCACCCGTACCTTCTTCTTTAGGGTTAGCGCAATCGCTCTCCATTCCAACCTCATCTTTCTCTTGGGTGTTTCCTTCATTTTCCTCTTCACAAGCATCCGCTCAACCACAACCTCAACAAGCTCCTTTCTCTCAACCATCATTCATATCCCAAGCTCCCGTTGCTCCTACCATTCCATCATCCGCTGCAGTGCACCCTAACACAAGCTCTCAGTGGGGCCTTACACAAGAAGAAATGAAGGCATGGGGGATCCCATCTCAATCCCCTACATCTATGGTTGCAAGTCAACAAACCACCTTCGCCCAAGTAGCACAGCAGCAACTACCCCAAACACCGCCGGCTTCAAGCTATTCATCCCAAATCCCAAATACCTTCCAACAAGTTCCACCACCTCAACAGCCAACTTTCCCCAGCTATCTTACCCCATCACCCTTTGCTTCTAGCTTTCCCACATCTGTTCCACCTTTAAGTAACGCAGACATGCACCCAGCTTATATCGGTCAAACCCAAAGCCAACCTCAGCAACTGCCACCATCATACCCACAAGCAGCATCATTCCAACAGCCTCCCCCACAACAACCACATGTCCCCTTTCAGCAAACAACCATCATTCCTCAACAACAGCAAGTCCCTTGCTATCAGCCTCAGCAACAAATCCATATCATCCCCCAGCAACAACAAGTTCCCACCTATCAGTTACAACAACAAGTTCCAAATGACCACTATCAGCAAGCAGTCCCACAACAACCGCCAGTTCAACAACAGCAAGTAGCCCAACAACATCAAGAGGTCCCATATCAATATCCCCCCATGCCACACCAGCAATATCCCCAGCAACCATTACCCCAAAATCAGTTCCAACCCATTTATCCACAGCAAGCACCATATCCAATTCCACAACTTCCATCACAAGCAGAAGTCCCAGTTCCCTCGCCACTCAATGCTGAGTGGGAAGCAATGAAAAATACTCTAAAGGAGCTACAAAGTGGAACAAAGAATAAAACATACAAGTTCGAAGAGGTGTGCTCATATCCCTTCGATCGGTCCATAGCAACTATCCCTTTCCCCAAGCATTTTGAGATGCCCAAGTTCGACAAGTATCGGGGGAAAGGAGATCTAGTAAACCATATCAAAGAGTTCTACATGGCGTGCCAAGAAGTGGCTTACAGTGATAACTATCTCCTGCGCCTGTTTCCCAAAAGCTTGGGAGGAACTGCTGTTGAGTGGTTTTACAAAATACCACATGGGACAATAAAAACCTTTGCTGAACTCTCTGAGAAGTTTATCACACACTATGCCCATAATGTGAAGAATGAGTTGTCCTTGCTAGACCTATGCAACTCAAAGCAAAAAGACGGAGAAAGCCTTGCAAAATACTTGCAAAGATGGCAGAATCTTACAACCAGATTATCATATCAGCCGCCAGAGAAGCATCTAACAAAGATCTTCATTGATAACCTGCATCCAAAGCTATCCCATCACATGCGAATGAACTGTCTCTAGACATACCAAGACATCAAGAGCAAAGGCATAGGCATCGAGAAAGCTCTCCTAGACGAAGGCACTATTCGTCACTTCAAGGATGATTCCAAAAACAAACCCAACAATGATAAATCCCGTTACTGGAATCGTAACAAGAATGTTGTTACAGATGGAGCCACTGACACTAAGAATATACAATTCATTGTGGCTAGTCCTACACCAGCTCAAACATACCAATCGCCACAAGTGCCCATCTATCAGCAACCACCAGCTCCCGCATATCAAGCACCTATTTATCAGCAACCTCCTCAAGCTCATCAACCACCTGTGCAACAGTATCAGCAGCAATACCAACAGCAATAGCCAGCACGTCAAGGCAATCCTGTTAACACAGTTAACGTTGCCCCAAGGCAAAACAAGCCCAACAATTAGAACAATCCAAAGAGGACTTTCACACCTTTGGGTGAGCCTCTGGATCAGATCTTTTATCGGCTAGCCAAGGCAAATATGATCACATATCCGCCCATCCCACAGAAGGATGACAACGCACCAAAGTCTGATTGGTATAAAGAAAATGAATACTGTGATTACCATCGTGTGAAGGGGCACACAACATTGAAGTGCATGCGGCTTAAGCACTACATCCAAGATCTCATTGATCACAAGGAAATCTAGGTCGATGCACCAGCTCAAGTTTCACCCAACGCCGGTTTGCAAATATATCAAAATGTGTTCCCTCAGCACGATACCGGGAAGAATCAAGCCAACACCAATCAGCCCCAAAATCGTGGCAAAGGCAAGCAAGAAGATCACACAGTGGCTTACATCAACTATGACAAGTATGTCAGATGCATAACTCAAGTTGAGCCCATCCAAGATGAGCCCACCATCAATACCATCCACGTCAGAGGGCTGGATCGACAATGTGCTGCAACTACCCGCAGTGGTAGGATAACTGTTGCCGGTGCTCCTCCGAGATCAGCTGCTCCTCCAAGGCCAACACCTACTACATCCACAGCACAGTCTAACACCAGGCCAGCCTCAAATGCACGCGCAACACAGCATAATGCACCAAGAGCATAATACAATATCATAGAGCATCTTGGGAACATGCCAGCCCAAATATCTATCTTGGATTTGCTCCGCACATCACCCATCCATCAGGAGATCCTGGACAAAGCTCTAAAAGAAGGCCATGTCCCCACGGACATTAACACAACTCAGTTTGAAACTTTTGTGGGACACCTATCAGCAGCATGTGCCTTGTCCTTCAAAGAATCTGATATACCAGATGTCGCTCATGACCATATTCTTCCTCTCCGCATTGCCGTCATGGTCAGAGATTTCGCCATCAAATGAGTTCTGGTAGATAATGGCTCAGCCCTCAACTTGTGCACATTAAAATTCATCAAGAAGATCGGGTTCACGGAGGCCGACATACAACATGAGCAAATCACTATCAAAGCATATGACAACTTGGAGCGTACCTCTGAAGGTACTATAACTTTGCCTATCCAGCTAGGCCCAGCAACGCAAGATACTCTCTGCCACGTTGTTGATCTTGACCTACCATTCAATATCCTCCTTGGTCGTCCATGGATCCATTCGATTAAGGCCGTACCATCTACTTACCATCAGTGCATCAAGTTTCCACATTAAGGCACTGAGGTTACCATCCACGCTGATCCTAACCCCTTCGCATACTGCCTTGCGATGGAAACATCTTTCCCTCATTCTACTCATTGTCCTGGAACCGATATTGGTACTTCTATTGCTAGCTCATCCCGATCCCATCGCGATCCAGAGACCATCCTTTCTTCCACCTTATCATCCATCAAGATCAACAACTAGGGTTGTGGCGAATACAGCCTCAGTGATGCATTTGCTGTAGGAGCTCTTCCACGTGATCCACATACTCAAGGGCACCCAAGTTGTCAAAACAAGCCTGTTGAGGAACATTATAAGCTCAAGCAAATCGGAAATATGACTTTTGAGTCTCATGGCAACATCAACAGCAAAGAAATGGATCCAGATATTAACAAATGGTTATACAAAGATCCCCCATCACGTGACACATAACTTCTTGAGTACTTCAAAGAGAAATATCCAATCCCATACAAAAATGTCACAGAACACTATAACTATCAAGGTGGTGGTCTAGGACCACAAGAGGATGGAAACTTGTTTCCTATCATACCATCCCAGAATCCAGAACAGCAAGGACTTGGCTTTAATACCCCTCGCCTGCTTGAACAAGAGCCCAATACCACAACTACAGACACTAACATGACCAACGTGAACTTTTTGAATAGCCAGGATGACCTCGTGGAAATCGAAGACATCCCTGAAGAGAAAGACATCCGATCCTACGATGATATCTTTGCTGACGACACCCTCCTGGGGACTTCTGTCCTCCAACAACTCTCCATTAACCTCATAGATCTTCCCCTCACAAACCTCGACCTCATAGATTGGGACCAACCAAGCATCGCACACATCGACGAGTTCCAAAGTGCACAAGCACTCCTAGAATTCATAGGGGCATCAGGTCCAGCAAGCAATCAAGATCCAACATCAACCTCTATCTATCAGCTTCACCCAGAAGGATATTTTGGGGAAGAGGCAAGCTTTAGTCGCAAAAATGAAATAGCAAAAGAACATCATGAGTCTTTATGTGAAAACCCCCTTGGGGCACATTCTGATTCCAAAATAGTAAAAATAAAGGGCGTATCTTCTAGTGAAAACCTGGCAATTCAGGCGCTAGAAGATGAAGCCTTGCCTCTCCCCCCTATCCAAGATTATAGACCAGAGCAGTCTCCAATCATCATAGAAGAGACCAAGCCAATCAACTTGGGAACAGAAGAATGTCCAAAAATCACCTACATTGCAGTCAACCTAACAGAAGGAGAAGAAATCGCTCTCAGTACCTTGCTCAAGGAATCCATCATCAACTTTGCATGGTCATACGCCCACATGCCTGGGCTTGATCCAAACCTTGTTGTTCATCATCTATCAGTAGATCCACACGTCAAGCCAGTGAAGCAGAAGCTAAGGAAAATGCATCCAAAGGTAGCATTGCTTGTCAAAACAGAGCTTGAGAAGCTCCTCCAAGCTAAGATCATCAGAGCAATCGACTACTCAGAATGCATCTCTAACATGGTGCCAGTCACAAAGCCTTCTGGCGACATCAGAATCTGTACTGATTTTAGGGACTTGAACAAGGCATGTCCTAAAGATGATTTCCCGCTACCTAACATAGACATGATCGTAGACCTTACAGCGGGTCATGAAATGCTATCACTCATGGATGGATTTTCAGGCTACAACCAAATTCATATAGCAGAAGCAGATCAACATAAAACCGCATTCACAAACCCATGGGGTACCTTCTGCTACAACATGATGCCATTTGGGCTAAAGAATGCAGGAGCAACATATCAGCGAGCAATGACAGCCATTTTTCATGACATGATCCACAAGATCCTTGAGGACTATGTGGATGATATCCTTGCAAAATCCAAAACAAGAGATGAGCACCTCAACATCCTAGAGCGTGTATTTGATCATCTGAATCATTATGGCTTAAAGCTTAATCCTAAGAAATGTGTCTTTGGTGTTACATCTGGCAAGCTTCTAGGCTTCATCGTCTCTAGACGAGGCATAGAGATCGATCCTAAAAAGGTAAAAGCAATAACGGAGATGCCTCCACCAAGAAATCTCAAACAGCTCAGAAGCCTACAGGGCAAGCTTCAATCAGTTCGACGATTCATCTCTCAACTAGCAGACAAGTGCCAACCCTTCTCACATCTCTTATGCAAAGACACCAACTTCAAGTGGGATCCCATATGTCAAAGAAGCTTTGATAAGCTCAAGGAGTATCTAGCTAACGCTCCAATCCTAGTACCACCAATTCCAGGATGCCCACTCATCCTTTACATCTCAACAACAGCTACAGCACTAGGGGCACTCCTAGCACAGCATGATGATGAAAATAGAGAACGAGCTATCTACTACATCAGTCGCACTCTTGTGGGCTATGAGCTTAACTATTCACCCATGGAGAAAGCATGCTTAGCAGTGGTCTTTGCCACTCAAAAACTTAGACATTACATGCTTAGCCACACAATCAAGCTCATATCAAAGGTGGACCCTCTTAAGTATCTGTTATCAAGGACAACCCTCACAGGCCGTATGGTAAAATGGGTCATGTTACTCAGCGAATTTGACATTCAGTATGTAGATCACAAAGCAATCAAAGGGCAAGTCATTGCCGATCAACTAGCAGAAGCACCACTGGTGGATGCCTATCCACTAATCATGGAATTCCCCGATGAACATTTATGCATGATTGAAGAGCAGCCCATGTGGAAACTATACTTTGATGGTTCTAACACATCCCATAGCTTTGGGCCAGGAATCCTATTTGTCACACCTCAAGGTGACTATATTCCAAAATCATTCAAGTTGGGATTCCCCTGTACCAACAATATTGCAGAATATGAGGCACTCATCTTAGGTCTCAAAACAGCTATCCAATGGAACATCACAGAACTACAAGTCTTTGGAGATTCACAGCTCATTATCACGCAAGTCCCTGATGAGTATCAGACAAAGGACGACAAGTTGCTACCTTACAAAGAACTGGTGGATAAACTGAAAGAGCATTTCCTACATCTACAATTCAATCAGATCCCAAGGCTTCAGAACAAAGCAGCAGATGCAATGGCAACCATCGGATCCTTATTGGAAATACCACGAGATGCATCACAGTATGAATTTCTAGTCGAGCAGCTACATTCACCAGCTTATGAGAATGCCGATGCAAACATGGTGTGTGTTTTGGTTGGTCCCCAATCCCCATGGTACCACGACATCCATGCATATCTAAAAAATGGTATCATATCTCCCCATCTCACCAATAACCAATGCCAAAACCTTATTCGCAGAGCTTCCCGCTACACTCTTGTAGCCAACACCCTATATCATCACGGGTATCACAATGTCCTATCTAGATGTTTAGACTCAAATGAGGCCGTCCTGGCCTTACAAGAAGTTCACGCTGGAATTTGCGGTGCCCACATGAGTGGCATGGTTCTAGCAAAGCAGCTGCTTAGAGTTGGATATTATTGGCCAAAAATGGAACATGATGCATGTGAATTTGTCAAGAAATGTCTCCCATGTCAACAGCATGCCAATTTGATACATGCACCAGCACAGGATCTACAGCCTATTGCACCACCGTGGCCTTTTTCATGTTGGGGCCTCGACCTCATTGGCTTGATCACCCCCCTCTCTTCAGATGGACACAAGTATATCATAACAGCCACAGAGTACTTTACCAAATGGGTTGAAGAGATTCCGCTCACCCTAACCACTGGCATCTAAATATCCAAGTTCATCCTCTACCATATCATTTTCCGCTTCGGCATCCCATCTACCATTTTCACAGACCATGGCACACCTTTTGAAAACCAGCATGTGGATGATCTATGTGCCAGACTCCACATCCATCACCGTTTCTCCAGTCCATATTTCCCTCAAGGAAATGGCCAAGCTGAGGCAACTAACAAAACTATCTTGAAAATCCTCAAGAAGGTTGTCAATGATTCTGGTCGTGACTGGCACCTCCAAATCAATCCCGCCCTTTGGGCCTACCTCACTTCTTATCGCACTCCCACAGGCACCACCCCATACTCCCTTGTATATGGTGCTGAAGCTGTTCTACCGATCGAGGTCGAGCTTCCATCCTTGCGCGTCTCCATGAAGAACTATACAACTGATGAAGACTATCGTGTGGCCCGGCTCACACAGCTAGATCTGCTAGATGAAAAGAGACAGCAAGCCTACGATCACCTGGTTGCATACCAGAATCGACTCAAAAGAAGTTATAACAAAAAGGTCCATCCTAGATAATTCCAAGTCGGTGACATGGTTCTTAAAGAAAATCAGAAGGTCCTAGCAAATAGAGAAAAGAAAGGCAAGTTTGAGCCTACTTGGTTGGGCCCCTATGTTGTCACCGCATCCTTTGGCTCGGGAGCCTATCAGCTATCAACACCAGAAGGTGAGCCCTTGAATGATCCTATCAACATCATCCATCTAAAGAGGTTCTATGCCTGAACCTGATCCTGCACATATCAGAAAATCCAAAAACATTCAAAAAAGCAAGAAAAAGCAAAAAAAAAAAAAAGCAAAAAAGCAAAAAAGAAAAGAGAAAGAGAAAATAATCGTCCAACGGTGAAAACTTGGCAATTCAAGCGCCTTGGACAAGTATGTTGGTGAAAACCTGGCAAACAGGCGCCAACATAGTAAACTGAGCTATTTATCTATTTAGTTGTCCTTTCAGCTACCGTCCTCATCCTCCATCCATAATAGATCTCCCAGCAGTTCCATCTCCCCTATCCTCCACGCATTCAGCTTCCATCTTCCTCCAACCCATCTGCAATCCATATCCTATTCCAAAGCTTTGTACCATATCTTGTACCATATCCTTATCCCTTTCCTGTATAGCACTTTCCTCCCTGTATTTATCCTTCTTGTCCCCGTCCTAGTGAGAGTCCCGCTGAGTGTGATTTTCCTATCCCCAATCCTGAGCTTCTGTACATATCCCTTGTGTATATCGTTCCTCCTTGTTGTACATAACCTTTGTCCGTCCTGCAGCAGCATTTGATCAAATATCTTGTCCCATCCCCAGCCTCAGAAAATTTGTAGTCCCACTCGGACCTTGTGCTTCAGCAACATCAATTATCGACTTATCCTTGCTCATCCTGATTATTCCTTGAACTTCAGCTTTTGCCAGCGAACAACTACACTTATTCTCTCACCAACCCATGGGTCCTTGAGGATATATCGTTCCTCCTGTCTGACCTAATCTTCCATCCTGGTCCTTGAGGATATATCGTCCCTCCTGTCCGACCAATCTTCCCACCATGAATCAAACCTAATCTCTCTCCTTGGCAAAGGATGTCTTTTTGGAGTTATCATTTTGATCTTGGGTTTTGTCCTTTTGATCTTGTTAATCTTTTTGGCTTCTCATTATCCCACCAGGGTCACCACGATTCATTATATCACGGTGTGCTGCATGTGTGGATAATCTGGGGCAAGGTCTTTTGATCTTTCGCTTCTTCCTGTGAGTCAGTTGTGTGTTTGTGGTTCCTTCAGCATCGGTTTCGCCATGTCGCCTCTACGCTTCATGTGTGATGTTGGGGCAACCCTGTGTGTTTGTTTAGCGTCAGTCCTATGCAACACTGGTGACAAGGCCTCGTGATCCCAGTATCCTTGGCAGGTCTCTAGCATTGCTATATTAAATCTAGGTTGTGCACTCCCGTTTGCACTTGGAGCTATCTGGTCCCTTGCATTTATCATATAGATTAATCTTGCATCTTGCATTTCCATCTCATCTTGCATGTCATCCATATTTGTTCTTAGAAGTGAGGTTATTTATCTCCCCTTTCTTCCTAGGCCTTTCCTTCCTCGTCCCGCCGGGCACACTCTGTCCCAGGGCGTAATCCCTCTTTCTCCTTGTCCCACTGGGCGCATCTTCCATGATTTTGTCTCACCAGGGCATGTATCCTCTTTCTTCTAGTCCACCCAGGCGTCATACCCTCTTCTTCTGATTCTAGCCTCGGCATCTTGTTTTCTTGTCTTTGACGCCATGCCACTTGCAGCATCGCATCAAAGAGGGGCAAAATGTAGACACCGAAAAATCCTTCAGAAAATAAATTATTTTTATTTTCTGAAAATCCTTGATGACATCATCATTTATTAATTAATTAATTAATTTATTTTTATGGCATTAAATCCCTCTCTCTTAATTAAAAATCTTTAATTAAGGAATCTAGCCTAAAAATGTCATTTGGACATTATCCCTAATTTATTAATTATTTAATTAATAAATTGCCCAGAAAACTTCAAAAAATAAATTAATTTATTTTTAATTTATTTTTTATCCCAAACTTGGCCAATTTCCTTAAGACCACTAACCTCTTCCAAAATCTTCTAATCCCTTCTTAATTTCGATTAAAAGGCTAATCCCATCTTTTCTAACCCTAATCCCAAGGTTAAATATTTAATTAAGGTTAAATATTTAATTTTCATATTTATTGAAAATATTTTAATAAATATTCCTAAAACTTAAGCTTTTGGAATGAATAACTTTTATTCCAAGGAGAAATCTAGACTCTTCTAGAATCTTCTCAAATCCACCCTCTTCACCCATCCTAATCCCTTTTTTGTCCTAATCTAATCCTAATCCTACCCTTAAACCTTTGTGCAATCCTAACCAAGCTTAAGACTTTCCTAAACCAAAGCAAAGTCTTTCCTTCCAAATATCTCAACCACAAAGCATTTATTGCTTCCCCAAAGTCTTCAAAGCCTCTTAAAGCCCATTCATTTCTCTTACAAGCATTTATTTGGAGAGTTATGAGCTTGGAGCCCCCTTTGTTGACTCCTTTTTGCCCTTCCCTTCATCCACTCACCTTGTGACATGTGTCACCTCCTGATTGGCTGAGAACTAGCACAATCCATGTGCCTCCCTTTGAGTGAATCTTGGCCTCTCTTAAGGATTTCAATCCTGGCCATTCATTCCTCCTACCCCAAGCCTTAGAAATCCTATAAATACCCTCACTTCCTAAGGCAAATCATCTTTCAACTTTCAAACTCAATAGCAAAGTTATAATGCCATTTTCATTCTAGCATAAGCATAAACTCATCTTTTTTAGATCATTTTCAAGCTTAAATCACATCTAAATTAGCTTAATGGGATTAACATAGATTCATTTCTTGTTTTAATCTTAGTTCTTTCATTTAGCTTTGCATATTTGTGTGTTCTTGAGGCCTTTGAGGCAAAATAGGTTCCTCATACCTATTTTGTGTCATTTTGGGTCTTCTTGATCCTCAAATCATCCATCTTGCATGCTCCAAGTGCTTGAGTTTGCACACCCACATCCCTCTATATCTAAGCATATCAAACGGTGCATGGGCGCATCCGTTTTAGGCTTAAACTGAGGTGGCTTTGATTTTAGTTTGCTTACCTTTGAATTTGATTTGATTATATGCTATGACATTTTTTTGTCTTTGGCCTTCAAAACAGGTTTAGGTGCACTCTCAAATCCTAGTCTACAGAAAGCAATAAAAGGTCACACGAGCCTAACATGTGAGAGTTCATTTTAATCCAAATCAAAATGTTATCAGCTGAGAAGATTACCTGAATTCCTCACCATGTGCTTAGTAGATTATTAACTATTTTTAGCAATTCTCACACTTTTTCCAATCAGAATAAGCAGATACCAATTAGAAACAAAAAATCTCAATTGTTAGGGTTAGCTATCAATCCAAATCTAAAAATCAAATCTAGAAAACTACCCAAAAATGTGAAACAACAATTGAAACCTGGCACTGAAACTTCTACGATAGTGGGTTACCTCCCAGATGATAATTTGGAAACTCGTTTGAGAGTGGGTGTCTGATCATACGACAATCGAGCTTCCAAATGACAACATGTAGCTTCTGATACGAGCCTTGATCAAATCAACTGTCATACAATAATGGGTACATCCTGGTATGAGTTTCTGACAAAACTCATACAAAAATTGTATGGACAGAAAATAAAGATCGCAGTTTTTCATAGAAAATGACAAGAAAATGATAGAAATTGATAGAATTAAAATGGAAACCTATTTCAGGGCCCCACGGTGGGCGCCAAAAATGTGTGTGTGAATTTTGTACCTATTTGTAGACACAGCACCTCAGTAAAACATTAGAGGTTAGCAAAAATAAAAAATCATGCAATGAAATGGAAACTAAACTAACCAGGCAATTTACTGCCTTATAGTAGGTGCGAGTATGATCTTCTCAGATTAGACCAAGACTAGTGGAATTGACGACACCTAAATGAAGGATTTGAATGCAGAATATGGATGCAAATTAATCTATATTTTCGTATTTTCTATGCGATTATGATGAAAAACTAGATATGGAACTAATCTGAATGAAAACTCATATGATATGCAATTGATCTAACAATTGATATGCTAAATGATATGAATGCTCAAAACAATGAAAATCTCACAACAACTTGGATTCGCAAAGATGGATTGTTCGATCTCCAATTCGGCAGCGTGAGGATGCAATTTCATGGATCCTTTTTGAAGAGCTAAAACCTTGATTTTATAGAAATCTAGGGCTTTGGAGGTGCATGAGAAAAGACATAAATCACTCTTGATGAACTTTGGTTGATTTTTTGAGTCAACAAGAAATCAAAGATAATTAACTCACAAAATCATGTAAATCATGCAAAAATAGCTTTTTAACTCAAATGATAAGTTTAGATCAGCTTTGAACTCAAAATAGATGTTGAGTTTCCAAAAGTTAACTTGCATTGATTTTCTGATTTAAAGTTTAACTGCTCATTGAATGTGCACAATTAATTATGAATTAATTAAATAAATAAAGTGATTTATCCTCAACTTAACTGATTTTTGAATTAAAACAACTGATTTATGGGTTAATCAATTATTAAATCAAACTTTTATTTAAAAACTATATCATTAAATTTGACAAATGACATTAATTAATTGAATAAGAATTTAATCAATTATTCATAAGATTTTTGATTTATTGTCAAAATTAAATAATACAATTTAGGAATAAATGTAATTAAATTCAATTAAATAATTAAGTGGTAGAATTAAATCTAATTAATTAAATATTCAAAATATTCAATTAATCAAACTTTAGGATAAATAGGATTTATCGCCAAATAATCATTAAATTAAAGATAATTATGATAAATTAGGAATATTACTAGGAATATTCTCCGATGCAGAATTTAGATAATCAATTAGGATTCGATGATGTTCAGATGTGCCTTAGGTTAGGACTTCGATGTCGATTTCGTTCGATTTGAAGATGTAGGAGGTTAATGAACCTATAGCCCATTTTTGGGGTATTACAATTGAAGGCGTTGGTTTCTCCTAGCGCTTGACGATAACTGCATTGCTCGGTCATGCTTGGCATGGTCAATTTTTGGCGTTTGATTATTTATCTATTGCTCGATGTTCTTCCTTACTGACTTGGTTTGTTTGGATGGATCAGCTTGGCCAACTGGTTCCATTGTTTTGGGTCGCACTCCTTAATTTATGGATTGACTATTGGACGTGTGAGGACCTAGATCTAGTGTGTTGCATTCTTCTATGTAGATTTGATGACTGTTGGGGCCATCTTGGAGAGTTTATTTATTTGTAAGGCTATTTGAGAGTCGACTGATGTTTTGGTATTTAATATTTGTTTGTGAGGGTTAATTGTTTTATCAACTGACTTGTGGCTAGGAATCAATATTTATAGGATTCTTGGGTAGTTTTTTAGGGGCATCAATCAAAAAGGGGATAATTAAGAAGAGTTAGTAGCCTGCAAGCTTAGGAATAGGAAGATTTCTTGGAAGTTTGAGTATAAGTTTAGATCTATCCTAGGTGCCTACCAGTGTGCTGTGTGTTGCAGACCTGGGCTAGCTAAGTGCTAATGTCATGGAAAAGATTTGGATCCTATGAGATCTTGTAGACTGTTACTTCCTTTGTATTTGGCAGTAACTGGGAAGGTCTTACAATGCAGAACATTGCATGTAATTAGTGATTTGATGAATAAATATTGTTGTTCTATATCAAATTTGTTGTTGTTGTCTATTTCCACTGTGTATTGGTTTGGCTACAAGGTAGGATAGTCCTTAATTGGATTCTCCAACCTTGACAGCATCAGGTGGTATTAGAGAAAAGTTTGTTCCTATTTGAGAAAAGTTTGTTCCTGTTGGAGCCGAGTGGATCTTGTGTGTTTGTGTCTGGATCTTGATTTGAAGATGCCTCTGAGGAGAAATCATGAGATCTCAAAGGAAGAAGCTACTGGAGAATTCAGTCTTGATGATTTTAGGGCTTTGCAAAAACAAGTACAAGACTTGCAAGAGGAATTGAGAAAGAAGAAGACTACCTTGAAAGAGGATAGTGATGATGAATCTAAGGAAGAAGATCATTTGAAGAAGCTGTAGAAGAAGCTAGAGATCCAGAGGAAAGTAGAATCCTGAAAGCTATGTCTAAAATTGGGAAAAGACCTAAGATTGAAGTTTCTGCATTTTCTAGAAGCCTTAGGCCACAAGAATTGATTGATTGGATCAATGAGATAGATGAATATTTTGAGTATGAAGAAATAGAAGATCCTGATAGAGTTAGATTTGTAAACACCAAGTTGAAGGGTCATGCAAATATTTTATGGAGAGAAGTTTAGTTGGAAAGAGGTAGAAGGGGAAAGGAAAAGATCACTAAGTAGAACCGAATGGTTGACAAGTTGAAGAAGAAATTCATTTCGGTGGATTATGAATTGGACATGTTTAAGAAGATGCAAGATTTCAAGTAGACTAACAAATTAGTATAGAAGTATACCGAGGAGTTTTACAAAATCCTGATTAGGACTGGTCATTCTGAAGATGATAAAGAGAAGGTTGCTAGGTATGTCTATGGTTTGAGACCTAGTATTCAAGAAGAGTTACTTACTATTCAGATGACAACAATAGGAGATGCTTATTAGATGGCATTGAAGATTGAAGAGAAGCTAAATAGGAAGTTTGAAGGTAGAAAGAACAATAGGAACCAAGGTGGTAAAAATGGTGAGACAGATGCTGAAGGTAATGTGACAGAGAATCCTAAGTCTGATGTGGGATCTAGCAGTGGTCAAGGTACTAAGAACTTCAACAATGGACAGAGAGGAAGGTGGAAGAGTGAGTTCACCAGTACTTGATATAACTGTGGTGAAGCCGGTCATAGAAGTTTTCATTGTCCTAAGAAGAGGGTGGCACTAGTTTCTGAAGAGGATATTGTGAATATTGTAGAAAAAGGTGAGACTCTTATTACTAGGAGGTTAGCTGCATGTGTCCATGAACCAATACAAAGGAGAAATCTATTTAGAACTAGATGTAAGTGCAAGAATAAGGTATGTAATGTCATAGTTGATGGTGGCAGTTTTGAGAACTTTGTTTCAGAAGAGATGGTTAGTAAATTGAGTTTGAAAAGAAGGAAGCACCCTAACCTTTATTAGGTTAGTTGGATACAAGATGTTTCTAAGGTTAGAGTTGAAGAACAATGCTTGGTTAATTTTTAGATTGGATCTTACCAGGATGAGATATTGTGTGATGTATTGCCTATGGATGCTTGTCATTTGTTGCTCAGTAGACCTTGGCAATTTGACAAAAATATTTTATTTGATGGTTGTGCAAACACCTATGTGGTTAGGCATGAAGGACCTTGACATAAGCTGATACCTTTACAAGAAATAGGGACTACGGAATGTGGAGTCATAAGGTATTGTCCATGTGACAGTGACAAACCTTAGAAGCATAGGGTTGATGAACCTATTCTGATAAAGTCTAGTTTGAAGGAGAAGGAGAATGATATATCTAATGAGTTTGTTGAGATTAAGAGGCAGATGGTCTTTTTGATAGAGATAGTACAACAAATGGTGACATTTATGATATAGAGAGATGAAAATAATACTGAGTTGATTGAGGAGTCTGGAGAGGATGAACCTTACCGAGGGACTGCTGTGATCGGTAGTGGTCAGAGTCAGTTGCTATCAGTTGTCGACCGGAAAGATAGGAAAAGTGGAAAGAAGAAGAACTTGATGCATGGAGAAATGGATGAAGTGAAGACAACTTGGAATGAAGGACAAGAGGAGATATGGGTGAAGAATAGATTTGGCATACCTATTCTGATTCCCTTGAGACGTTCTTGATTTCCTTGTGAGAAAATCTTTCGTACCTGGGGTGTCTGATGTAGGAGCATCCTAGGATTCTTGGCAATCCTGTATCAACCAAAAATATGTTTGTCTTTGAAGGTAGATTGCTAGTTTCTATATTAGTTGGTGAAGTACTTTCTCAGTCTAGGAGACTGGTTGCTTAGTTTTAGTGGTTACCGAGGTGATCGGTCTCTGAAGAATGCTCGATAACTGAAGGTGTCAGTTTCTCCTAGTGCTCAGTGATAACTATGTTACTTGGTCATGCTTGGCATGGTCAGTTTTTGGCATTCAGTTATTTCTCTGTTGCTCAGTGTTCTTGCTTACCAACTTGGTTTGTTTGGATGGATCAACTTGTTTGACTGGTTTTATTGTTTTGGGTCATGCTCCTCGAGTTATGGATTGACCGTTGGATGTGTGAGGACCTAGATCTAGCATGTTGCATTCTTCTCTGCAGATCTGATGACCATTGGGGCCATCTTGGAGAGTTTATTTATTTGTAAGGCTATTTGAGAGCTGATTGATGTTTTGGTATTTAATATTTGTTTGTAAGAGTTAATTATTTCATCACCTGACTTGTGGATGGGAGTTCATATTTATAGGATGCTTGGGTAGTTGTTTAGGGGCATTAGTCAGAAAGGGGATCATTAAAAAGAGTTAGTAGCCTGTGAGCTTAGGAATAGGAAGATTGCTTGGAAGTTTGAGTACAAGTTTAGATATGTCCTAGGTGCCTACCAGTGTGCTGTGTGTTGCAGACCTAGGCTAGCTGAGTGTTGATGTTGTGGAAAAGATTTGGATCTTGCAAGATCTTGTAGACTGTTACTTTCTTTGTATTTGGCTGTAACTAGGAAGGCCTTATAGCCCAACACATTGCATGTAATCAGTGATTTGATGAATAAATATTGTTGTTCTATATCATATTTGTTGTTGTTGTTGTCTATTTTCGCTGTGTATTGGTTTGGCTGCAAGGTAGGACAATCCTTAATAGGATTCTCCAACCTTGACTGCATCAAAGATACATGTGCATAAATCAGATAACATCAGTATCAACATGGTAACAAGGAATAAATAAAATGAGAATATATATATTAGAGTCCAAAGTGCATTAAGATAGTATATCGATAAAAAATGGTACAAAGTACATAGAATGTATTTCAGGAGATACATATGTCAAAAATGATACATCAAGAATGCAACAATACATCAAGTCTAACTCCCAACCTCATCAACTTGAGGAGGATCAGGAGGAGGAGCATCAGCTCTAGTAGGTACAGGAGGTAGCATCTCACCCCTAGATTGTTGTGCTATAACAGAATATAAAGGAGCTCTATGTGTTGTAGGAATAACTGAATAGTATAAACCAAAGAAATATGCAGCTCTCTATCCCTGGTGGGCTTCCATATGTGCATATATGTCCCTCTCTTCTCTAAGGGTATCAATCTGCTCATCTCTATCAGCTCTCAAGTCAGGAAGCCTAGCCTATAAGGTGGTGACCTTTGTCCACAAAGAAGCCCTCTCCTACTCACTTACAGATAAAGGACCCCTGTCTCTATCTAGAGGAGGACCTCAAGGTGGTTGTCCTCCTCCTTTGCCAAAGCTCTCTCTAGGAGCCCTTTGCTATTGCTGGTGATGTGGTACAAGTAGACCAAGATCTCTCCATGGAGGTACTACCTTGAATCTCCTCTGTCGACCCTGCTGGTCTCCATACCCTCCAGGTGCTCATCGTCTCCCACCTCCCCCACCCCCACCATCTCCTCCCCCACTGCCATTGTCTCCACCACTACCACCACCATATCCACCACTATCACCCCCATCTCCATCATCATCTCCTCTGCCTCCGCCCCTATCCCTTCCTCTACCTCTATCCCTACCCCTACCAGCATGGGCTCAGCCTGGACCATGCTCAACAAGATCATAGTCTAAAGAGTCCTTGATGCGAGGAGAAATCTCATCAAGTGTGATGAATTTGGCGAAAGGATGTTGTGAATAATGTGAATGGAAGCCCTCTGTAATACCTCCATCAGCAACCTCTGGAAGATAATCACGGGTAACTAGAACCATCTGGGAAATCTTGTGTAATGCAGTCTCATAAACTAATTAGGTTCCCCACTGATCCTCCTCATTGTTGACCAGACATATACTGCTAGATCTTGGGGCATACCCTGTACTCTCCCATACTTCTTCAAAACTTGAGTAACAATGAAGTACTCTACAATATATTGAGATAAATCTAAGAAATATCATTCTAAGGGTCATAAATTTTTTAATGTTACTAACGAAGGTGTGAGTGATGACAAGTTTGTTTCTAGTGAGGAAGAAATTTCATTTATTAATATTAAAGAAGATAATCCTAATGAATAAAAATCTTTGGTTTCAAGAGTTGTTAAAAGAGATGAATGGGTCATTGATAGTGGATACTCACATCATATGACTAGTGAAAAAGATAAGTTTGTGAAGCTTGAGGACTATGATGGAGGTGTTGTTAGATTCAATAACAATGATCCTTGCTTGATTAAAGGAAAATGATCTATTAATCTTGATAGTAAAATCAATACTGATGACGTCTTATATGTTGAAGGTTTAAGTCATAACTTGTTGAGTTTTGGATAACTATTAGATAAAGGTTACAAATCAAAATTCATGAATGGAATCTAAAAAATCATTAGAAGTACAATAAAGCTTATTGTATTAGGTAGACAAACTATTGGTAATCTATTTCATTGGAGAAATGTTGAGGATAAATGTTTGATTTCTAAGATTGCTAATAGTTGGGTATGGTGTAGAAGACTTCAAGTCATGTGAACTTTGATAAAAAAATGTAGATTAACACAACTCATGCTGTGAGAGATTTTCCTAAACTAGTAAAGCCTAACAATGTGTGCAAATAATGTCAATTGGGAAAGCTAACTAGATCTATTTTCAAGAACAAGACATATTCTTCAAATGGATTATTGGATTTAGTGTATATAAATCTATGTTGTCCTACTAAGACAAGAAGTTACTTCGGTGATAGATACTTTATTCTATTTATTAATGAATATTCAAGGATGATGTGGGTTACATTTTTAAGGAGAAATTAGAAGCCTTTCCTAAATTTCAGATATTCAAGATACTAGAGGAGATAGAATCCTGGAGAAGATTGAATTGTCTGAGATTAGAAAGAGGTGGAGAGTTTACATCTGATAAGTTTTATGCATTTTTTTGAGAACATGGGATAAAGAGACAAACTTCTACACCCCAAACTCCACAAAAAAATGGTGTTACTGAGAGAAGGAACAAAACTATTCTAGACACAACTAGGACTATGATGATTGAAGGAAAAGTACCACATATCTATTAGAGGGAAGCAATGTGAATCACAGTATATACTTTGAGCTAGGTATAAATTAAGAAAGGAACCAGTAAGACTCCTTATGATCTTTGGTATGGTCATATTCCTATAGTGAAATATTTTAGAATTTTTGGAAGTAAATGCTATATTAAGAGGGATGAAGAGACTGGAAAGTTTGATCCTATAAGTGATGAAGGAATATTTTTTATTATTCCACAAAGAGAAAGGCATATAAATGTTATAACTATAGACTAAATAAGATTGTTGAAAGTGAAAATGTCAGAGATGATAAGAATGAGCAGAGATCAGAGAGGAATTGTAGGTATGATATGACTGAAGATGACAATCAAATTGTGGAAATGCAAAATTAGAATTAGGATGGATTGAAAGAACATAGAGAACTAGAAGGAAATGAAGTGGATGTTAACACAAAAGTTTCTTCTACACATCCTATACCAAAATATCCAAGGTATGTAAGGATTAATCATTTTGAAGATGTCATTATTGGTGATAAGAATAGAGGTGTTTGGAATAGGGGAAGAATTGCTAGAGATGAAACTTGTTTTCTATTTGAATTTGGTCCTGAAGATGTTAAAGAAACATGTATTGATGAGAGATGGATGAAAGAAATTAAGGAAGAACTTGATCAGATTGAAAAGAATAAGATCTAGATCCTTTCTCCCATACCTATTGACAAGAATGTGATCGGTAATAACTGTGTAGTCAAAAATAAGATGAATGAAGATGGTAAAGTGGTTCGAAACAAAGAAAGACTGGTATGTAAAGGTTATTTGCAAATAGAAGGTATAGATTTTACTGAGACTTTTTCTCTTGTTGCAAGACTTGAAGGTGTTAGACTACTTCTTGCATATGCAACTTATAAGAAATTTAAGGTCTATTAGATGGATGTTAAGTCTACATTCTTAAATGGTGAACTAGAGGAAGATGTTTATATTGAGCAACCAAGTGGTTTTAATATAACTTAAGAAGGAGATATAGTTTGGAAATTGGAGAAAGACTTGTATGGATTGAAGAAAGCTCCTAGAGCCTGGCATGCTAGATTGGACATGTATTTGAGAAAGATTGGTTTCAACAAAGGTACGATAGAAAATAATTTATATTTCAAAATAGTTGATAGTAATGTCTTGATTGCTAAAGTATTTGTTGATGATATCATATTTGGTGGAATGATGAGTTGAGTAGAGGTTTTGAAGATGAAATGCAAAAAGAATTTGAGATTTTTATTATTAGTAAAATGAAATTCTTTCTTGGATTGTAAGTTACACAACTAGATAAAGGAATTTTAATTACCTAGTCTAAGTATGTCAGAGAATTATTGAAGAAATTTGGTATGGAAGATTCAAAACCGGTAGGAACCCCTATGGTTACTAGTTGTTAGATGAATGAGAATGAAGATTCTTCTTTCTTTAATCAGACATTGTATAGATCTATGATAAATAGACTGCAATATCTAACTCACTCTAGACTGGACATAACAAATGCTATTGGAATTGCTGCAAGATTTCAAGCTGAACTGAAGGAATCTCATAAGATTGTTGTGAAAATAATTGTTAGATACTTGAAGGGTATAGTTGAAAATGGATTATGGTATGCAAAATATGATGACTTCACTCTATGTGCATACACGAATTCCAACTGGGTAGATAATATGGATCATAGAAAAAGCACTAGTGGAGGTGCATTCTTCTTGGGTAAGAAATTGGTTTCTTGGACTAGTAAGAAGCAAGATTGTATTTGTCAATCTATTGTTGAATGTGAGTATGATGTTATTGTAATTAACTATAATTAAACTAATTGAATAAAGAAAATGTTGAAGGACATAAGGATAAACATTGACGAACCTATTGTTATTCATTGTGATAACTCTAGAGCTATAAATATTTCAAAGAATCTTGTTCTTCATTCAAAGACAAAGCATATTTTTATTAAGTATCATGTCTTGTGGGATAAGATAAATGAAAAAGAAGTGAAGTTGGAATTTGTATCTTCTAAGGAACAAATTAATGACATCTTTACAATGCCTTTATTGAAGGATACTTTTGAGTATCTTAGGGAAAAGCTTGGGGTGATAGCCCCTCTAGATCATAGCTAATAATGCTAAGGATAGCATGATTCTAGAAAATCTGTCAGAACATTATTTATTGGATTGATGAGTTTTGGGGACTACTCTTTATGGGGAGAAATCTTATGGCTATTTCTTGGTTTGGTACTTTTGATATCTAGGGTCCTTTTTAATTGATGTCAAAGGGGGAGAAGTGTGAAAAATTGAAGCAAGATTAGAGATTGTAGAGATTGTGTTGAAGCTAGATATTTAGAGTGATCAAGTGGATATAGAAATGAATTTGTGCATTGATCAATTTTTAACTACATATATTTTTCCATCAATGCCAAAGGGGGAGATTGTTGGAAGATTATTGAGCATGTTAGAGTTTTGGATTCAGGTGTGCTGACATTAATGTTTAATCATTGATGTCAACATACTTGTTGTTGTCTTAGATGGGTAAAAGAACAATTGAGTGTCACCTTTTAGGCTAACTCAAATCACTCGACCCAGTTAGACTCGATCGAGTCTAACACGACCGAGTACATGTAGGTGCCATGCTACGCCAAATGGTGTCTACATTGCCCAGTAGACTGGGCCAAGTGGTACACAGCCGAGTAGGACTCAGCCGAGTCTATATGATATTTTATTTATATCAAAAAACATCCCAAGCCCCTCATTTGTACATTATTTGGTTGTTCATCGGGGGCCAACCCCTAAAAAGATTCAGCCCAGTAAGACCCGACCGATTCCTACTAGGCCGAGTTAGACTCGGCCAAGTCTGCCTAGGTGGCATGCCATGTTGGCAGCCAAACTTCCAAAAATACAAAAAACCTAGAAGTTTGCACTTTTGCTATTCCTTTCTCTACTCAAAATAGAAAATGTCAAAAAACTAAAAGTACCCTTTTCTAGATCTCAGAACTATGATCCTGGACATATAAATTTTATATTGTTTCAACTAAAAAATGTTAAACAAATTTGCTAAAACTACATGTAGGCATATTAAAATTTGAGAAGACATTGATTCAAAAAATATCAAAAAATGATAAATCAATTCAGAAAATTTTTAAAATTATATATAGCACTAGAGAAGAGATTCCTCTTCAAAAATATGTAATTTATTTGGTTTTTGGTATAGTTTTGATAGGGGAAAAGTGGCGGGAGACAAAAACTATTGATTTCAGGTAAGTTTGACTTTGAATACTTATAATGGGAAAACTATAGATCGAAAACACTTCTTTCTTTTTTCTTGTACTAGATATACATGTTATCTAAAACATATTCTGAAATTGGAGGAAAAAACAATGTTTTACTTATAATGATTTGACGGGAAGTAAACTCTCTCATTTGTTGTATTTTTCAAGATATGAAAAATAGACCTAAAAAATTAAAAAAACTTATGAATTTTTGTTCAAATTAATTTTTAAAAATTATAGACATAAAATTAATCTTATTTCACACATTTCATCAGTTTATGTCATCTTCAAATTATCAACAAAAATCTGACTTTTATGCCCTTGAAGTTTTTCAGTTTTGATGTTGTTAGCCCTTTCCTTTGTAAAAGGGTGACAACTTATTGTGCTTTTACCCAGACAGTGTGTTCAGAATATTTCATAAGGAGGATTTCAATTGTTCAAGCGCTATGTTGAAGATCTTGAGATGCAATGGTAAGGTATTGTTCTGAGATGTATGTGGATCATCTATCGGGGTTCACAAAAGTTGGTTCAATAGTTTGAGTAAGATATGATCGAGTTTCTAGTTATTGGTGTCATAGTGTTCTTGTGAATAGTGGATGAGTATTTGGTTTGGTATGACTTGGATTTGATATTATAGAGGTTGCAAAACTGGTGATTGCATGTTTCCTTATCGTTGTGTTCACAACTAGTGTTGTTCATGATTCAGAGTATAGCAAGCTATCTTTTTTTATGTTTTGAGTTTAGTATCTTAGTATTCACGTATATCAAAGATAAAGATGAGTTTGGATTTAGTATAGGAGATGATGCAAAGGTTTTGAATGGTATTAATGTTTCTTGTTGGTGTTCTTGGATTATGTGATGATCATGTTGTTGGTTTGCATTGGTTGAGATGATCAGATTTGATGTTTTGGTAGCGTGTTGATGTTTCTTCATTTAGGTCCTAGCCAACTTGATGAAGTAATGTGTTTTGATTCTTGATGTTACTTCGGTAGTACTTGTGCATGTTTAAGGTTGAAGATTTGGGTCCTATCTAAGTCTTAGTTGACTTGATTTGGATCACATTGGAGATTGTGCATAATGTTTATATCTTTTATTATATTAGGTCTTAGCCAATGTAGTAGTTGATTATTCTTTGTAATCAGTATAATGAGAGATCATTTTGCAATTGAGAGTATGTATGCAAGAGAGAGGATTGTGTATATGTGTGAACTGCACTTAAGGTAGAGTATGTACTTCATTAGAACTATTTCAAGGAATAGGGGATGCCATTTGTCAGTTTGATTGTAAAGGATTGTTTGTCCACCCTATTGTAATTCAAGGTAGATCAGTGAACCCAAGTGAGGGCCAAATATGAGATTGTATTGTGAGTAGTGAGCTCTAGGAAGTGAGCCTACAGATTGGGTTGTAAGCTATTAGTTTCAAGTACAATCCATGCTCTCTATTTTTCTCTTAACAGGGCATTAGTTTTAATAGATTACACTCATCTAGTGGGTTTGACTCCCACTGGGGTTTTCCCTTAACCGGGTTTCCTCAAGAAATAATCTTTGTGTTTTGTACTTTATGTTGTGGATCTTGCATTATTATTTATCTCTCATATCTAAGTGGCTAGAGTGAAATTAATGTAATTTGATACACAACTGATTCATGTCCCCCCCCCCCCTCCCCCCCTTAGTTGTGCTTTCCTCCTTTTGTGCCTAACAACACTAAGAAGAGTTGGTGGCTCTTCTTGAAAATATGTCTCAATATGACTATCATTTGTTGAACCATTTGAATTATCAAGACTAGAATCAGGATATGAAGAATCCACATGTCAAGTTGAGAACCCATATGGTGTGTAGCACCAAAATATATAATCTCTTTAGCATGTGTACATACTAGTGTAATATTCTTGGGCATGTTATTAATACATACACACTAGTGTAATATTAATGGTGACTCATGTAATATTAATGGCACTGAGTTTTGTTTCCCATTGTAGACTATTTTTGGGCATGTGTGCACACTAGTGTAATATTGTGAGCACAATAGATATCTAGGACAATGATATGAGATACCTTTGACATATTCTTTTTATGTGTTAATCTTCTTAAGTTTTCTTTAATTAGAACTTTTTTTTTTCTTCTGTTTGTCTATTTAATCTGTATTTATGTTTAAATTTTTATTTTTATTTTCCCTTTTGTAGACCATTTATGGGCATGTGTACACACTAGTGTTATATTATGAGTGAAGTGATTTTCAACTTTGATAATAGAGGGTTTACATTATTAAGATAACAAGAGTTATGTTATTCATAAGGTATAACCTCAATCTTTTATAGATCAAGTATTACTAAAGCTCAATGTTCCTAGACTTCAATTATAGATTAAAAATTGAAGGGTCTATTTGATTCTTTCAATTTTCACTTCTATTTTTAACTCTCAAGGGACTTAAAATTATTGCACTTATATTTTATGAAGTCTTATACAACACAACTTTGGATGTATTTATAATGATCCGCTCGATAAATTTCCCATTCAACATCACCTCAAAAGTCCAAGATTGGGTTATTTATTTCCTCATGCATTTAACACACATCAAAAAGGATGTTTTAGGAATAGTTGTTGACTTTTGAGCATCATCTTCACAAACTACAACTAAATTTAGGATTATTTTATTTCTCTTTAGTACTTTACATTTAATTAAAGAACATCTAGTCATGTTTCTAGTGAAATATGATTCAATATTTAACTAATTGTGATCAGTGCAAACCTAATATGTCTTGAAAGGCGTAGACATGTCAAACATTAGTTTATGAGCATATACCTAAGCTTAAATAGAAAAATGAATACAAGGACACTCAGATAGAGCTTAAATAGGAGCACCCTATCACCATTTGATTTGCTCTCGCTTTAGGGATGTGGGCGTGCTCTCGAATCAATTGGAGCATATCCCTAATGATGATTAGGAGATATTAGGATAGGTTAGGGACCATAAGAACCACATAGTGGCACAAAACTAAGTATAGAACACACGTTTTTCCCCTAAGGCTTTAAGGATCCTAAAATTCTCAAAATGCAGATTATGTTATGAATGCTTAATCTATGATTGTTTTTAGACCAAAAGAAATATGATATGATGTTATGCTATGCAAAACAATAAAATAAACTATGATTTATCCATTAGTTCTATGCTAAGATGTGTTAGAAAGCTTGAAGAAACAAATAAATCTAACAATTATGAAAAAGCTTAAGGATTTAGAGCTATTCTAGCATTATAACACTAATTAGAAATGAAAGGTGAATTGGTGTTTTTCTCTTAGGAAGTGAGGGTATTTATATGATTTGGGAAGAGCTTGGGTTAGGAGGATGAGTTAGGGTTTGGGGTAAGGTTTGGGGTAGAGTTAGGGGTATGGTAACATTTAGCTTGGTTTAAGGGTTTCTCACACATGTGTGAGCAACACTAGGGAAGTGTGCAAGGGGATAAGTGTGGAAGAAGAGACATGGGTCTCTTTATGAGGCTATAAGAAGCCTTAAAGAATGTGTAAGAGGTTGAAATGAGTGTGTGAGGCTTATCTGGAGAAGGGTTTGACTAAGAAAGTCAAAGAGACTTGGATTAGCTTAGGAAAAGTAGGTAACTTCTCCTAAATAGGTTTAGGGAAGATTAGAAGGGTTTAGGAAAGGTTAGAAGATTCTAGGCTTTTGAGACATTAAATAAATATAAAATTTATTTAGAGAATGTGACATCATTTATTGAATATTGATTCAATAAAGAGAGAAAAATCATTTAAATTTGATTTAAATGCTTTGGGGAGAGATTCTTTAATTAAAGATGCTTAATTAAAATAAAAAGATTTAATGGCATAAAAATATATTAATTAATTAACAAATGGTGATGTCATCAGGGGTTTTCAGAAAAATAAAAATACTTTTATTTTCTAAAGAATTTTTAGGTGTCTACACTAATCATAGCTATATAATTTGACCTCTTTTAGTTGCAACAAAGCTAAAAAATGAGTCTCAATCCTAGTCCCCATGCCTCTACTAATAATATAGGAGAGAGGATTCAATATTTGAGCATGTTTCAATAGTTATGATTGCATTTTGTTTTTTATTAGATTATGAGAAATAATAACAAATACAAAGTCAAGGCCACAAACAAACACGTTGTAGAAGGAGAAACTAGATAAACCAAAAAATAATTGCCTACAAAAAAAAAAAGAAAAAAAAAAAAGAACAATTACAGAGCTATTACAAACCACTCAAAATACATAAATTAGATGCACAAGAAGGCAACAAGGCAATCTCTTAAGCCCAGACAAATCTTATTGTGAGCTGAATTACTAAACAAGCATAAAGAAAACTGAAATTTCATGCTAGGCTCCATGTGATGTTATGCTATTTTTAACATTTTTTGTTGGGAATACAATAAGAAATTTCTATTTTGCTTGAAAAGTACTAGAATCACATCTGTCCAATCTTGATATATACTTTCATAAAAGTTGAATATGGAACAACCTTGATACTCATGTCACTTTCTTTCAAATATAAAAATACAATTCTCTTCTCTCTACCTTCCTACAACTTAAAATTATGGACTTATTTGTTAATTTAATTTCAATATTTTTAATAATATAATATCAATAGTTGTGATGTTAATGTTGATCATTGGTGCCCATAATTGAATAAAATATGTATTTTTATTTTATTTATTTTTTAATTGAATAAAGCTGAAATAAATTCAATATTAAAAAAATGGCAGTTCAAGGGAATGGAACTCGAGGAGGAACAAGAAAAAAAATCATTTATCACGAACTAGAGAACCAATATACGACCGATTCAAATATGCAATGAAACCAACCCAAACATGATAAGTTTGACCAACAAGAAATCCTTTAAAAACAACTAATCATATGATATCACATCATTGGATCAAATAAAATATGGCTTGATGCATATTGATAAGTAGGAGATATTTTCCATAGCAAGTCAAATTGTGATATTGCTATCAAGATTCAACTATGTAGTTTTTTGAGTCAAACTCATTGACCCATGTTTCATGAGTAGTGGTTCACATGAACCCATCTCTCATGAGAATGAATGGAACACTTAGCACTCATTGGATCTAGTTGATGCTCACAGAGGTGAAGCACTGGGACTTCCCGAGAGGTCACCCATCCCAGTACTACTCCAACTTGAGCGCGCTTAACTACGGAGTTTCCTCCGTGGTTAAACCCACTATGCTTGCAACCCCATTTGCAAAACCTTCACCAAGTGTTGTGCCTTATGAACCATTCATTAGAAAGCCCCTTAAGCTCATCAATTGATAAGTAGGAGATATTTTCCACAGCAAGTCAAATTGTGATATTGCTATCAGGATTCAACTGTGTAGTTTTCTGAGTCAAACTCATTGACCCATGTTTCACAAGTAGTGGTTCACATGAACCCATCTCTCATGAGAATGAATGGAACACTTATCACTTATTGGATCTAGGTGATGCTCATATAGGTGAAGCATTGGGACTTCCCGGGAGGTCACCCATCCCAGTATTACTCCAACTTAACTACGGAGTTTCTTCCATGGTTAAACCCACTCTGCTTGCAAACCCATTTGCAAAACCTTCACCAAGTGTTGTGCCTTATGAACCATTCATTAGAAAGACCCTTAAGCTCATCAATTGATAAGTAGGAGATATTTTCCACAGCAAGTCAAATTGTGATATTGCTATTAGGATTCAACTGTGTAATTTTTTGAGTCAAACTCATTGACCCATGTTTCACGAGTAGTGGTTCACACGAACCCATCTCTCATGAGAATGAATGGAACACTTAGCACTCATTGGATCTAGGTGATGCTCATAGAGGTGAAGCACCGAGACTTCCTAGGAGGTCACCCATCCCAGTACTACTCCAACTCGAGCACGCTTAACTACGGAGTTTCCTCCATGGTTAAACCCACTCTGCTTGCAACCCCATTTGCAAAACCTTCACCAAGTGTTGTGCCTTATGAACCATTCATTATAAAGCCCTTTAAGCTCATCAATTGATAAGTAGGAGATATTTTTCACAGCAAGTCAAATTGTGATATTGCTATGAGGATTCAACTATGTAGTTTTTTGAGTCAAACTCATTGACCCATGTTTCACAAGTAGCGGTTCACATGAACCCATCTCTCATGAGAATGAATGGAACACTTAGCACTAATTGGATCTAGGTGAAGCACTGTGACTTCCCGGGAGGTCACCCATCCCAGTACTACTCCAGCTCGAGTGCGCTTAACTACAGAGTTTCCTCCATGGTTAAACCCACTCTGCTTGCAACCCCATTTGCAAAACCTTCACCAAGTGTTGTGCCTTATGAACCATTCATTAGAAAGGCCCTTAAGCTCATCAATTGATAAGTAGGAGATATTTTCCAAAGCAAGTCAAATTGTGATATTGCTATCAGGATTCAACTGTGTAGTTTTTTGAGTCAAACTCATTGACCCATATTTCACTAGTAGTGGTTCACACAAACCCATCTCTCATGAGAATGAATGGAACACTTAGCACTCATTGGATCTAGGTGATGCTCACAGAGGTGAAGCACCAGGACTTCCTGGGAGGTCACCCATCCCAGTATTACTCCAGCTCGAACGCGCTTAACTACGGAGTTTCCTCCATGGTTAAACCCACTCTGCTTGCAACCCCATTTGCAAAACCTTCACCAAGTGTTGTGCCTTATGAACCATTCATTAGAAAGCCCCTTAAGCTCATCAATTGATAAGTAGGAGATATTTTTCATAGCAAGTCAAATTATGATATTGCTATCAGGATTCAACTATGTAGTTTTTTGAGTCAAACTCATTGACCCATGTTTCACGAGTAGTGGTTCACACGAACCCATCTCTCATGAGAATGAATGGAACACTTAGCACTCATTGGATCTAGGTGATGCTCACAGAGGTGAAGCATTGGGACTTCCTGGGAGGTTACCCATCCCAGTATTACTCCAGCTCGAGCGCGCTTAACTACGGAGTTTTCTCCATGGTTAAACCCACTCTGCTTACAACCCCATTTGCAAAACCTTCACCAAGGGTTGTGCCTTATGAACCATTCATTAGAAAGTCCCTTAAGCTCATCAATTGATAAGTAGGAGGTATTTTCCACAGCAAGTCAAATTGTGATATTGCTATCAGGATTCAACTGTGTAGTTTTTTGAGTCAAACTCATTGATCCATGTTTCACGAGTAGTGGTTCACATGAATCCATCTGTCATGAGAATGAATGGAACAATTAGCACTCATTGGATCTAGGTGATGCTCATAGAGGTGAAGCACCGGGACTTCCCGGGAGGTCACCCTTCCTAGTACTACTCCAGCTTGAGTGTGCTTAACTACGGAGTTTTCTCCATTGTTAAACCCACTCTGCTTGCAACCCGATTTGCAAAACCTTCACCAAATGTTGTGCCTTATAAACTATTCATTAGAAAGCCCCTTAAGCTCATCAATTGATATTATCAATTTGAACTTTTAAAAAGTCTACTTTATCTTGGTCCCACATCAGTAATGGAGGTTTCATTTACAGATGGAACGCCGGAGGTAGATGAAGCGGTCATTCCAGACGTCTGGGACTCTGTAAATGCGGATGTGCTCTTTTCATGCCTTTCAAATTCAACTGCTTTATTTGAATCCGAGGAACTCAAAAACGCTGGCTTTGTTGGATTTGGCAATGCCACAGCGCTGCTCGATATCATCATAATAACATTGGACATAGTTGGACGAACTGTGGCATCAGCTTGTACACATAACAGCGCAACATGAATGCATCGTACCACCACATCCTTCGGGCAACTCTCTCTTACAGTTGGCTCAACCATAGTTATCACATCTCCTCCTCTATACAGTCTCCATGCCTGCATCACAAATCACTCATATCATCAATTCATTTGGATTTTAGCTTCTGGTGTTGAAAACCATAACATAACAGATTGATGGCAAATTAGAAAAGTTACCCATTCCAACAGATTTTGCATTTCTTGGGAAAGATTGAGATCTGTGTCTTTTCGTCCGCTCACAAACCCTAGTAGTAGCACGCCAAAGCTATAAACGACTGCTTTTACTTATAGCTGTCCTCGCATCGCATACTCTGGAGCCATATAACCGCTGCACCACAAAGAGATCCTAGTTATAAAAAATATAAAAGTTATCATAATCTGAAACCAGAAGCACACAGATAACATCAATGCAGTCCTTACTATGTGCCTGCAACTCTGGTTTGGATTTGGGTTTCGTCTTCAGGGAAAAGTTTGGCTAAACCAAAGTCTTCTATTTTAGGCTTGAGTTTGTTGTCAAGCAAAATATTGTTTGCTTTAATATCTCTGTGAATGATTTTCATCTGTGAATCTTCATGGCGGTACAGAAGGCCACAGACAATTCCAATGATGATGCTATAGCGTTGTTGCCAATTTAGCTGTCTGCTCTTTTCTGGATCTGTAAACCCAATTCTGTCTATCACTCTTCAAGAACTCTGCAAAATATCATAAATAATGAATAAAGAGAGAATTTAACTTACCAAAGAGAAAAGTGTCTAGGCTCTTATTGGGAAGATATTCATAAATAAGCAACCTTTCATCTCCCTCATCACAACATCCCAACAGCTTCACAAGATTTCGGTGCTGAACATTGGCCATCAGTTTCACTTCATTCATGAATTCCTTTGTACCTTGGGAAGATCTTGCAGACAGTTTTTTAACTGCTATTTCCTTCCCGTCCCTATATGTTCCCTGAAAGTTAAAAACAGAAAATTAGAGATCTGAATCCCCCTTAAAGAAATTTACCCACAATAGCCTAAATAATCTATGACCACAGTATTAATTGAGGTCAATGATACAATGTAGCCCCACCTTGTATACACTTCCAAAGCCTCCCTCTCCAAGCTTGTTATTTTCATGAAAATTTTGTGGCTTCTGTCAATGCCTCTAGGCTCATGATAAAATGTTGCTGGTCGTGTATGAGTAACCCAGATTCGGCGGAAAATCCATGCCATTCTGTAAGGAATGAAAACTAGAAAAGCTTAGAAGATTTATTCTTAAACTAAAACCAACAGAGAAGAACATCAAATACAAAGATAAAAAACATTGGAAGCAGCACCTTCATTGCGAGCAACTAGAGTAACTGGCCTCCCAAAAATAACAGATCTCACTCCTTTCCTCATTGCTATTATAGAGATAACTAACAGCAGAATCAAGCCTCCCACAACTCCCAAAATAATGGGTACTTTTGAGCCCTTCTCTGCAGTGTAAACTCTTTTCAATATAAACATATGAAAGATATAATAATCCAACAAATATTGAAGGAGGTAGCTGAGCTTACTCTTTGATTGGGTTTGGCCTGCTGTGGGAGGCGCTGAAGTTGTTGGAGTCGGTGGCGAAGCTTGTGGTGAAGATACCTCGTAGTGTCGAAAAATGAGTATGACTCAAATCTTACCACACAGCTTCCTAACAGAGCCCGACCTCCCTGGTTCACAGAACAGCAATCCTCCACAGTATTCCTTGCAGCAAACAAGCATTTTTTGCAGTCGTTGATGGATAAATCTCTCCAACATTGAACGAGCCCGTAGACAATTTGAGAAATGGAGTAGTTGGCCGATCCTAGAGCGAATCGTCTATTTGCGGGATCGTAAGCTAGATTAGACAAGTTGGAGAGAAGACTAGAAGTTTGGGCCTTGAAATCATCCTTGTTGCTTGCGACGACTTCACTGGGATTCCACAGTTTTTTATATACGTTGGTATCAAGGGTTGAAAAGAAACTTGAGTTTTCATAGCGCAGAAAGCAGTCATCCATCAATACCTGGCCGCCTATGTCGTTGGCGCAAAGTTCCATAACAGAACTATTTGCTGCTTGTGCACATTCTGAACATTTCTGTGCTGATAAGTTCCCAAAACACTACAGAAGACCATAGACGTTGTTGGGCGTTTGACCAAATGAATTGGTGTTAAACCCAGAATTCACAGATGTATTTGTGAACAGATCGGACATAACTCGGTTCAGATTAGCAGAATATGTACTGCCGTATGCGTACATTGAATCTGTAATTGGATAAGACAGATGAAAAATTCATTACAAAGATCAGCACCGTACTCTGCAACCCAGTCTTTCTCTACTTAATTTTCTAATTATTAATTTTAGAAGAATAAAAAAAGGATAACTAAAAGTTTATTAATAAGTGTACATGTACTAATAGTCATCATTTTAAAAACTTTTTAAATTCATAATTGATCATTTGTGCAACACTAATAAGAGTCTTGCGTTTAGCTATTGGGGACATTTGTCCATTAGTAGTAGTGATTTTGAGTGCATGATTATTGGGGCATTTTTAATTAGGTATGAGACAAGACTTTGAAATAGCCTCTTGTTGATCCTTCAACACTTAACAACTTCAACAAAGAGCTATAATTTAAACTCTACGAGTGTGCAAAGTTAGTTATAATGACTACTAGTATACTTCCCCTGCTAGTATAGTTCCCCTAGGAGATATTTGACCAATTGATGTTAGTAGAGTCTATAATGTTTTCACATTTATTTTTGTATCCTAAACTATACATAATGTAATTTAACTTTGAGACATAGATTTTTTTCATGTTGTGACTTTTTAAGTGGAGATAAATTCACACTTATCTAATGAAAGGTATTCATTTAAATATGATGTTAGCTTCATTTACTTTATGAATATTCTAATTTTTTATTTCAATTAGTTTATTGAATACAATTACAAATAAGTACTATTTTATGTACATAAGGATTGTAATCACAATGAGATGTATCGAATTACTTCACATTATGTACTCATTTTAATACAAATATAAAAGTTGAACATAAGAAATACCTTGTATTATATCATGGAATGTGAAAGATTGACAAAAAGTTTTACAATCATTCAGTGTTGAATATAAGTTATATTTTAAATAATAATGTCTTAATTTTTCTGTTAATAGATGGTATTTTGTGTTCAATTATTAGATCATTTGTGTTGGCCATAAAGATTATAGATAACAAGATTTATCTGTTAGCCTTTTTTCACTTATGGTTTAAACTATGTGAATGCTTTTCATGCACATTTTAGATCACACTCTATGATCCATCATCAAGATGAAAGAAACAATTAGAGAGTCTTAAAGCATCCAAAGATTTATATTTACCAAAATAAATTCAAATCATTATTTTATTTACATTGTTTACCAGAAACTATTTTTATTTATTTATAACAGTTATTTTGTTTCACTTTAAATTTACTTTATTTGATTTACATTATTTAAAGATTTTTTTTTTTTTTTTTTATATAATCACAATATAAGAATGAGGTCATTATAGAATACTTCTCTACATAAATTAAAAATTATTACAATTTTTGACATTTCTCAATATTTTAAAAATAAATATATTTAAATAAATCTCTAGTAATTATTGTATAAATTTAAAATTAATATCTTTATTGAAATACTTGTATTAACAATTATCCAAATAATTTATATCAATACTTTCAATCACATTATAAAGTGTAGCCTACTTAAGTCCAAATTTTCCTTTCATTTCCTTTGTATGGAATGGGGTACATGCCAGGCAATGAATCTGCACCGTAAGACTAGAAATTTAATCGATTCAGTCAATCATTATTAGAAAATCCATTGTCGGCCCACCCACAATAAAGGGCCGACAATATTAATAGACAAACCATGGGCCGTATAGGGGAGAGGACCCAGTAGTCGTGCACCCTAACTTCGTGCTTCTCAAAAGTCAACATAACAATGTCGAAAATAATCAAAAATTGTATAGCATCTTCTATGATGAGTTAACTGCTTATAACTAAGGTTTTGGATCGTCATCATCAGTTTTGATAAGTTTTTTAAACCAATTTACAAAAAGTGTTCAAAATGTCTATTTTTGAACCCCCTACCAATCATAGCGAATCACCACCCCCAATCTTTAGTTACAGTTGATCCAATAGTTGAACATATTCGCATCTAAATAATTCACCCCCAAACACATATGCAAACAATTATAATTATATTATTGTAGTTTTATTATTAATAATTGAATAAAATTAAATAAGCTTTATTTTGTGTTGTTGGCATAGTGAAACAATTTTAATCATTTAAATGAATAAATAAAATCTAAAAACTAAACACATCTAACCTAAAATATACTCAACCCTAATCACATCTAAACACATCTAACCTAAAATATAATCGTTGGCGTGAAGGTTTTCTGCCGCCGCAGGCCATTTGTTGTTGTCATGAGGGTTTTCTGCTACCGCAGGTGCCAGTTGTTTACGCTGTGAGGTGAGGGTTTTTTGCCGCCGCAGGTGCCATATGTTTACGCCGTGAGGGAAGAGCTGCAGAGACATGGCAACCACAGCAACGAAGGGAGGGCCACGCAATGGAAGCAGGTGTTGGTTTGCAGTGATGTTTATTAACGCTTTCCTCCTTCCATTCATGTTTTCTATTTTACACATTGACGCTCACAACCATGTTGGTTTGCAGTGATCTTTACATCAGCGTCGACCCATATGGAGGTGGAGCTGCATCGACCCATCTGGAGCTGGACCTGGAGCTGGATCATTCAAGTGTGTCTGTTGACACAGTCCATCAGTGAAATAATAACTTATTCAAGCTGGTAAGGTCTTTTTGACCTTACGGGGCAATGATACACGTTCCTTCTGTTAACTGGGTATTTGAATATGCTGTAAATTTCACTTACATTTTATATATTAAGTTTGGGGGCTTCAGTGAAGTAGCAAATGACAGACAGAGGGCTTATGTTTAAATTTGGGGACTTATGTTTATATTAGGCATAATGACAGCAGGAAGGATAAGAAGCAAAAGAATTTAATAGTTTTCTGTAAACCCTTCTCAGTAAATTTCTGTCTGTCAGTTGCTACTTCACTGTACATCTGAAAATTAAATGGGTTAATTTTCTGGGTTAATTTCATGCATTTCTGTAGTTATCATGGGGTTTTTACATTTTAACGTTTGTTTAAAGGCTAAAGAATGTCATATGATTAATGGTTCTGTATATTTAAATGCATTTCTTTGTCTTTTTCACTGCATTGTATGAGTAGAAAAAAATTTTGAATAGAAAAAATAGTCTCTCTGTTTGTGCATTTCAATGTGTGTTCTCTGCTAACAACCACAGCTGTATTCTTGCATTTCATTGCTTGTTTTCTGATTATTTTTTCTCATTTTTTTCCGAAAAGAGGGGTTGTCAGAGTTCTTCATCCTAACGAAAATGGGGCCAAGCTTACCCCAATTTTTAGGAATTCGAGTGTGAAAGCAAATGTAGTTTTTTTTCTATTTTGGTTTAAGCAGTTTTTATTTTTATTTCTCTCTTCTAAGTGTATAGAAAAAATATGAAGGTATTTATTTGATGTAATGCAATTTATTTTTTTAATTCATCTTGACAAGGTTCCTTCTGTTTGGATGCCATAACAAAGGGATATTTGTTTGCTAATTGGTGTGTGATTAGTAATGGGGCCTCTAATTGTGGGGGTGTAATTAAGGGAAATAGTTAGGGATTGTAATTAATGTATCTCAGCATAAAACTTAGTGTTAATTTTGATTAGAGTTCCTACATAGGAATCTCTATATGAAACCATTTTTTCCTTTACAATTGCCTCAGTTTGACCCAAGGAAAATGGATTTGTTAGTTTCATATCTGGTCTTCATTAGATTTAGCATTTGTAAATCATAATCATTTGTTCTACCAAAGCTGACTTTGAGATTAAAAGTGCTATAACTAAAGTAGTGGATTCAAAAGTGGGCCCTAGTTTGTCTTATGCAAATTTCTTTTCAAAGAGTACATGGACATTTCATGTGTCCATGCAAGGGGGAATTATCTTGGTGAATTGTCATGTTTTTACCTTGGAGTCAAAATCCCAAATTAAGGTATGCGTATACAGTTAGATATGACTTTGGGTTCGGAGCCATTTTGAAACCCTTTTCCCTTTACAATTTCCTTAGATTGAACCAAGGAAAATATCTTTGTTAGTTTCATATCTCACTTAAAGTAGATTTAGCATTTGTAAATCTTAATCATTTGGTCTACCAAAGCTGACTTTGAAGTGCTATAATTGAAGTGGTCGACTGTGAAGTGGACCCTAGTTTGTCTTGTGTAAATTTCCCTTGAAAGAGTGCTCGGACACTTCATGTGTCATCCGCAGAAATATAAAGAATTCAGGTTTATAAAGAATTCAATATATATTCTGATATATACCCATATTGTTGATTGAAGGTTTATAAGGAATTCAATATATATATATATATATATTGAATTCTTTATATATATATGAGATTCAGTCTCTTTGTTGATTGGAGGTTTATAAAGAATTCAATATATATTCTGACATATACCCATATTGTTGATTGAAGGTTTATAAAGAATTATATATATATATATATATATATATATATATATATATATATATATATATATATATATATATATATATATATATATATATATATATATATATATATATATATATGAGATTCAGTGTCTTTGTTGATTGGAGGTTTATAAAGAATTAAATATATGTATGACATTTGGTCTCTCATAGTTGAGTTGTATATTGAATTCTTTAAATACCTTCAATCAACATTGAGGCTGAATCACTCACTGTTTTGTGTATTGGATTCTTTAAAAGCCTTCAATCAACTAAGAGGCTGAATCACTCATTATTTTTTGTTTCATATTTGAGGAGTACTATATATAACAATAAGAAAATGTACAGGGATTACAAAATTACCATTGACATATAGACAATACAAAATGACATATAGACAATACAAAATGACCAGCTTGTAGATATTTATAGACAATACAAAATGACCAGCTTATAGCTCTAGCCATTGACGTATAGACAATACAAAATGACCAGCTTGCAGGTATTAGAAAGTAAGCCTGGTCTAATAACTTTTACATAGTCTGAAAAGGATGCATTAGAGAAGAAAATATATATACTTTGAAATAAGTAGTATAGAATGCCCAGTCTATAGAATATTACAAAATGACCAGCTTGTAAGCACCATGGATTGATGCACCTTGGAGATCTGATTGGTTAGAATTGCCTTCTATAGACTTGAAATAAGTAGTATAGAATGGCCAGTCTATAGAAATGTACAAAATGACCAGCTTGTAAGCACCATGGACTGATGTAGCATCACTAGTTCAACATGAAGCCAGGGAAGGGCTCTGGCTCCTCTACTTCTTCTGCCCCAAGCCTATCTGCAAATGGTTTTTTGGCATTGGATGAATTAACTTGTGGGGTGATAGGAGCTATATGGCCACCCATGTTCTCATCTAAATGTCCACCAAATTGGAGTTGTTTGATTGGAGGGTTAGATTGACTAAGTCCTGTTGTTGCATCTACGTTGTTAAAGGCAGCATAAGCAGGGTTTAGGAATATGTTGTACATATCTCTCAAGATTTGATGATGTTTAGGCAGGGGAGATGAGGGAGTACTGTGCTGCCCTGCTCTGCTCACATCCGGGTCTAAACTGCTACTATCAGCAACTTGACCATTGTGAAGAGAAACATTTGGAGGGGTTGAAATGCATCTTACAATTTGCTGATGTTCAAGCGAGGGTGTGGATGGACTCCTCCCCTCCCCATTAGGGCATGCAAGTCCCTTGTTTACCTGCCCTTTTGCCAACATATCTTTTCTAAAAGCTTGCCTTTGTTTCTTTATCATCTCCCTCTGAATTTGTTGTTGGATTTTCTCCTCCTGCTTCCTTTTCTTTATTACTTGTCTTTCAAGTTTGTGCTCTTCCTTCCTTTTCCTTGCCTCTCTTTGATGCATTTTCTTGGCCTCCAATTGTTTTTTCTTCCTTTCCTTCAACTCTTCAAGTTCAACCTTCTTTGCTTGTTGCTGCTCTTGCAAAACTACATACTCGTTAGATGTAAGTATCTGAGATCTTCTGCCCAGTCTAAGTGTATTACTGTCAGAAGGAGTGGACAGCTTTGTTTAATTGTTGGTGGTGTGTTAAGTGCATCTAGATTGTGGTGGGTAAAAGTACAAAGCTGTGTCACACTTTTATAAAGGAAAAGGTCAACAACACACAAAATTTTTAACTTTAACGACATAAAAATGGCATTTATGTTTAAAATTTGGAGATGATGTAAACTAATGAAATGTGTAAAAGTGGATGAAGTTTATGCCTATAATTTTTTTAATTTTTTTTGAACAAGAATTCACATAGTTTTAAAATTTTTTAAGTCCATTTTTTACTTGCTGAAAAATGCTGAAAAATGAGGGTCTTGTTCGCAACAAAAAAGTATATGCAAATAATATTTTTTTCCTTTGATTTCAAAATATGTCATAGATAAAATGTATAGCTAGTGCATAAAAGAAGAAAAATTAGTTTTCAATGTATATTTTCTCTAATATAACTACTCAAAGTCGAACATACCTGAAATCGATAGTTTTCATCTCACGTCAAATTTCCCCTATCAAATCTACACCATTCAGAAAATAAATTACACTCTCTTGAAGATAACTCTCTCCTCTAGTGTTAAATATAAATTTTCAATTTTTTTGATAAGCTTTACTATTTTTTTCTATTTTTGAAGCATCTTGTTCTTGAATGTTAAAATACCTACTTGGAGTATTTTGAAATTATAATATATTAAATCTAATTAAAATATTTTAAAAATTATATGATGATAATCTTGACTCCGTGCTCTAAAAAAGGGTATTTTTATATTTGTAAAAAAATATCATTAAAAAGAGTAAGAGTTATTCAAACATCGCTTTTCTGAAATAATTTTATTTCTTTAGTAATTGTTATAAAACATGCTTTTAATAGATATTTCCAATTGGAAAAGGTGAAGAACTTATCTAACTTAGCTAGAATGAATCTAGCTAGACCATATGTTTGACAAAAAATAATTTTAGTTAGAAATACTCAAATTCAGCTATGCTGTTAAGTTGTCCTAAAACGTGAAACAACTTTGTGCTTTTACCCTGGTCAGTCAGGCCATTTTCAACATCATCACATTCCACAAGTGAATTTTCACAATCTTCTATTTCTGCATAATAATGTACCACCTCAGATATTGGTAGTGGAGGTGGACAATGAGCCACCTCAGGCTCATCTGTTGGCAGTGGTGGTGGAGTAGGCATTGACAAAGAAATGTCTTCATCTTGAAAATCAATTTGCACTCCTAACTTTTCTGCTCCTTCTTTAACCCAATCAGGTGGATCAACCGGTGTTGGCAGGCCCATTTCATTGGCCAAGTCACTGTCAACTTGTTTTGGTGAACCTATGTTTGCATTTGGCTGATAATTCTGTTGAGTTGGCATGTTTTCCAAACATTGTTCAATTTCATTGTCATTATAACCGGCCAGCCTTAAGATGCTGGCAATTCCACCAACTTCATTGTCATCCTGCACATGGAATGTATCACTTGGTTTCATGTCATGGGAAAGAGCATCTTTATCCAATGGCCAAATTCCAGTCCTTCTGAAACCAACAGTTATGTTGTCAGGTACAAGTGCAAGTCTGAAAGCTTTGCTTGCAAGTTCAGCCAATTCTGTTCTCCTTATTTCTATGTGTGGATGTTTGGCCATCCATTTTGACCTCTCTAATTTGAAATATGATTTAAATGGAGAGAACACACTTACATCTAAAGGTTGTAATTTATGACTTGTGTGGGCAGGCAACGTTAGAAGATCTATGCCTAGAGATCTTGCCTCCTAGATTGTGGTTAAAGCGACATGGCTTCCATGACCATCAAATATCAGGAGATGCCTATTTGTTGTTGAAGCCCCTCCTAAAATAGATCTAGCAAAATGATGCAACCAACTCAAAAACAATTCTTTGGTCATCCAAGCATGGGCCTGGGCTGCCATGCAAGCTCCCGCTTCACAATTAGCAATGTAATTTTTCAGTTTTCTTTTTGCTTTAAAAAGATAGAAACCTGGTATGCTGTGACCTGCAGCATTTACACAACACAATATTGTGATCCATTCTCTACTTTTAGATAGGATTTGGGGAACACTTCTACTTCCCAGTTTTGCAATCACCCGCATCCCACAATTTCTACCAGCTTGCACCCCGGGTTCATCGCAATTCCAGATGTTGGTTGTTGCATAATGATTGGTATTATACAATGCCTCCAAATTGACATAAAAGTCTGCCACAATACTTGGTTGCAACATCACTGCTCGGTCTCTATCTAGACCTTCAGCTATCCTAATAGTCAAATCTGGATGACACTTGCGGAACCCCACCCACCATGACCTGCCAGGTAGACCATTCTTGAATGGATTTGGCCTTGTTTGGCACATGTGAGCTACATGAGACTTTAGCTGAATGACCTCCAATCCACGACCAAGTTGAGCTAAGTCTTTGCACCAGTCAACGACTTCCAACTCTTCCTCCAAAGAGAGGATTGTTGGTGGGCCCCTTATTTTTGTTGTTGCCAGTCCTGCAAGCCAGTATGATAAACTGCTCACAGGTATTCCCCACTTCTTTGCTGCTCCTCTTATGGAATATGAATTATCTTCAACATCTTCAAGGGCACGATCCATATCCTCTTCCGTCCACTAATTTCCAATTTTCCTTTTGTTGTTGCTATGCTCTTGAGAAGATTTCAGTGCAACATCTTTTCTTTTTGTATTCTTATCAGTAAGATCGTAGCTTGTGTCATCAGGAGCTGAGTTGTTGCCTATCTGGGCACCACCATCAGAGTTTGGGTTATCACCATCAGATTCAACCACATGCAACTTAACACCCCTTGGATAATGGGCCCTAAATTTTTTAATGTTTCTTTTGCTTCTTCTCCTTCCTGCTGTCATTATGCCTAAATAGAACAAACAATATTGGTATATATCAAAATATACTGCATATTACAATCCTCTATCAGATTAGACTGCATATTAGAATGCATTTCAGAATATAATGCAAGTGTATATCATTCAAACAATATTGGTATATATCAGAATAGACTACTTATGACAATCCTCTATCAGATTAGATTGCATTTGAAAGGAGATTTTTAATTGTAATAAACACAAATCAGTACCAAAAGACGTCTATCCAATTAGAAACTAAAATATTACGAAGAAGGAACTAATTTTTTTTCTTTAACAGTCACTGGTAAGATTTAGATTTCTCATGGCTAGATAGTCGCTGGCTGGATAGAGAAGAAGCATAGTATGAATGGATATCAGTTATTGGTTTTTGATTTTTTTTTTTGAGTATGTTAATTTTTTTTTGACAGACTCTATGTTTCAAAGACGACTCCCTCTTGTCGATTTAATCGATCCAAAAAAATATAAGCAAATATATTACATACTATAATTAATATTTTAAAAAATCATCATCAATGTAAATAAATCTATACAAACATAGATTATTTTACATTAACCATTACACTGAAGTCAGCCTAAGTCCAAAAACGTAACTTTCAGCATGCCCCATGCTGACAAAAATGTCACTGGTAGCTGGATAAAGAATGACTTGGGCATATCCGATTTGGGTTTTATTAATTCATGAGAATTCAATCATTCTCGTGACAGACTATAAATTCAATCTTCCTCTTGACAAACCTTTAACAAATCAATATTATAAATAAATATGTGCAAAACTTTTAAAACTGGAGCTTTGACTGAAGCTATATGGAGGCAACAATGTAAGCATAAAAGATTAAAATCTCACTCCAGGGTATTAGAAATCAAATTTCTGCATTTCATTTAATTTGAATATAAAAGATACACTAAATCTCAGAATATCAGAACTCACTTGCAGATGAAGATTAAATCACTATATCATCATTGACATAATACCTGGATTGTTAACTGAATCCTCTGCTAGGCAAAACCAAATTCTCTGCACGCACCGAGAATGTAGGGGCTGAAACTATAAACTGCAAACCTAGAGAATGTAAAAGCTTTTTGTAAAACAATTCTCTCACCGTATGCTATATTAATAGAAAAATTTCCCCCCTCCATTTTGAATTTGAAATTGCAATGGCTTTAATGTGAAATTCTGACATGTTTTTGAATTGGATCGTTTGCTTCATCTATGGCTTTCTTCATAGCAAAATTTGAATTTGGTTTCATTAAATTCTGACATGTTTTTGAATTGGATCGTTTGCTTCATCCGTGGCTTTCTTCACAACAAAAT